>JAMJFZ010001742.1:35000-116012 GCA_026225945.1 Cricetomys ansorgei | reverse complement strand
GGAACTGCCTGCCACATGGCCCCGGGGGTCCACTACAGCCGGTGCTGTACCCCCACACACCGCAGACACTGGTACCTCAACCACAGCAGCCAATCAGAGTTCTTGAAGGAGCCTGCTCTGTGAATCCTGGTGAGAGGAGCCATCTGTTCTGCAGCTGACCTGGTTGAAGGCACTGAGAACTTTGTGCCCACAGAAGACGGTGGGCCCGCAGGATTCCACCCCAAGACCACTCCAGCTCAGGCTCCCAGCAAGGCCCAATACCCAGGCCCTTCTCTGCTCTGCTACTGCAGAAACCACTTTGACCTGGGTCTTCCACCCATGCAATAGTTATCACTTTACCTTCTTCCAAGGGAATAAATCATGTTTAATAAATCTGGATTAGTGTGGCTACTGGTGGGGGTGGGGGGTGGGCCAGGTCCCAGAATGGAATCTCAGAAGCACCAGTGCCTGAGGAAAGTTTTGGTTGCTTGAGTCTGGGTCCCAAACAGCGAGGCAGGGTGCAGGCGTGCAGGTTGTTCAGCACACGCTGGTGCACAGCAGAAAGTAGGGGCCTGTGAAAGCCAGCTGGTACCTGTTGTAGAGGAGGGTGTCATATTGGCTGTAAGGTGGCCTCTGTTGGTGGGGGAGGGGGGGTGGGTTCTAAAAGGAGGGAAGAACGGTTTGCAATAGGAAGCAACTCTCCCAGTGGTTGGGGTCAGAGAGATAGATTATCCACGCAGAAATGCAGGCAGCCTGGGCCCCTGAGAGAGTGACACCACAGAATCCGGAGCAGGGGGCTGAGATTGAGTCCCGAGGTCCTCAGGGAGGAAAGGGGCGCATCCTGGTCTTACCTAGGTGAAGGAGCCCCAAAGAAGCTGCCCCAGCTGGAGTCCCAGGGCAAGGCGCCTGGGACTTGAGCTCTGGATGAGACCAGAAGAGGACAGAAGTTGGAAAGGGAAGGAGGGAGGAAGCCGAGTCAGGCTTGTGGTCAGATGGATTTATTTTCTAGGGGACACGGAGCTCATTCACGTTTCCGCAGGTGGATGTAGATGATGCCGCTGACCAGGGCGAGTGGGAAAGCCACCCAGGCCAGGGCAAAGCAGTAACCGAAGCTGCCCCCACGTGGGTGTTTCTCCAGGATCTCCTCAGCATGGATGGCATAGATCAGAGCTCCAGAGAACACGGCTGCACCTGGGGAACATTGAACACAGCAGCGTGGGGTGGGCTGTGCTGGGTCACTGCGCTGCCCTGGGTCCTCAGTGGGCTCCCAGAGCCACCGCGGGCAGCCGAGGTGCTACAGAGTGGCTTTGGGCTCCTCGTTTCACTCTGGTCCCTAACTGCTCATCTGTGAAATCAGGTCAGGACAGCTAGCCATCCATGGAATTCATTTTGAGGTTTTGTTTTGTTTCGTTTTGTTAATTTTTTTGCCAAACATACAAACATAGGTAAGTAAAATGAAGGGGGGGGGGAGTTCTCTGAGGACCTAGGAAGATGTTTTTAAAACCAGTACCATTAACTTAGCCCTTTGCACCTGGAGCAAAAAAAAACCAAACGAACAAAAAAAAAACCTGTGTCTTCAGATCTCATTGACCTCTTCATCCCCAACCCCTTCAAGCCTCAAATTATTTAACTTTAAAAAAAAAAAAAGGAACATGGCCTGATGGCTCACACCTGTGCTCTCAGCTACTCGGGAGGTGGAGGCAGGAAGATAGAAAGTTCAAGGCCAGCCAGGACAACTTAGTGAGACCCTATTTCCAAATAAATGAAAAGAGGGTTGAGAGCAGAGGCCTAGAGTCTGCCAGTGTGGAGCTGGACACACACCTCAGAGAGAGTCTGTCTATATGCCCGAGGGCCTGCGCTCCAGCCCTGACTCCCTGACCAGGTGCACAAGCAGCAGTCGGCTGATGTGACTTAGAATATTCCCCTTGTGGTACCCTCAGCTGCCTTCAACCCCGGAACCCAAACCATTCCCAAAACCCACTTCTCAGGCACTGGTGCACCAGTGTCCCGAGACCACCACAGGACCTCTGAGAACTACAACTCCACCAGCCCCCGGGGTCACGGAGGCTGGGGTCCCGGGGACCATTTACATCCTGAGCCGTGAGTGGTGTACTCCTATTCCTCGCCCCCGTTCTCCAGGCTTGGGGAAGTGCTTACTGGTGCAGAGCTGGCAGAGGCCGGTGGCGTAGAAGAGCCCTCCTCTTCGCATGGTGTAGAGCTGGAACATGAAGAGGATGAAGGACAGGCAGCAGAGGACCAGAGAGAGCACCATGAGCACCTGCACTGCCTTCAGCCAGCCTGCAGGGGGAGACAGGAGAGGTCACAGCCGCCCGCCCCCTGTCCCCAACACATTCCCACCCTAGCTGTCACTTAGAATCTTGGAAGCGGGCAACCCCGTCTCTTTAGAACTCTGGCTCTCTCCGACTCTCCCCAGCTTCCGTGAATAGCTCCCAATTACAATGCAAGCTGCATTTCCTTACGACCTTGGGACTCATCCCCTCAGAATCTGGGGAGCTTTCTCCCGTTCCTTCAGCCTGTACATGTGGCCTCCACCTTTCTGGATCCACTTCAGAACAGACACAGTGGCCTTTCCATCTGGTCAGTCTCCTGATGCAGGCCCTGATGTCTCTACCTAGGCGAGGCTCCCCACCAGGTCCTGGCCTACTCTGGCCCTCTGCTGCCCTCGGCTCGATGCTCACCATTCTCGCTGACATTACTGCAGGCCCATGTTTGGGTCGTGGTGTTCCATGTGCAGTCATACCACAGGTTCAGGGACTCCTTCTCTGGGAGAGTCCACCAGGACTGGCAGGGACAGAGACCGGGGAGGGAGAGGAGAGGAGGATGGTGTCAGGGAGAGTAGGGACAGAGGCATCTGGAAGGTGGGGGCCGTGACCAAAAGGGTGGGCAGGGCTAGGGGAAAGGACTGCCCCAGAAGTAAAGGCAGGAGAGGGAGCACAAAGAGGGGAGTGGGAGTGGGGGTTAGGGGAGTGGGAGCAGAGAGGGGAGCAGGGAGGTGGGAGCTGGCAGGTGGGAGCAGGGGGGGGAGTGGTGAGGGGAGCAGGTGGGGAGGGGAGCAGGGGGGAATGGAGAGTGGGGAGGTGGGAGCAGGGAGGAGGAGTACAGAGTGGGGAGCAGGCAGGGAGGCAGAGGCCTAGAGATGGGCCCCAGCTGGGGCTCATGGTGGGCTGGAAGCTTACCTTGTCCAAAGTGGCCACGAAAAGCAAGATGAGAATGAGGATGTGAAGGGCAGAGACCACCAACAGCAGGAGTGACATGGCTGCCAGGTGCTTGGTTGAGAGCAAAGGGCGGGAGCACTCAACCTTGGGGAGGAGGGCTGGGAGGACTCTAGAGTCTAAGGGAGGAGGGCTGGGAGGACTCTAGAGTCTAAGGGAGGAGGGCTGGGGAGGACGCTAGAGTCTAAGGGAGGAGGGGTGGGAGGACTCTAGAGTCCGAGGGAGGAGGGCTGGGAGGACTCTAGAGTCTAAGGGAGGAGGGCTGGGGAGGACGCTAGAGTCTGAGAGAGGAGGGCTGGGAGGACTCTAGAGTCTGAGGGAGGAGGGCTGGGAGGACTCTAGAGTCCGAGGGAGAAGGGCTGGGAGGACTCTAGAGTCTGAGGGAGGAGGGCTGGGAGGACTCTAGAGTCCGAGGGAGAAGGGCTGGGAGGACTCTAGAGTCTGAGGGAGGAGGGCTGGGGAGGACGCTAGAGTCTGAGGGAGGAGGGCTGGGGAGGACTCTAGAGTCCGAGGGAGGAGGGCTGGGAGGACTCTAGAGTCTGAGGGAGGAGGGCTGGGGAGGACGCTAGAGTCTGAGGGAGGAGGGCTGGGAGGACACTAGAGTCCGAGGGAGGAGGGAGGAGGCTTGGGAAGGCTGAGCAGTTCCTCCTGGGGAGTAGAGGGGAACCCAGGACTTCTGTGCTCCCAGAGGGGCTAGGGAATGTCCTAGCTGGCCTTTTGGGAAACAATGAACAGGACTGATGACATGTTGGTGCATTTTCAGGCCCTGTCCCTGGGCTCTATGGGCCACCATATGAAAGTTTAAACTGACGCCCTTTCCAACCCATCAGGGGCAGGAGCTGCCCCGGGCCCGGCAGCCCTGACTCACTCACTCTCTTCTGGGGTGAGTCATGGGTGACTCATCCCCCTCCCTCCAGCACCAGGGAAACTCCAGCCTCTGGCGAGTCTCTGTGGTCCTTGCCCCACCCTGCTGCACACCCAAGGCTCTAGACACTTGGGGAGATGGATTAGAAGGGGACGGGGGGGGGGGTCTGAGTGGAGGGATCACCTCCTACCACCCTTCGGTGTCCAGAGAACTGAGAAGGGAGCCCTCCTGCACTCCTGAATCTCGGGAGAGAGCGGGAGACAGCAGGGAGACGCAGGGCATGTGCCATGGGGGGCTCTGTTGGGACACAGATCCTAGAGATGGCCCTACCCCATCCTGCATCCCCACCACAAAGGCTGAGAGATTGCATCCTCAGTTCCTAGCGTCCATAGGGGCTGAGACAGAAGGTCTCTCCCAGCCTAGGAGGCCCCCTCCCCGGTGCCGTGCTGCCCAGCAAATAAAGTCCCGCCTGAATAACGGATTGAAAACTTACCGGGAGTCGCTCAAGAAGTCAGAGTTGGAGTCTGTCCTCCTTTGGGCCTCTCGCCCCGCCCTTCAGCTCCCTCCTTCCACCCGGAGGCCCCCGCCTCCCTCACCGCCTCCCTCCCACCCCTTACTACCCACCCTTCTCCTCCTTTCTCCCTCCCTTTCTCTGTCTCTTCTGGTGGTTTTTCTGCTTCTCTCAATTCTCAATATATACCAACCCTTTTATATCCACGTTGGCCTCGCCCAACTGAGGTCCCCAGCCAGGGGAGGGCACAGGCACTCGTTCCTTATTCTCTGGCTACCCTGTCACACAGTGGGCATGTTCTGGGACCTCTTTTCAAGGCTCAGATGAGAAGTCTTTGGGGCTCTAGGGTGGGACCTTGCACCCAAGGATACCTCCTTGGACTGGATGTGTGCTCTCTTTGATGTAGTTTAGGGCAGACTGGATAACACAGGAGTCTGCAGAAGGCCAATCCTGTGATACAGATCAAACTTTGGGCTTACTCTGAAGCGGGAAGAAAAGTATGGACTCTATGGGAAGGAGCAGGATGTAGATGTTAAGAATGCTAATAATGCTGTCGCTTCCTGGTGGTGTGACTTTGGGTAAATTATCTCATGTCCCCTGGCCTCAGTTTGCTGACCTTTATAGTGGGTACAATATACAGTCAGCAAAGAAAATAGAGTGATGTTTCCATCATGGATTTCCATAATGGATGGGTGGGGGCTAAGTAAAACAGGATAATCCTGGAAAGGTCTCTTGGAGGAAGTGATATTTGACCTCAGGCTCAAGGAAAGGAGTCCCTTTGGACACTAGGGAAAAAAGAAAATCGCTCAGGCTCTGAGAACAAGCTCCTGTTGTTTGGGGAGCAGACAGAAGGGGCAGTGTGGCTGGAGCACAGGGAGCCGAGGGTGTGGTGAGGACGGACATTAGAGGACTCGCTTAAAAATCCTGAAGGAATCTAGATTTCACTGTAAGTGCTGGGGGAGGCCATTAGAATTCTCACAGCGCCGCAGTTCCGGATTGTAATGCCAACTGTCGTTTATTATGACAATGCGTTGGGGGTGTGGGTGATGACTGAGTGTATATGCACCCCTTGGCAGGGGCCCAAGTCCTAGTCCTGCTGAAGTAAGGGTGGGGACCCTGATGGTGGGGTGTGTGGGCATCTGATGGGGCCACAGCTAGACTGGTGATTGGGGGGACTAGGGGCGGGAGGCGGGGAGCCACATAGCAGACTCTGGAGCCACTCATTGGCTGTGCGACCCGATGCCAGTCATGACAACCCCTCGCTGCTTCTCTTCATCCGTAAAAGAGTGCCGGTGTATGGGCAGCAAGTTCGAGAGCAGTGCCTGGCAGTTTTGTGCAACATAAAGCAGGCATCGGGGCCCCAGGTGGAGTCAGGGGAACTGGTTCAGAGGATTTAGTAAATGGAGAAAGGGCAAACACTCGGGACCATCGAGTCCCAAAGCTGAAGTTTGGAATCCTAAATTAGGGTGGCCGGAGGAGGGGGAGGACAGAGACTTGGGGAGGTCTATGAACCTCTCGGAAGTAGAGGATGGGTCCCTGAGGACAAAACTGGGGGCTCGGGGTGGGGGTCTGGTGCGCCTCCGGGACTGCAGAGAACAGGAGGTTGCATCCCAAGTCCAGGGAGGAGCGTTGGAGCCAGGAGCGAGGAAGACGCTGACGGACCGAGGAGGCAGGAACAAGCGGCAAGACTCCTCGAAGGAGCAGCGAGCTGGGGTACCTCGGGGTATCCCCTAGACGATACCCAACGATCGCGCCCCGGAGAAGTGGAAGTATCCGGAGACCGAGAGTGGTGGCGGGATCTCCCCCGCTCCGGCCTCGCAGGAGCTCGGCACCGTGGCCGCTTCCTCCCACAGGAAACCGCGGGCGTCGGGCACACCCAGCCTGCAGGCGGCGGCGCCCACAGCCCGCTCGCAAGAGAACCACGTGGGACCCAGAGCTCCGCCGCAGCGGGGCCCGCTGGAGGCTCCGCCCACTCTCACTTCCGCCTCCGCCCTACGCGCCCACAAACCGTTGGTTGCGCATGCGAAGTGAGCCTGTGTAGGAACTGAGAGATAGTGGTGAGCGTTCCTCCAAACCACGAGTTCTCTAAATAACCAGTGTGAGGACCCCGCCTAGCCCCGAAGTCTTCTGAACGTCTCCCTTCAGGTGCCTTGTTTCTGCTTCCCCGGATACGCTGCCCGGAGTCCCGAGCCCCACGCGTTCCATCTCCACCTTCTGTGGACCCGCCCTTCCACGTCGCCCTGCGAGCGTCCCTCCAGGACGTCCGAGTCACCCCAGCAACGCGCTTCGCTTCTTTTAAATAACAAGGCCCGCCCCCAGACCCAGAGCCACGCCCTTCACGGAACCCAAGCCCCTCCTCAGCCCCGCCCACTCGCCTCACTACCCGTCCCCTACTGACCCAGAGCACCTCCCCTAAAGTTCTTTACGGGTCCCTGACCCCGCCCTTTAGCCCTGCAGCCCCGCCCCGCCCCAGTCCCGAAGTCCCGCCCCCCAAACATCCCCGCCCCCTCCCCCGCACAAAAGAGACTGCCCGCGGCCCCGCCCTCCACCCCTAGCTCCCGCCCCTTTCTGCCTGCCGCAGCTCCTGGCCCTGCCGCTGGGCTTCCATTGGTCTCGCCGCGCTCCTCAGCCTCGTTGGCCCTTCATCTCCCCAGTAACCGGAGCACAACAGTGACTTTCAGGACAGGACGAGCACTCGAGCAGGGAGAGCCGAGACCTCGCCCTGCCCGCAGCCAGCGGCACGGGGGTGCGAGGCTGCCCGGGGCCGAATCGGAATCAAGCAGCAGGACACAGACTGTGTATTTGGGGTGAGCTGTGTCCCGGTGTGGCCGTGTCCCGGTGTGGCCTTGTCCCGATGTGGCCGTGTCCCGGTGTCCCGTGTCCCGTGTCCCATGTCCCGGTGTGGCCGTGTCCCGATGTCCCGTGTCCCAGTGTCCCGTGTCCCAGTGTCCCGTGTCCCGGTGTAGGTGTCCCTGTGTGGCCGTGTCCCCGTGTCCCGTGTCCCGGTGTGGCTGTGTCCCAGTGTCCCATGTCCTGGTGTGGCCATGTCCCGGTGTGGCCATGTCCCTGTGTGGCTGTGTCCCGGTGTAGGTGTCCCTGTGTGGCCGTGTCCCAGTGTAGGTGTCCCAGTGTCCTATGTCCCGGTGTAGGTGTCTCTGTGTGGCCGTGTCCCGGTGTAGGTGTCCTGGTATAGGTGTCCCGGTGTGGCTCTTAGATACCACAGTGCTGGCCTGCGCTCTGAGGCTGGTGCCCCCCTGCAGGAGCTCTGCCTTTGTGGGCAAGATGCGTTTGGGCCTGTCGACCAGGAGCCACCGCTCCGAAGAAGGGAGCGAAGTCTTCCTGGAGGGACCAGGTAATTCATGATTCCCCTTCTCCTCCAAAATTCCTTTTCTGTCCTCAGCTTCTATGAGTTCCAGAGCTGGGGCTGGGGCTGGCGCGGCCTCCCGGGAGCGCCCTCTCCTGGGGGGGCGGATTCGAGCACCAACGGGAGGGGGCTCCTGGCATGTGGCCTGGCCAAGCCCGGCTGTGGAGTGGCCGAGGAGAGGTTTGAGTAAGGCCTAGGACATCCAGAAAATAGCCAGGAAGGACCCGTGGGATAGCTCAGCGAGGAAAGGCTCTCGGCACCAAGCCTGACATGTAGTGAGGAAGAGCACTGACTCCTTCTGCACTAAATAAATGTAATCTAAAACAGAGAAGGAAAAGGACCAGGGTGGTGGCACACACCTTTCATCCCAGAGCTGGGCAGGCAGAGGCAGGTGGATCTTTTTGAGTTTCAGGCCAACCAGGGCTACATGGTAAAACCCTGTCACAAACCAACAAAGCACAGGGGAAAGAGCAGTGATCACAGCGTGTGTGTATCATATGGCTAGGAAGGAGCACAGGGCTTCTGGGTCTCGGTGCTGTGGACACTGGCTTGGAAGGTGGAAACCTGGTGGGAAAGCTGGCAGGATGGGTAAGGCAGGCTTTCGGGGCTTGGCTACCAGGCTGAGGAGTCCAAGAGGAAGGAAGGGTCCATTCTGGGTGTAGGAAGTTCTAGGAAGTTCTTGGGGACTTTGTAGGGAGATGAGCCAGAGATAAGGTTCTGCAGGAAGGGATGAAGCATTAGCCCAGAGGGCAGTCAGGGAGAGGGAGGCACAGGAGGAAGGAGAGAGGCCACTGCGGTCCCCCTGAAGGCTAGGGGGGAGCCACTTTTTCTGGTCCAAAGACCAGGAGGCCTCCCAGGAGCACCTTCAAGCCAGAGGACGCTGGGAAAATCACGGAGGTCAGGTCGGCTACTGGGAGAAACGGGGACTGAGGTGAGATCCCAAAGGATGCCGGGCCGGGGCTGCAGCACAGTTACAATTTGCAAGACCCTAGGTTGAGTCCTTGGCTTGGTCCCACCCACAGTGGACTGGGAGCTCAGTCGCCTGCAACGCCAACGCAAGGTGATGGAGGGGGAACGGCGGGCGTACAGCAAGGAGGTTCATCACCGCATCAGCAAGCAACTGTGAGCTGGGAGAAGAATGGCAAAAGGACTTCTGAGATCTGGGAGAGGGGAAGGAGGGAAGAGGGGTAGAGGAAGTGCAGGGGTGGAGGTGGAGCGGGGGCTGGGTGATGGTGTTGAAAGCCAGGGGATAAAGGGTAGGGGAGGATCTCTGAGAGATCAGGTGCTGGGAAAAGCACGGGATCTGAGGCCGTGACAGGGCTCAGTGAGGGGTGCTGGCTGGAGCTGGCTGTTGAGCGCCACCCTCTTGATGGTTTTGACCCTCTTCTCTGCTCCTCCGGGACAGCGAGGAGATCCGGCAGCTGGAGCTGATCCGAGCCAAGCTCCAGATGCAGATTAGCGTGGCACGGAGCCAGGTCAAGCGCCTGGGAGACGCCAAGCGTTTGGAGGACATGGATCGACTGCTCAAGTGCAGGGCCCAGGTGCAGGTGGAAATGGAGGAGCTTCAGGAACAGAACCAGGCACTGGACAAACAGGTAGGCTCCCCTAATCGGCTGTCATCCCACCCTGTTCTAAGCCTTGGCGACCTCATCTGGAAAACGGAACCACCAAAAGCCTCCACCCAGAGCTAGGGACCCGTGTACTCTGGTAAAACCAGCACTAGGAAACTGAGGCAGGGAGGTTGCTGTCAGTCTGAGGCCAGCCTGTTCTATAGGGAAATCCCACCTCTCCCACCCTGCAATGTGCCAAGCCAAATAAAAATCCCCCAAACCCAAACTTCCAAACTAAATTTTAGCTGGATCAAGGACCTAAATGAGAAAAGCAAGTGTGAATACTTTTAACTATTGGCAAAGAATGTGTTCTAATTCTGGGAAGCATTTTTTTGTTTTTTCCTTTTTTAAGACAGCATCTTACTGTGTTGTCTTGGCTGCCAGTAACTCACTACGTGGATCAGGCTAGCTCTAAACTCACAGAAATCTGCCAGACTCTGCCTTCTGAGTGTTGGGACGAAAGGTGTGGACTACCACGCTGCGCCCTGGGAAAGCTTTTTTTTTTTTAACTAGTGGGTCCTCAACTTTCTTTGCTTGGCGCTTTCAATTTCTCAGTAAGTTTTATTTTTATTTTTAATTCTGAGAGAAACTTCCAGAAGTTAGAGGCATGGTGAGAAACAACGCTGAGAGCTCAAAGCCTTGATTTGCAGCTTAACTGGTTTCCATTCGCTGACTCTCCTGTTCTGGCCGCCGTGAATGGCGGGAAGGTGGTCCAGCCAAGTCACACCCAGGGTGGGCTGTTAGCCCACAGAATGTGGTAGGGTGATGGCTGTCATTTCCTTCCCGGGTTATGTCAGTAAGACCACGCTGTAGCAGACTGCGAGCTGAAGGGAAGCCATCCTATCCGCACCGAAGAGATGTCATGGTCCAGAGCCAGGTGGCAGGGGACACAAAGGGGTCCCTCCCAGGTGAGCTGCCGTGCTCACCAGCTTTATGTCAGCTGGACATATTTGGAAGAGGGGATCTTAATTGGGAAAAATGCCTCCTTAATGCTGGCCTGTAGGCAAGCCTGCGGTGTATCTTCTTGATTGATGGTTGATGTGGACGGGCCCAGCCCACTGTGGTCCTGGATGTTATAAGAGAGTAGGCCGAGCAAGCCCACAGGAAACAAGGCAGTGACTAGTGACCTTCCTGACTTCTGCTTCAGTTCCTGCCTCTAGGTTCCTGCCTTGAGTTCCTGCCCTGATTTCCCTTCTGTGATCTGAGATAAACCCTTTCCTCCACAAGTTGCTTTTGATCGTGGTGTTTTTATCACAGCCACAGAAACCCTAAGCAAGATAAAGATGGGTCCCAGGTTGTGGGGCGTGGCTGTGATAAACCGGACAGCGTGCTCTGGGAAGCATTGCGTAAGGACTTTGGGCTGGAAAAGCCTCTGACTGCTCAGGCTCAGCGAACTTTTGTAGAAACTAAGAAGATTAACTTGACCGCAGTGCGGGTGATGGAGGTCTGGCTTGTGAAGTCTCAGAGGGAGGTTTGAGCATTTCTCCAAGATTCTATCAGGGCTACTTGGGTGATCTTTGGAATTAAGAACTACTGAGGTGAGACCTTTGCCTTGCTGGGACAGTTGATATTGGCCATCTGAGTCTGAGGGAGCAGCTGTGAATAAGAGACCAGCAACACTGAGGGGGAATCTGGGAGTGTTCCCTCAGGCTGGCACACAGAGGCTGTGGTCCCGAGGGAGCCGGGACTGCATCTCATGCTGGCAGACAAATGTGGTAATTTTAAGAGTCTTGTACTGGTTTTGAAGGCGTGAAGGGGTCATGAAGAGAAGTTAAGGCTTGGCACAATGTCTCGAAGGGTCAGAGTCCCTGAAGAGAACCCAGGAGAGGCTATTGGTGAAGGTGGAGTTGCAGTGGAGCATTTTGGAGATGCCGGAGCCATGGGATGCTCTCCAGGGACAGCGGCCGGTGCGGAGTGGAGCCAGCCTGAGCCTAGGAGACTAGTTGCAGGTGCCACGTGTGGATGGTTGTCCAAGCCCTTTGGGTGGGCCTCAGAAGATGGTGGTGGATCGCAGGTGTCTGACACTGAGCTTTACAGCGCTGGCCTTTGGTTCTGCTTTGGTTTGTTTGTGATTGCACTCCGGCTCTTCTCTCTTGGAATAAGAAAGTGTTTAACTTAACCGGTGGCATAGGCCTTTAACCCCGGCTCTCAGGAGGCAGAGGCAGGCAGATAGTTCTAGGCCAGCCTGGTCTACAAAGTGAGTTCCGGGACTGCCAGGGCTACACAGAGAAACCCTGCCTCAAAAAAACCAAACAAAATAGCAATAAAAACAAACAAACAAACAAACAAACAAAGAAAAGAAAATATTTAACTTATTTTGGTTTTACAGGAGACCACAGACTTTGAACGTTTTAAAGAAATGGAACTTTTAAAGTGTTGGGATTTTTAAAGACTGGGACTTTTAAAGTTTGAAATGCGTTCTTTATTGTGATATTGTTATTAAATGACATCTTGAGGACAGTAGGAAAAGAAAGGTTATGGTTTAGCAGGGATATCTTTGTGTGTCAGGTTGACACGGGTCAGATGTGCTGGCCAATTTTATGTCAGCTTGTCACAAGCTAGAGTTGGGGAGCTGGTTAGGAAGAGGGAATCGTAATAGAGAAAATACCTCCGAGACTGGCCTATAGGCAAGTCAGTGGTGCATTCTCTTGATTGCTGGTTGAAGCGGGTTTGCCTATCCCATCGTGGGTGGTGCCACCCTTGGCAGGTGGCCCTGGGTACTATTAGAAATCAGGCTGAGCATGTCATAAGAAAACTAGGAAGCAGCTTCCTGCCCTGACTTCCTTTCTTGATGGACTATGTTCAGGATACGTAAGCTGAAAGAAACCCTTTCCGTCCCAAGTTGCATTTTGGTCATTACAGCAATGACCAAAGCACAGCAATGGAAACCCTAACGAAGACATCTGCCAGAGGTTACCTGATAAGGCTCGGGAGATCTCACACTTGGCTTATGTCTGGGTTGCAGCTTTGGGAGAGCCTGATCCTAGGGAGCCAAGAACTGTGAAATCGATATGATACCGATACAGTTTAAATATGGATAGAGCCCCCCCAAAGGACAATTTCCAGAGGCTTAAGAGAGGGGGCTCCATGGGAAGTCCGCGCGGAGGGGTTTGTTCCGATGCCGGCATTCCACCACCCCCTTCTAGGGCCTTCTCCAGGTGTCCAAAGCCAGAGGAGCACTGACCTAGGGCTGGAACCCCAGATTTGTGGCTGCACAGGCCTTGTCTCTTACTGGCGTAGGTGCTCCTTCGTTAGTTGTGGTAACGGAAGCCGACCAGCACAGTTACACAAAGACAGAGAACTGATAAGAGTGGTCAGCTCCCACAGCGGCTGCGGGGTAGCACTGGCTTAGAGTTCCTGCAGACCTGTGGTTTTCAGTTGTCCCAGCAGGCTCCGCTGCTGCATGTTTGACAGTTACTCTTTGACCAGCACAGTTCAAGCAGCCCACTAACTGTTTGTACAATAAGAAGCCAGGAGCCGTTTGTAAAAACAACATGCAGAGATTAAAAAACATGTTCATATTTAATTCTTTCTAAAATTTCTTTTTTTTAGTTTTTATTTATGTGTGTCTGTGCGAAGTGTGTATATATGTGCATGGAGGTACCCCTGGAGGCCAGAAGAGCGCCTCAGTTTCCCCCAGAGGTGGAGTCAGAGGTAGCTGTGCATCACGTTGAGTGGGTGCTTAGGACTGAACACTGGTCCTCTGCAAGAGCAATACGTGCTCTTATCTGCTGAGCCATTTCTCCACTTCCATATCTTATTCTTGAGACCCACCATATGGGGGTGTGTGTGTGTGTGTGCGCGCGTGTGCTTGGTTCTGCACCTTCTTTCAGTTCTGACACCAGCCTGCTGGTCACGCCCAGCACCCCCTTTCCCCACCCCGCCCCCGCACCCCGAGGTGTTGCACTGCACTCAACTCTGAGGACTGAAAATTAACAAAGTGTAATTGGAAACACATTTTCTTGGTTTTTCTTTTTCTTTTTTTTTGAGACCGGGTCTCACTCTGTAGACCTGACTGGCCTCACAGAGATCCAGCTGCCTCTGCCCCCCCAGTGCTGGGATTAAAGGCGTGCGCCACCAAGCTCAACTGTTAACGACTGAACATTTAATTGGGGTGGTCTCGGAGTCGCTTGATTTTTTGTTTTAAGAATGGTGCAGAGGTTTCCCCCCGCCCCGTACGCTTTGCTCAGTTTCCTCCAATGGTAACCTCTTTGGGTTTTTATTGGATTTGGTTTTTAGCATAGCTACCACTGAAAACTGGCTGAGGGGAATGTCGCCTCGCTGAAAGGCAAATACTGCCACCTTGTGGTAGATCTTTAAGCCACCAGGAGCATCTGGTTTGGCCCGTGGGTATGACCCTTGAGGCCTGTGCCCTCACACATGTTACATGTCCATGCGTGAATCCGGAGTGGGCCTCTTGGTGCATGTGTTTGCCAAGGCTGCTGGAACAAGGTGTCCTCGTGGGGTTGGCACACTTGAGACTGACCCTCAGCTCCGGGAGACCACTGTCCAAGGTCAAGGTGAAGCCTGGGATGTTTCCCCCAGGGCTCAGCAGGAGCCTGCCCCTTGCCTCCTCTGGTGTTTTATTGGTCACTTTGTTTGGTCCCGTGTTTGAGACAGGGTCTCACTATGTAACTCCGACTGTCCTGGAACCCACTCTATTGGTAACCCGTCTCTAGGTCACATTCTGAGATATACTGGGTTCAGGATGTTCCGCAGGAGTTTCTGGGGATACTATCTAGCCTATGACAGTACCGACTGGAAGGACAGTGTGAAACGGCCCACCCAGCCTACACTTTTCGGAGTATCTCCTGACATATCACGAGCACAGAAACACAGATCATGTCGGGAGCTGGCAGAAGGGTGGGGGGGGGACTCTTATGACTGTGGGTCATATGACCTCAGACCCTAAGCACCACTTTTAACTGCTGGGGTTAGTGTCTCAGCGCCTTCCTCTTTCTGGGGACCGTGATAGCAGCAACCCCACCCTTCCATCTCGTGTACTTCTTCAAAAACACCAGGAAAGGCAGAGGAAAGGCAGATCTCTTGAGTTCAAGTCCAGCTTGGTCCTTACAGTGAGTTCCAGGACAGCCAGGGATGTACAGAGAGACCCTGTCTCAGAAAACCAAAACCAAACCAAACAAAAAATAAGAAACACCTCCCGGAGAGGGCTGGCGCTGGCTCATGCTGGGGCTGCAGGGACAGCAGATGTGTTGATGCGTCTCTCCCAGGCATGTGACGGGTGCTGCGTTCCCTCCAGATCCAGGAGTGGGAGACCATTCTCCTCAATCAGACTAAGGAAGCCTCAAATCCCAGCATCGTCCTGAACCACAAAGTGAAGATCCAGAGGAGGATCAAGATCCTGGAGGACCAGCTGGACAGGGTGTGTGTGGGCAGCCGCCGTGGGCCTGAGGGTCCCCTCAGGGGGAGAGCGAGTGACCCTGGGGTGGGGAGGCTGCGGCGTCCCCAGGGAAGTCCCCACCTCTGCCGAGTACCCAGACCTCACGAGTGCCCAAACACACACCCCAGGTCACCTGCCACTTCGACATCCAGCTGGTGAGGAACGCCGCCCTGCGGGAGGAGCTGGACCTGCTGCGCATCGAGAGGGGGCGCTACCTGAATATGGACCGGAAGCTGAAGAAGGTGGGGCAGGGGTCCCTGCGTCGCCGGCATCCCTCTGCACCTCTGCGCCCAGTGGGCGGAGCTTCCAGGGCCCGGGGCCCACCTCCGTGCAGGGGGAGAGGGAAGAGCATCTCACTCCCATGTTAGGACAGCAGCTGGACTCTGGATTCTGTCATCTGGGGCGACCCACGGCCCGCCAAGCCATTTGCCTCCCTCGAGATCTGGGCCTCTTCACAGCCCTTTGGAAAGCTAACCTGGCTCCCTCTTTCTCTCCCTCCCTCCTTTTCTCCCTCCCTCCCTTTCTCCCTCCTTTTCTTTCTTCACCGCCTGTTTTGAAACTTTTCTATCAAAACAATTTAAACTTAATGCAAGATGTGGAGATGTGAAAACTGAGCACAGAACTCCTATATATCCTTCACTAGGATATGTGTGTGTGTGTGTGTGCGTGTGTATATATATATATATATATATATATATATATATATATATATATATATAACTCCTATATATCCTTCACTAGGATATGTGTGTGTGTGTGTGTATATATATATATATACACACACAAATATATATATATATATTTGTGTGTGTGCATATATGTAGGTCCTTGAGAGTCTTTCTTTATAGCCCAGGCTGGACTTGAACTCCTGGCGATCCTCCTGCCTCAGCCTCTCTAGTGCTGGGATTACAGATGTGAACCACCGTACCTGGCTCACAACACCTGTAATTGATTGGTAATTTGCCTCGCTCTGTCTCTTGCTTCTCTCCCTTAGTCTCTGTGTCTCTGCTTCTACCCTGGTCCCTCTCTCTTTCTCTCCCCTCCCTCCCCACTCTCTCTGGCTCCAGGACCTTGGTATTTTGGAAGCATCTGGGCTAGCTGTGTTTTGTGAAGGCCCATTGCGTGGACCAGCTGCTCTGCTTAGCAGTCTGTTGAAGACGCTAGCTAGGCTTCTGTTTCGGTGCTCAGGTGTCACAGCCAAGAAAGTCTGCTGGCGCCCCCCCCCCCCCCCCGCCCCAATGTGGTCCCTGTGACAGTTAACATCCTTTCCCGAATAGTTCCCACTGCCCAGGCCAGTGCCACGTTCTTACTAGGGTGACCATAGTCACTACACTGCCCATGGCCCTTGTCCTTTGGGGGCACTTTCACCGTGGTCTCCCTGCCCACTCCCTCCCTCCCCTCCTCCCCTCCCTCCCGTCTCCTCCCCCTTCTCTACCTCCCCCTCCCTCCCCTCCCCTCTTCTCCTCCCCTCCACTGCCTCCCCTTCCTCCCCTCCTCTCCTCTCCCCTCCCCTCCCCTCCCAGTCTCCTCTCCCCTCCCTTTCCCTCTCCTCCCCTCTCCCCTCCCCTCCCCTCTTCTCTCTTCCTCTCTGAGACCCTTTGCTTTCCGGCAGAGGAAGTGCAGTGGTCTCTTTACTTTTTCTGCTCTAGCTGTGCAGTTTTCTGTTCCTCCAACAATTTCCCCCCCTTTTTTTTTCCCTCTTAAAGAATTTTGTTTTAAAACATTTAACTATGTGCATGTGTATCTGCTTGTGGGTTTGTGCGTGTGTGCACAGGAGGTCCTCTGGAGCTGGAGGGTGTAAACTGCCCAGTGTGGGTGCTGGGAATTAAATTCCTGACCTTTGAGCCGTCCCCCCCTCCCCCAGCTGTGGGGTGTAGGCATCGGAAAATCAACATTTAGGCCCTGAGTGACCCCACTGTGACCCTGTCGTGGGGTTTTCCTTGTACCCTCCAGACACGGCTTCTGTCCTCAGGACACACCAGACTGTCGGAGGCAAGCCCCATCCCGTCAGCAAGGCCCACCCTTGCTGTTAGTCTCTCCTTCCTCCTAGGAGACTTTGGGTGTGTACTTCTGTTCAGAAGATGATGTTCAGAATCTACCTGGCCCGGCTCTTGTTTCTCAGTTTTCTACGTGGATCTTTTTTTTTCATCTGTTATGCAGTTAGGTTCATTTAATTCTTTTTGTAATCAGTTTTTTTTTTTAATTTTGTAGTTTTGATGGCTGAACTCTGCCTCTGTTCATTTATGTTTTCTCTCCCTTTTCTGTTGACTTAATTTATCTTATAAATCTGTCAAACGTGAAACGCTAACAAGCTAAACAAAAACAGTTCCAAAAGGGTTGGCATGGTGGTGTACATCTGCCTTCCCCTCCCTCTGGAGCGGAGGCAGCAAGGCGGTTGCAGGCTGCCTGGGCTACAGATCTACACCTTGTCTCAGAATAAAAAGGACTGGGGGTGTGGCTCTGCAGCTCACGTCCAAGCCCCTGCTAAGAACCTCAGCCCCATAAAACCCAACCCAACCCAACTCAACCCAACCCAACCCAACCCAATCAAACCCAACCCAACCCAACCCAACTCAACCAAACCAAACAACCCAACCCAACCCAACCCAACCCAACTCAACCAAACCAAACAACCAAACCCAACCCAACCCAATCAAACCCAACCCAACCCAACCTGACTCAACCAAACCAAACAACCCAACTCAACCAAACCAAACAACCCAACCCAATCAAACCCAACCCAACCCAACCCAATCAAACCCAACCCAACCCAACCCAACTCAACCAAACCAAACAACCAAACCAAACCCAACCCAACCCAACCCAATCAAACCCAATCAAACCCAACCAACCCAACCCAACCCAACCCAATCAAACCCAACCCAACCCAACCCAACCCAACCCAACTCAACCAAACCAAACAACCAAACCAAACGCAACCCAACCCAACCCAATCAAACCCAACCAACCCAACCCAGCCCAACCCAACTCAACCAAACTCAACCAAACCAAACCAAACCAAACAACCCAACCCAACCCAACCCAACTCAACCCAACCCAACCAAACCCAATCCAACTCAATCCAACCCAACCCAATCAAACCCAATCAAACCCAATCAACCCAACCCAACCCAACCCAACCCAACCCAACCCAACTCAACCAAACTCAACCAAACCAAACCAAACAACCCAACCCAACCCAACCCAACCAAACCTAACCAAACCCAACCAATCCCAACCATACCCAACGCAACAAAACTGCAAAAGCTACCCCAGGAAGTGTAAGCACAGCTCCATCTCTTCCCCCATCTTCTTCATACTGAGTGGCTCTGCGTCACCTCTCCTCAGTTTCTGCTTATCCACCCTGAGTTTCTTTTTGCAAAGGTGTGTGTGTGTCTGTGTGTGTGTGTTTGTGCCCACGTGCACGTGTGCTTGCTTCTCTGTTTTGTAAGTGGGTGTGTAACATCTTTGTTGTTTCTCCCTTTTTACTGAAAACTCGGCTGCTTCTGTGGAGCTAGAACACAGAACAGTCGGGTTCCAGTGGGTGCTAGTCTGTCAATACAACAAAGTGTCTGAGACCGGGAGCTTTACAGTGAAAAGAGATTCATCTAGCTCACAGTGTTGGAGGTGAAGAATCCAAACTGCACAGGGCTGGTTTGCCTAGGGCCTTCTTGGTCCACCACATCATGGTAGATAGTATAGTAGATAGTATAACGGGTGGGACCAGGCATGAGGGAGAGGCCAAGTCAAGGGAGAAGCAGAGGCTTGGACCTGGAGGAACAACCTTTTTCCCTATGGGGGGCAGTCACTGAGTGCCATTAGTAACCTTATTGTAGGCCCTACCTACTTTTAAAAGTCCCAGCACTCCCCAGTATTGCCACCCAGAGACGAAGCTCCCACCCCAAGACCCTTGTTGTATCCCTGTGGGATCCACCACACCCAACCCCCATATAATAACAACATCTAAGCAGCTTTCTAAGGGAGGGGCAAGTTGGGTGGGCTGGTGCTTTGCTCCTGGGTGACCGGTCCCCAAGTGATCTCCAGTTACCTGTCCCACTTGTCCTCCGAATTTCTCTCTCATTTGGGACCTCATTAGAACCCCTTTTTTGATTCAGGTGACATAGTGTCAGGGTAGCCAGAGATACACAGTGAGACCCTATCTTAAAAAGGAAAAAACAAAGCAAAGCTCCCCCACCCCGCCCCCTCCCCCCCACAGCTGCTCATAGTAGGGCTGCAGTGGCAGGCGTAGGACGCCCCTTTGTGGGAAGAATGGAGGAAGCAAGCTCATTGTGTCCCTGTAGGAGATCTACCTGCTTCGGGATATGGTCGGGGCGCTGAGCACATCCTCTACTATTGCTTACACTGCCAGGTAAGCCCCAGGGGCTCTTGGGTAGCAGAGGTGCACATGTGGCAGGGAGGCCTGGGGCTCACAGCGATGGACAGAACACAGAGAGATGGATTCCTGCATCTCTCCCGCCAGAGCCTCGGTGTTCCTTGGGTGTGTGTGGATGGGGAATCCTATCTGTGGCAGCTTTGCCCTGGAGACACGCTCGGGGCTGGCCACCCAGGAGGTGACCGGCGGAGGGGAAGGGTTCGGTGTCTCAGCAGCGGTTGGCTATGGGAGCAGACAGATGTGGGGATGGGGTGACGAGTGGAAGCTGCTTAGGTGTCCACCAGGCTTCACGTCTAGCCCCATCCTGACCCAGCAATCCCAGCCTAGAATGTTCTCTGCCCTTGTGAGCATCCTCGTGAAGCCAGCCGACACTGCCTTTCCCCAGGCCCCCAACATAACCCCACTCAATCGCCCATCTTCTGTTTTTACCGGCATGCTCCATCTTCTCCTAGGGAAGAGGCCAAGGCCAAGATGGGCATGCTGCGGGAGCGTGCAGAGAAGGAGGTGGCTCAGAGCGACACAGAGACGCAGATCTTGCTGCGGCAGATATCGCATCTGGAGCAGCTGCACCGATTCCTCAAGCTCAAGAACCATGAACGACAGCTGGATCCTCTTGTGGTGCAGAAGCAGGAGCAGCGAGGTAAGGCCAGCGCTTGCACCTCGCCCAGGGCCAGAGAGGGCAAAGCCCTTTGGGAAAAGGTCGGGCAAGGGGGACAGGAACCCGGCCTGGTGGGAGAGGAGAGCGGAGCCGGTGCGCGGGCGGGGCCTGTTGGGGGAGAGCGAGGCTAGGACTCTGGGAACTTTGAACATCCCCGGCCTACAGCCTGGGAGGTGGCTGAAGGACTCCGGAAGACCTCCCAAGAGAAGCTCGTGCTGCGTTTTGAGGACAGTCTGAACAAACTGGCCCAGCTAACGGGCGAGAGCGACCCTGACCTGTTAGTGGAGAAATACCTAGAGCGTGAGTGGGTGCGGGGCGGGGCGGGAGGTGGGGGTGCCCCACGCTGCTGCATCGTCACTGGGCACCTTGCGCTGCCCAGGGAGTGCCCCCCTGCCTCCGGTTTCCACGCTGCTGATCGTTTCCTGGGTTCCCCAAATCTCTTTTTTCCGTACCCCTGTCTGTCAGTGTGTCCCTCTGTGGGACTGGTCGTTTCTGCCCTGGTGTTTGTACCTGTTTCTGTTTTATCTGTCTCTGTTTTTCTGCCTTTATCTCTGTCACCTTTCAGCCCTTAGTGACCCTTCTGTTCCTGAATCCATCCCTCGGGACCCCTCTGTTCTCCCCCAGTGGAGGAACGCAACTTTGCTGAGTTTAACTTCATCAACGAGCAGAACTCCGAGCTACACCATCTTCAGGAGGAGATTAAAGAGGTGAGCAAGGCCCACCCCTCTTTACACCCTCTCTACCTCCCAGACTCCCATATCTCCTCCCCAGGCCTAGAGGGGACCCGGCTCCAGTCCCCTGTCCCTGCAGATGCAGGAAGCCTTAGTCAGTGAGCACGCCAGTCAGGATAACCAGCAGATGCAGCAAGAGCAACTGTGCAAAGGATTGCAGCAGGAAGTGGACAAGGTGCGCTTGGAGTCGGAGCAGCTGGAGGCCCGCTTCCAGGCTCTCCGGAATCGGCTGGAGAAGCTCAAGGCTGGTAAGTGCCCAAGGGTAACCTGTCTCCCACCCTGGGCTTCTTCATAAAGAAGGATGCAATGTGTCTGTGGGGAGCTAGCCACTAGGAGGCCTCCCGCGGCCGGTTCTGCAGTTGCTTCTCTGTCCATCCCATACCTCTGGCAGCCCACCCGTGTCAAGGAATTATTATGTCCTGCGATACATTAAAAACGAGCAAGGACAACTTTCAGGGATGCATACCTGGGCGGCTTAGGCAGAGAGCTTGAGCCCTATCCTCTCACACGGCCTCCTCTGGCTTCTTCTCTGCCTCAGCCCTAGTCCTTGATTCATTCAAAACTCCCTGCTTCCCCGACACAGACATTAGTTATACAAATGAATGGAGCCTAACATCTCTCAAGGTCTGCAAGTCACTCTGCTGCAAACTGCTGAGGGCTATAGGAATCCTTTCGTCTGCATTAGCATAAACAAATGGCCTGTTGGGTGGAGTGTGACTAGGGGCAGGAAGTGAGTCCTACACACGCTGCAAGGCGTCAGGGAGCACCCTTCCCCCACCGAGCTCAGAAAGCAGGGACCGAGGGACATAGCTAATTCAAAGATTTCGCTACACACCTGGGGTACGTCTGTAACTCCATCTGTCCTTCCATCCCTCTGTCTGTCCATGAATGTTCAGGTGTGTGATGTGTGATAACCCTGGCCGTCCTGGAACTCACTCCGTAGACCAGGCTGGCCTCGAACTCACAGAGGTCTGCCTGCCTCTGCCTCCCGAGTCCTGGGATTAAAGGCATGTGCCGCCACGGCAGTTTCTCCTTCTACACCTCCATGTACACGCGTGAGTGCTGCAGATGTGCCCCTCCCCTCGTGTCTCGTCGCCACGTTCTGCCACGGCTGCAGTATTTACTCAGCCTGATTCCCACGTCGGTGTTTAATAGTATTGCCACCCTAGGGGTCATGGTCATCTCGGCTGCATTCCTGTTTGGCTGTGTGCGTTTTTTTAATGTTAAAAGCTTACCCATCTGTCTGTCTATCGGTGTGTGTGTGTGCACATGAGTGTGCAATGGCGGGTATGCGGCTGTCAGAGAACAACTTGCGGTTGGTTCTCTCTCTCCACCATATGGAGTCTTGAGATCGCAGTCGGGGTGTCTGGCCTGTCAGCAAGAGCCTTCTTCCACTGAGCCGCTTTGGCAGCCCAGGCTTCATTTACTCATTTGCTTAAATAGCTAAACACTTTCAAAAATTAGATTTATATATTTTATTTATAAGATAAACTTATGTTTTGTTTCTGTACATGATAGATATTTATATATTTTATGTGAGGATATTTTGCCTACATGCATGTACGTATGTTTATCACATGCATGCTTGGTGCTTGTGGACATCAGAAAAGGACATTGGCTCCCTTGTAACTGGAGTTACGGAGTTGCGAATCACCTTGTGGGTGCTTGGAATTGAACCCGGGTCCTCTGCAAGAGCAGCAAGTGCTCTTGACTGCTGAGCCGTCTCTGGTCCCCACATGTCTTAGCATAGAATTAGACTGTGTTTCCTGCTCTGAGGTATGGGGGTTGTTGATTCTGGACACTAGTCTTGGAAATACTTTTCTGTATGATTGTGTACTCTCCTGCTTTCTTGTGTGAAATGAAATTTATAAGATTGATAAATTTATATAAAATATAAATACATATAGATATAAATGTATATATATATAAATTGATAAGAGGTAGTCAACTCGCTTGTAATTAGTGCCTTTGTGATACAAGAAGTCTTTACCTATTTGAGGTTGCAAAGGTATTCTCCTGTCTCTTACTAGAACTTTGTTTGGTTCCTGTGACAGTGTCTGGGCCTGTCACAGATGACATCATATGTGTGGGGTCATGTAATGCCTGGAGTGTTTTGTCCTTACTCCTCCCTGTGAGGAACTGGTGCTTTTTACCTGGTTCAGGGCAGGTGAGCAAGCTTTCAGGAGACTGGCCACACTGCCTTCGGGCCTAGTGCCACCTGCTGTTGACCTAGGTGCTGTGCACCTTCCCCTTTCCGAGTCTCTGGAAATGGGCCGCATGTCTGGTCGATAGGCTTCTCTTGGAAGTCGGAGAGGGCGATGGTGGAGAGGGACAAGAAGGTGGGGGTGGGGGTGGCAGGAGGGCTGCTGTGGCTCACAGCAGAGCTCACACGCCCGGTGGCCGTTCTCTCTGGCGCGTGGATGTCTGTAACCATGTTAGGTCTGCACATGGTATCCCTGGACACCTGGACATTTCATCGTTGACTTCTCGTTCCCACGTTGATGGGGTGGTAGTCCATTAGGTACTGTGCTATTTTTTCTTAAATTTATTTTTCGTTTGTCAGTATCTTGGAGTGCGTCAGCAATGTCATAACATGGTAACGCGCTGATGCCTCATAGGCTGTTCAGTGCTGTCTTGATCTTGGTTTCTGAATATTCCAGTACTTGGCATGAACGTTGTCTTGTGAGCTGTCCATGGAAACCAAGGACTGCGTAGCTTCAAGCAGAGGTGTCCCTGGAGGCCAGAGGGCTGGCCCCTCTGAGGGCCGTGATGAGGGTCTCTTCCTGCGCGCCGCTTTGGCTCTGGCTGATTTTACCCCGCTGCACGTCTGCACTGTACTTCCCCTCTGTTTAACTCACTTATGTGTGTGTGCACCGGTGCACGTGTGTGTGTTTGTGTTTGTGTGTGCTTCCCCCTCTGTTTTACAACGTCACCGCTCAGTTAAAGTATTATTTATTATTATTATTACTACTATTATTTTTATTATCATTATCGGCGGGTTTCAATAAAGAGCCGTGATGCTTTCTGAGATGGAAAGCCTGGACGGCCAAGGCGCAGGGTCTCTCCTGACATGGCTGACTTACAAGCTCTTCTTCCCATCCCCCGATCAGCTTCTCCTCTTCCTCCCTGCACACGGTCTCCAGGTATTTTATGGAAAGGAATCACCGCCCACCAACGCACAGGCCTTAATGCACAATAATGGAACCTTCACAGTGCACCAACCCCCAGCTTCAGCTGGCTGACACGATGCCGTTTTACTGGCCAGTCAAGTCCCCGCACAAGGTCTTCCTTATCCCGGTGCTCGGGTTGAGGGAGAGCCCTGTAAGGTCCCTCCATTAGCAGTAACACAATCGGATGCTTTTCTCAGTGGGCAGACAACATTAGAACGACATTTGTTCCAATGAAAGGCCACTGAATGAACAGTCGCTGGTGCTCCAAACTAGCACGCTTTCTGCATTCCAGAGTCCACGCCTAGGAAGCTGTTTCCAACAGCCAGGGAAGGTGACCTTCTGGCTGTAGCTCAGGCCGCTGGATAAACAGCTTAATATTTGAGAATAAGTTCAAATCTACCCCAACACCGTCCCCTTGTGTCCTCATGCTCACAGCGGCCTTGTCTCATCCTGAGGCACTGGGGAGGTCTAGACTCCCAACAGGAGAATCTAGAGGGACACAGTTCACCTGTCATAGTGTGGCTACTGCAGAGTTCTCTCTCCCCCTACGGAGGGACAGTTAGGTGATTTCTGGAGGTTTGCTGTTATTAGCGAAGTAGCTGCGACCAGTTTAGGAAGTCCAACTCGAAACAGAAAATCAAGGTATATGTCTAGATATCCAGATGTTATAAAGCTTGTAAGCAGGGCAGCGGGAGCGCCACACTCACGGTATACGCTGTGGTACGCCGACCTCACTAACAGCAATCTGTCAAGCCAGCTACGTACCAGTGGCCGCACAGAGCCCGGGGAAAGGAGGGCTCATAAGAGGCTTCGCCCGGATTGTGTGTGTTCCAGGTGGGCTCTGAGTCCTGGCATTCCTGGGTTAGTGGAAGTTAGATTTGTTTCTGGCCACGGTGTACCACCAAGGTAATGTCTTGTCAGATCTCCCTCTGGCCTCTTGAACTCTGAGGCCAGGCAGGCATTGTGCCTGGCTGTCTTGGCTGGGCAGACCCATTCAGTCTTTAAGCTTTGCCTTTCCAGAAACAGGCTTGGTTATGTACTGAGCGAGGAGAGCCCAGGTTCCCTGATGGTGTGCTCCTCTCTGATCCCAGATATCCAGCTTCTCTTTGAGAACGCTCAGTGTGACAGCAGTGTCATCAAGGATCTCCTTGGGGTCAAGACTCACATGGGGGACAGGGACATGAGCCTCTTCCTGAGTACCATCGAGAAGCGGCTGGGGCAGCTCCTTGTAGTGAAGGCCTGCCTGGAGGTCCAGGTGGGTGGGCAAGGGACTTGGGTGTTGGGGCCAGGCTTGGCTAGGCCTGCACTAATTCTACTCTCCCACACTCTCAGAACCACATCCCTTTGTCTGAGGCTGCCCTTCTGGCTGTGGGCCAGAGCCAAGATGACCCTCCAAAGAAGCCTACCCCACCTCAGCCTCCTGATACCCTGTGAGGCTTGGGGAGGGGGAGAGGGGCCGACTCCGTGGGGCAGACAGATGAGATGGCTTGGGATCTAGCTTTTGTGTGTGTGGTCTGGGGCAGAGGGCGAAGTGGGAGCTCGGAGGGAGGTGGGAGTATAGAGGGAAGATGGGTGCTGGTGCTCCAGGGGGAGGGGACAGGCCCAGGACAGTTGGGGGGGTCTGTGTATGAGGCAGAGCTATGAAACCAGACTCTTCACCTTTCTCCCATCTGAGGGAGGACCCCCCAGGTTTTGTGGTCCGAGAAGATTACCCCATGAGCAAGGAGGAGCTGCTTAGTCAAGTGATAAAGACGGTGAGTGTGGGCCCCCAGGGTGGGGGCAAGGCCCTCGTGCTTCCGGTCGGGACCTAATGCTGTCTACCGAGCAGATGGAGCTCCAGGACCTGCAGGAGACCTCACGGATGTTAGACAGCACCACGAGCTTCGGTTTCTCCAATACTCAGATCACCTTGTCAGGCCCCACCCTGGCCTCTAGGAAGATCAGCACAGTCCCGGAATCCATCCTGAGCCATAAGTCAAGCCGAGCAGGCCGCGGCGCCGGCTCCATAAGCCACGTCACCTTTGGCGACTCTGGCTCTGGTGCCGGCGGCCCCGTGACCTTGGCTCCTGCCACCAGCCGGGGCTCCTTGGGAGGCCGTGGGGGCTTCAAACACAGCAGCTCCAGCAGCTACCTGGGGTCTACCGTTACGTGGAGACCAGCCAAGACCCTGATAGCGGCGGTGTCGCCGGGCAGAGCCCAGGCATGGAGTCGGAGTTGAGTAGAGGTCCCGACTCCAGCAGCGGCCAGGTATCCAGTGCCGTCCCCGCCTCCAGGCCCGACTCCTCTACTAGCAAGGACTCATAGGGGAGCTACAACCAGGGCTGCAGGCCCCTCCGTGCCTCGACTCTTGACAGGTTTCCTAATCTCTGCTTCTCTCTCCCCCGGAGATTCTCCAGTCCCTCTAAGTCCAGGCCTCCCCAAGTCTTTCTCTATCTCCTTCCGTCCCCTCATTGCTACCTCCTCTGCCTTGGCTTTGACTTTGTTGTACCTCTTCCTCCTCGCTTCCTGCTCCTGCCCTCTTTCTAAGCTCCCCTTCGACTGATGTCTCCGTCTCCTAACTGGATTCCCCTCCGTTGACTAGGTGAACTGTAATAATGGAAATAAAGGTCAGAGCCCAGCTTTCCCCAAGTCTGGTTCCTACAAGTGTGTTCAGACATGGCTTCATCTGTTTCCAGCTCAGGGAAAAATGTGTGAGCCCATTCCCTATCCGCCTGACCCTGCATCTGCCCGCCCACCCACCCATCCATCCATCCACCCCTCCATCCATCCATCTGTCCATCCATCCATCCACCCATCCATCCATCTGTCCGTCCATCCATCCATCCACCCATCCATCATCTTCTGTGTTTTCCTATTTCCGGCTCTGCTGGAATCTATCAGTGACGACTGGGTTAGAGGTAGCCAACAGTCCCAGTATCTGGCCTAACGCAGCCAGAGTTTCTCTTGCTCCAGTATTCTGGCTTCTCTGTGAGTTGGTTAACACCTCTGTTCCACATCATGCTCCTGCCCAAGACTGACGGGACAACCTTGACAGGAACAGGCACGGCACCGCACAACAAGGTCTCATGCAAGAGGTTTATTGGGGTGAGGTGAGGTGAGACGTGTCTGCTTCCGAGTTGAGAAAGGAGAGAGGAGGGGAAAGAGGAGGGTTCTGCCAGGCTGTCTTACAAAGGCGGTGGGTTGTGTGGAGCATATGAACAGTTCTGATACCCAGAGACAGAAGTTGGAAGTGTGGCTCAGTGGTGGTGGAGCCATCGGAGGCAGGGTGGGTGTGGAGGTTGGGTGAATTCTGGGGAGCAGGTTATAGTTTAGGAAACTTAAAGGAAAATCTTACATTTGGAACTTTTAGGTCCATAGTCTTGGCAGTGGGGGAGAAGAAGGGTTCCCAGTCCAGGGAAGAGAGAGATAAATCATACCCTAATGAGTAAGCAGATGGGAGACTTAAGTCTGGAGTCTGACCTGTGGGAGGTAGATCTAAGGTGACTTTCTGAAGCTCACAAGAAATGTTTTAAGTTTACAAAAGGAGGTAGATACTTTATCACTGTTTGTAATCTGTACTGAAGTGCGGACACATACCTTTGAGTCATAGCAAAAGCTGTGCACTGATGAACATATTATAGAGAAAGCAGCAAACAGGTGTTTTTAAAACAGTTGGAGTAGGTTTGTAAATGGAGCAGATCCATACCTTTGAGTCATTAAAAGCCATGGCCCTAGGCCAGAAGTATGAACATTTTGTGTATCTGTAGAGTGAAGCTTTGCCAGGGAAAAGCCCCTCCCCCCATGTGGGTATATGAGGCTTGGACTTCTGGGAACAGTTGGAGGGGATAAAAGAGGGTGATGGAAGGCAGTTACGACAGTTAGAGAAATTGGAAGCTAAGAATCAGAGCTAAGAGTTGCTGCATAGAGAAGCAGGCAGAAATCAGGACAGAGAAAATGAAATAATTGGAGTTTTTAAAGAAAGTTACAATTTAGATCTTCCAGTAACTGCTGTGCTGGGAGAAGCTAGAGTGGGAGTTAGTTCAGGTTAGTTTGGTTCCCCAGACATAGGCGGACTAAGACAGCCAGAAAAGGGCTGTAAAGGTTTCTCTTTCCTTACTATCCTTTCTTCCATCACCCTATGAGCTAACTGAAAACTTAAAGGTTACAAGTTAGAAATCTCGCAGCCGGGAACAGAGGGGCGGAGTCATGTAGCCAGAGAGAGAAACCTTTATGTTTTAGAAACATTTTAAATACATTCTGAGCCCAGATTCAAACTGCAAACAGCTAAGGAACCCACACCCTTATTTTTTAAAAATACCCTTTACATTTGAAAGGCATCTACAAAAACCCTAAAGCAACAAAACAAAATACAAAACCAAACATTTAGTATAATATTATTTAGTTACATGTATCCAGAGAATTGGGTACACAGATTGGACAGACACGTTTTAGCCTGGTGAGAAGCATCTCCAAGTCTACGTATTGAAGTCAAACAACCAACGGGAATTTAAAATCCTGTAATAGTGGAACCAGCTCATCAGAACACTTATCCAGCATTTTGACAACGTTAAAACTGAGCCTTTGATATCCAAATATAACCAATCATTAATACACCCTAATATCGTTACAATTTTATCTATGTGTCTTTAAAATATCTTTTAGATCTTCAGAACTTGTATGGACCTTTTGTCTGATCATGGAGCTGGTAGATGTTTGTTGCTCCTAAAACTATAGCCGGCGTCAAGCCATCGGAGATCTGAGGAAGGATGAACGACAGAATCTAGATGTTCTATGCATCAATTCAAACGACAGGGACCCATGGCGTAGGCAGTCCCCTGGGGCTCCTGTGGTCCACTGGGGGCAGATGTCATCTGATGCTCAGGAGCAGAACACCTTTTGGTCTCCAGTTGTCGTACAGAATGGCGCAGGCCTCTAGCTGCCCAGGTCTGAAATGTTTTTCCTGTAGGAGGGGATTTGGGAAACTGGTCTTACCCTGGCTAGGTAGAGCAAAGCATCCAACTCAAATGTGTCCACAGTTTGTGCAGATCCTGGTGGCAGGTGAGGCATAGGGCAGTTTCTCCCAGTGGTTAGCATTACCATGAGCCATATGGATTCTTCCTTGCAGAGCCCCGTTAATTTTTGAGACAGGGTTTCACTGTTAAAACTCAGGATGTCCTGGAACTCACTGAGTAGACCAGGCTGGCCTCGAACTCACAGAGATCCACCTGCCTCTTCCTCCCAAGTGCTGGAATTAAAGGCATGCTCCACCACCATCTGGCTTAGATGCTCTTCTGGTGTGTGGTCTGCTGAGTCCTCAGAAGGAGAGGCGACGCTGTGGAGAGGGCTGAGATATTGGGCATGCAGTTGGCTCTGGGGCAGAAGCTGGGGACTGTCAGGGATCTTTGGAGGTCTCCTCACCCGTGTGACACCTCCTGCTGGGTCATTGGGCAGCAAGGAGGCCCTTGCCAGATGTGTATCTGGGACTTTCAAGCCTCTAGACTGTAAAATTTCTGTATTTTATTTTGTATTAAGATCTCACACTGGTCAGGCTGGCCTTGAACTCGACATGTAGCAGAAGCTGATCTTGAAGTTATGATTGTCCTGCTTCCATCTCCCGGTGGTGGGGTTACAGACCGGCATCCCTACGTCTGGTTTATGACGTGTGGGGGATCTAACCCAGCACTTCATGTCCATTAGGCAAACTGAGTCACGTGGGAATGACTGGAGAGAGAGAACTTCAGGATGCGATGAAACTTAGAAAGAGCAGCCTCGAAGGGCTGAACTTTGCAGAAGCATATTTATTGACTGTAACACCCAAGCTATCTAAGTTTTTCTCATACCAGAACCCTGATCTAATCTTTGTGCTGCCTGAAGGAACATAACACCCCTGCAATCTCAGCTTGAATTGTGCACCATTTGCAGTACTCAATAACACAAGACTTCCTGGTTTGCCAAGCATATCTTGTAGTTTTACGCCACTGTGGCATTTCTGCAAGGATGACAAGGAGGCATTTTCATTGATGTGTACCCCACCCAACCTCAGCAGACTGGACAATCATCATGGCAGGCTCCATACTGGACAGTGGAACCCTGAGCATCTGAGCTCAGGTGGTTTTATTGATACAGAGCTCCTCAGGTGTTCTGCTGATAGCATAGATCATGAGGCATTTACACAAAGCCAACACCTGCAGACCTTGCAAAACACCAAGACCTAGGCAGCCCCTCACCCAACAGGACACAAAACAGTATTTTAAACACAACTAAAAATAAACTTCTCTAACACATAGAGAGGCGATCATGCTCACCTCAGAATTGTATAATACAATTCCAAGAGCTACAAATGACAAATGTTTTAGTCCAAGATTTCTTCAGGGCCCAAGTACACCTAAAAACATTACTGCATCCCGGTGTTTGTACCAGATACAACGATTCTAGTAAATTCTCTACTATAGTCCCCCCCCGCCCCCCGTTGTTTAAACTATTTAATGAGGTTGAAGATGACACAGCCGTATGGTGAATACAGACTTTTCTCTATGGTGCTGTTTAATAGACTTATGCAGATAAGCCAGGATCCATTTCAAGGCCAGTACAGCAAAGCAAGCATTGTAATCTCCAGAATAAGAAATCTGTTAAAACGAAACAAGGATTAAATGAAGCTGAAGTATCCGCAAGGCTTCCCATAAAGTCCATCTTGGTCACATTTGGCAACTGTTTTTGAGAAAGTATCCTTAATTTCTTGTTGTAAATCATAAATAATTTGAGAAGCATTAGGGTGATCCAACAAGTGTATTTTAACCTTTTCCCAGTCATTATTGCTGTCACTAAATTTTAAAGGTGTAATACAGTAAGTAACATTTCAATCACATTTTATTTTTATTTTTTAATTTTTATTTTTTTAAACATTGGATTTCGTTCTTTCTTTTGAATTTAAAATTTACTTATGAGTACTTTGATGCCAGAAGAAGACACCAGACTCCATTAGAGATGGTTGTGAGCCACCATGTGGTCGCTGGGAATTGAACTCAGGACCTCTGGCAGAGCAGCCAGTGCTCTTAACCACTGAGGCGTCTCTCCAGCCCTCCAATCACACTTTAATTTTATTTGTTCCGTCAAGATTTCCAACTGAACTCCCACCAGTATTGCAGCCTGCCCTGAGTCATCTATTTCATTAACTGTCTCACGATCATGTTATTCTGGTAAGTCCAAAGTTCTTCAGAATGCTTATGCCAGTCTCTGAAAAATTCAGTGGTCTGAGTTTCCTTATGAGGTACTAGTCCAGACATAGCAGAAGCAGCAGTCAAAACAGTAATTCACATACCAGGTTTACAAGCAATCAGCATTGTAGCTTTGCCAAGAGTTTTTTGTACTGTGCAAGTTTCCTTAGGGTTACATGCCCCTTGGACTTCTGGGAACTGCTTCGGGGGAGCTATTTAAGAGAGTGTGTTCAGTTGAAAAAGTCAGTTGGTGATGAGGAAGGCAGGCAGGAACAAAGGTCAGATAAAGACAGTTCCAGAGAATAAGAAAGAAGGCAGAGAGTTGCTGGGAAGCCTCAGACAGAGAGTGACCCGGCCCGCAGGTCAACTGGGGATCCTGGAAGAGAGAGTGAGGATTTCGGGGACAAGAAGCATGAAAGGACTGGGACAAGGCAAAGTTCTCAAATCAAGTCAAGTCCGTTTATTCAGAGTTTTTACATGGCATTTATAGGGTGAGGAGGGAGGAACTAACTAGGGGCAAAACAGGATGTCTAGGGCCAAAAAACAAAATAGGATGTTTTTGCACTTTGGACAAAAACAGAATAAAGGTTCAAAAACAGGATACCCCACACCTGGAGGAAGTAAACACTAAAAGGAAAAAACAACATCAAGAGGAAAAAAGAAGTCTCAGAGAGAAAAACAACTCTGGGAGAAAAACAGGTCTAAGGGAGGAAAACAAGTCTTGTGGCCAGTGGTGGAAAGCTACTCACTGCCTAAGCAGTTTAACATCATGGCGTTGATAGAGGCAGGAAAAGGCTTGGGGAGATTGGCTCCCCACAAGAGAGCTACTGAGATAACTGGGAAGATGTCATGCAGGATAACCATAGATGAGACACTCCAGTATGCAATGAAGCTTAGAAAGGGCAGAGGGAATAGCCTCAAAGGACTGAACTCCTGAGCAACTTTGCAGAGGCGTACTTATTGACTGTAACACCAAATCTATTTAAATTCTTCATTCCAGAGCCCCTGATATAATCTTTGTGCTGCCTGAAGCGACATAACACCCTGCTTATCAGAGACTTCCTGCACTCTCAGCCTTAAATTGCTAGCTGTTTGCAGTGCTCAATAATACAAGACTTCCTGGTTTGCCAAGAACATCTTGTGACTGAGATCTTGCATAGGTGATAATACTCACCTCAGAAATATAATTCCAAGAACTACACATGACAAATGCTTTAGTACAAGATTTCTTCAGGGCCCAAGTACATCTGAAAACACTTACTTCGTCTTGGTGTTTATACCAGGTACGGCGATTGTAATAAATTTCCCACGACACCACAGGAAATAAATGAGGTGAAGGGACTACAATGGCAGAGCCACGGGAAGGATCAGCCACATCAGCCCAGGATAAAAGTCAGGGCAGGCACCCCTAGCTGGTGCTGCTGAGAACAGGGGCTTTGACCACAGTGTCATCTAACTGCCCTGTGCCCTGGACTAGCAAAAAGGTTTCTGGGGCAAGCGGTGTCACTGGGAAGGAGGCCATCGTTTGCGTGGGAGCATTGCAGATTCATCATGTAGCAGAGTTGAAAGGGCGCATGGAGCGGAGTCAGCACTGCATAGCATTTAAGTTGGGAAGAGAGTGGAGAGACCATGAGGTACCTGCAGCCTCAGTCTCGTGCACAGTGAGTGTGCCTGGTGAATGAGGAGCTGGAACCCAAAGCCTTTCGTGCAAGAAAGAGCCCTGGTCTCTCTCCAGGTGTGGCTCAGGGATATATATTTGCAATGCTCTTTCACCTGGTATGGTGATAGGTGTGCTTTCAGGTATGTGGGAGACTAACGCAGGGGGATCACTTAAGCCTAGGAGTTCTGGGTCAGCATGGGCAACGTAGGAGATCCTACGTTGAAAAAAATCTTTCTTACAAACCTTATTCCCGCTCGTATGTGGTGTCTGGTACAATGGAGGCATTCCGTGTAGCTCAGATCCATGACGTTCTTTTAAATGTGAAGACAGAAGTCCCCTCAGTATAAGATGAAAGGCTTTATTTTATTTTATTTTATTTTTTAAAGATTTATTTACTTTATGTATGAGTGCTCTATCTGCATGTATACCTGCATGCCAGCAGAGGGCAGCAGACCCTGTTATAGATGGTCCTGAGCCACCGTGTGTGTTGTTGCTGGGAATTGAACTCAGCACATCCGAGAGAGTGGCCAGTGCCCTTAACCACTGAGCCATCTCTCCAGCCCAAGGTGAAGAGCTTTAAGCCTTGCCTTTCTGAGGCTTCTGTTCCATGTTTGATTTTACTTCTCCATAAGATGCTGAGTTCTAGGAGGGGCCACGAAGCAAGGTGCTAACTTACTTCTTGCACTCCTTCCTCGTATGTCTGGCACGGGGAGGCTATTGCGGGCGTGGGGGTGGGGTGGCGGGCTGCTCTCACTCACTTTTCATTTGTGGGAACTCTTGGATTGGTGAGTCTTTAGATGGCCCTGGGGTGTTAGAGGGCTTGGCGAGAGCTTTTCCACGCTGTTGACCCTCAGAAGTTTTTCCCATGGTGCACTTTTCCAGGCATCTGCTGAGGTGCAGTGCGTTCCTGTTGCTTTTCCACACTTCCGGCGACTGTGTGGCTTCTCACTCACGTGCATGCTTCGGGAGGAATGATGGGCAGAGAAAGGCTTTCCCACGCTCACGACACCAGTGACTCTTCAACAGGTTGCAGAAGTTTCTCTACTGGTGTTCCAAGTCTGTTTCTGCAGCATGAGATGGCGCCTGTAGGATGTGGATAATACATGCACATGGGTCTGAACTTGGAATTTCTCCCTTAAGGTAGGTTCCAGATGCCAGCGGAGCTAGGTCAGTCACCCCAGAAGGCTTTTTCAGATGGGTCTCATTCCTGAAAGCCCACCCTCAGTTCTCGCCTGTCAGTGCATCGTGGCTCCAGCAACAGAGCCTTCAGCCACAAGACTGTCAGATCCATCAGTTTTGTGTATGTGTGTTGATGGTTGCTTGATGCAGGAGATTTCACAGCACTCAAGGTCCATGTGGGGCACGTATTCTTGTGGGAACCCCCAGCCCCCTGTGAAGGCATGAACTCCCAGCTGGGTTTGGGGATGTCTTCCATCTCCTGATGTCTACAGGATCTAGACCTTCTTTGTGTCTGTGTCCCCTGTTGAGGTGGGCGGGGATCTTCAGAGATCTCCTCCAGAGTTTCCTTGAAAGGTTCTTGTGTCCTGTGGAGTGAGCGTTTGGTTTTATACTGAATCATCCAATCTGAAGTAAAGGGGCACAAAAGATAGACTCTGTTCCAGGTAAAGTGAGGTGAGAGAATGCAGAATCGGGAAGAAAGAGGTGGAGCCAAGCCTTTTCTTACCCAATAATGACATCAGGATGGGGCTGTTGGGAATTTGGCTATAGAAGGTCACAAGCGAGGGACAGACTTTACTAAGAAATGGTTCTGCTAAGGTTCAGGGCGTGGGCAGTGCTGACGTGTAGGGAGAATGGGCGGGGCAGGAGACCGGAAGTCACAAGGATGTGGCAGCAGAGCAGACACCCAGCTTTCCCCGGACCCTGCGTCCGCATTCTCACTGAAGTGACGCAAAGCACACGGAGGATTTAAGATGTACAGTCGAGCCTGGTGGTGCTCTCGGGCCGCCTCACCGGGAGACTGAAGCAGGAAGATTGGGAGTTGAAGGTCATCTCAGGAAAAAAAAAACCAAAACAACGGTTCGGCGTCGCAATGCTAAGCACATGGATGTATTGCACAGCCATCGGTTTCATGTGGCTCCAGGATGGTTCCCCTCAAGGGACTGTCATCTCACAAAGCAGTCCTCCGCATTCCTTCCCCCTCCAGCCTGGGAAACACACACGGACATCCGGTGACGTGCCAACCAATCAGAATCATCCACCGAGGTGCCCGTTCTTTTTTGCGGCTGAGGACTGTTCCGCATTATGGATATGCCACATTTTGTTTCTCTGTTCACTCACTGATGGACTTTTGGGTTCTGTGATGGCTTGAAAGCAAATGATCCTCACAGGCTCGCTGGGGGTAGGAGGTGTGGCTTCGCGGGCATGTCTCTGGGGGATCGTCTTGATGAGTGGGAATGCCTGTCCACTGTGGGTGGCGCCATTTCCTAGGAAGAGGATCCAGGATCATGTAAGAGTAAAGAGAGTGAGCTGAATGCAGACATGCACCAGTTCATTGCTCTCTGCTCTTGATTGTGGGTATGACCAGTCCCTCCCAGTTCCTGCTGTCCTGATGGACTGTAACCAAGAGCTGTGAACCAGGCAAGCTCTGTAAGCTATTTTCGTTATTCAGAATTAAAAGAAATAGTTTAGAGACCTCGGAATGCACTTAGGTTTTAGAGACAGGGTTTCTGGGATTTGCTATGTAACCCTGAGGCTTGTCTCTCCTGCCTTTGCTTCCCAAGTATTGGAGTTACAGGTGTCCACCACCTCCTGACCTCAAAAGGCAGTGCACAAATGAACATCTAGTGTTGCCTGGATTCAGAGTTGCAGTTGACTGACTCTACTGCGGTCCTGGTATTCCACACACAGAGGTGATTGGGTAAGCAGTGAGGAGGAGCATGCAAGACGCTTTAGCCACAATGATCATATTGGGAAGAGCGAATAAATGGGCTCCGTGGGGACAGATCTGTGTTTAAGGGTCTTTCTAAGAACTGGAAACAAGAGAGGGATTGAGAGGACCAGCGCCCCCTAGTGGTGGGCTGCACTGATCTCGCCTCTCGCTTTCCCAGAAATCCTTGTTTCCTTTAACATTTAGCAAGCCAATCCAGTGCTTGGGTTCTGACTAATAAGAGAGATCCCTTGCTTCTTCTACAAACCCAAACTGAGGATACAAGAGCAATCATCCAACGTGGCCAGCTTTCTGGGTGGCCCACCACCTCGCGATGCCAGCATGCTGGTTTTGCTCTGCTGAGCCACGTTTTTTTAATTGGCTAGCCCTGACGTCAGTATGTAACCCACTAGGGGGACTGGTCCTCTCAGTCCGGTGCTTGTTTCTACTTTTTCTTGCCCCATGTTGGCACACCAATTGTAGCCATTTATTAAATCTGGAGTTGTAGTAATAAAGACACATGAGACATTGCTTACATTTAAGCCTGAAAGACCTCAGCAGAGAGCCCAGCAGCCACCCTCCAGCTCCAACAACTCCTTGGTCCTGGTAGTTTATTCTTATCTTCTCTTGCTCTTTCTTAGAAGACTATTTGCATGATCAAAGTTGGTTTTTACCCCCCCCCCAATCTTTGCCATCGGGGTGTGTCTGTTTATAGTGGGGTGACACCAACACAAAAGGGGCCAGGCCACACCTGTCTGAGCTGTGTCCAGGTTTATAAGTGGGGTAACTACAGAACAATAGTAGAGGTCAAGCCACGCCTAATGCTGCCTTCAGCCTGGTGGAGTACCCAAGTGACCTCTTTAATCAGCAACTCTGTTTACAATTAGCGAAGGGAGAGCAGCTTTTAGTTACATTAGAAAGCAGGCCCTTTCAGCTATAGAAATCACACATCCTGCCAGGCTTCTGGCTGACAGTGCGATGATTGTCTTACAGAGTACTGGGGTACACACAGAAATCAGTGAATATAATACCTGGAGAGATGTTCAAACATACGGTAACGGAGAGGGGTGGGATTCACAGTAGGGATGTGTACAGCTGGCAGGACAGCAGGGAACTGTGTCGGCGGCATTATCTCTTTGCTTCAAGGAGTTCTGGAGATGTCATCATTTCAGAAAAGCAACCTGGCTCTGTTGGATGATTGCTCTTGTATCCTCAGTTCCATCATGGACACTGGCCCTTCCAGCTCATTATTGCTTGGGGAGAGCCTCCATGCCTTGACGACCTCAAGGCAAAACATCCCAAGAGGTGGCAAAGTGGAGTCAGGGAAGCCAATGTCTGAACTGCCTTCACCCCTCAGAACGCAGGGACATTGACTTCTTCCTGATGGCCTATAAGTTTTGAGACACCGTCCTATAACTGCTGGGGCAGTCAGCATCTGTCGAAATTCCTCTGCAGGACTACACTTTGCATTGCTCTTAAATTCTTTCTGCATTTGGCTTCCATTTGTTGTTTTCCATCTGTATTTTCCTTTCAGTGGAGGGCTTCCAGTGGCAGGTCCTCTCAATATTTGCTATCCTGAATGCCCATCAGGTGTTTGCAATGCTGTGACCAGATGCTTGAGAAAAGCAATTAAAGATGGAAGGCTTGCAGCCTGCTGGGGCTCAGGGTTTCAGAGGATCAGCCCGTCACAGCAGACAGAGGAAGGTAGACAAGGCAGCTTCGGCTAGAGCAAAGCATAGCCCAAGGCCCTGCTCCCAGTGGCCTGCTTTCTCTAGCCAGGCCCCTCCCCCTACCTTCTGCTGTGGTGTGTGAACTCATCAAAAGCTCAATTTGGTGATTCCCCAGGACCTAGCCACTTCTCCTAAGCCTCTCAGATGAAGCTAAGCTCCATTCCTGAGCTGGGTATGTAATTTCTTCTGTTCCTCTTATCATTCAGAAGGAAAGACTCTAAACTGATATGTCACTGAAGGAGTTCCCTGCAAAAATGAGGGGGCCTCAGAGCCTTGCACCAAGGATCCAGGAGGCCACCGAGGGCAGGCTGTGTGTTACAGAGTCCAGTTCCCCACAGAGAGGGCTGTGCAGAGAGGCAGCTGCAAAAGCTCTGAAGGTGAAGCCTACACTGCAATGGAAATCCAGGATGTTGAAGATGCCAAGAAGGAGGACTGGTGTAGGCATGGAACGGGCCTAGCCCGAGAGTCTGCGTGCTTGCCGCTAGCGGCAGGACTAGGTCAGGGCTGCCCAAGCATAGGGGAGCTCAGACGGTTTTTGTCACTATCCCCAGATGCCAGACGCGGAGCTGCTTGGTTTCTGTCTTGCTTTGGAGCCACTGTGCATCGGAAGTGTGTAATTTATTTTTATTTTAGAGGGCCTCACAAGCCAAGAGCTTGCCTGACTCTCAGGAGAGACTGCGCTTCTAAACAATTTTGTAATTGTTAGGACAGTGAGACTTTCAGAAATGGACTAAATTCATTTCTCCTGAGGAGAGGAACATGGCACTCTAGGGACCAGGGTGGAGTTTGTACGAGTGTGAGTGTATGTGGCATATGTGTGTGATTGTGTGCATGGATGTGCTCATCTGCATGTGTACTTATGCCAGAGGTCAGTGGCGGTCTTTTCCTATTGCTCTCTACTTTCAAATCTGTATTATGAAACCTCACCTACAAACAACCTCACTTACAAATATCCTCATCTACCATTCACAGTCTCTTTATTTAGTCCATGACCCCAGACTATGAACTGCCAGCACCTACCTACAGACAGCCTCACCTACCAACACCTACCTACCAGACAGCCTCACCTACCAACACCTACCTACAGACAGCCTCGCCTACCAACACCTACCTACAGACAGCCTCGCCTACCAACACCTACCTACAGACAGCCTCGCCTACCAACACCTACCTACAGACAGCCTCGCCTACCAACACCTGCCTACAGACAGCCTCGCCTACCAACACCTGCCTACAGACAGCCTCGCCTACCAACACCTACCTACCAGACAGCCTCGCCTACCAACACCTACCTACAGACAGCCTCGCCTACCAACACCTGCCTACAGACAGCCTCGCCTACCAACACCTACCTACCAGACAGCCTCGCCTACCAACACCTACCTACAGACAGCCTCGCCTACCAACACCTACCTACCAGACAGCCTCGCCTACCAACACCTACCTACAGACAGCCTCGCCTACCAACACCTACCTACAGACAGCCTCGCCTACCAACACCTACCTACAGACAGCCTCGCCTACCAACACCTACCTACCAGACAGCCTCGCCTACCAACACCTACCTACAGACAGCCTCGCCTACCAACACCTACCTACAGACAGCCTCGCCTACCAACACCTACCTACAGACAGCCTCGCCTACCAACACCTACCTACCAGACAGCCTCGCCTACCAACACCTACCTACCAGACAGCCTCGCCTACCAACACCTACCTACAGACAGCCTCGCCTACCAACACCTGCAGTTTGTGGGAACCTGGATGAACGTGGAGGAGAAACATGCTGAGAGTGGAGGTTTCCCAGCCTGGAAGTGTGGGAGCTACCAGCCTTTTCCACAAAGGGGTTCAGGGAAAACTCTACTCAGGAGGGAGTAGAATTCAGGAAAATGAGGAATGGCAAACGAACAAAGTAGCCCGTTCTTCTAGGGGACCCAAAAATTGGCACGCATAATTGCAGTTTGGAACGACATGTATAGAACACGCTTTAGAAATGAAATACAGGAGCGTTTTTAATAGAAGAATTAACAGTATACATATATAGAAGAAAAAAAGGGTAAGAGAGAAAGAGAGAGACTGACCATGCACATTGCCAGGGGAAAGTCACGCCAAAGGGGACTGCCACAGACAAAACCTTTCCTGTAGTTTAAAAAAACCACTGCAGTTTTTGGTATGCAGATGTCAGTCATGTCTCGGCAAAGAGCCATTTTGATATGCAGATGTTAGTCACAAGCAGAAGTCAGTCATGCCTAGGGAGGAGACGGTGTCCTTCCTCCTGAGGCTTGCAAGCTTCAAGGTTACCCAGGTGTGCTAGCTCTCTATAGCTATCTCTTCTTGGGATATCTCTTCTTGGGAAGACCAGAACCCAGTCTAGGAATGGCTTTTACGATGTGCTTGTCTGCAAGGTTATTACAATTACTTTTGAGTTAAATGGTTGCGTCCCCTTCCCAGCCAACAGCAGCCAGTTCAGGTATTACTAGGCCATGCAGACATTATTATTGTTGATGAAAGGCTTTTTTGTTGCCGTTACAGCAAAGAGGAGAAGGGGGCAGAATAGCTGGTGAGCTGAAATTCTCTGGCCGCAGAGTCTGGAACTTTATCATGCAAGCTGCATCCAGAGCCATGGATGTTCCTGGACCCCAACATGGAAGGAAGTGGAAGACAGGAGAAAAGGAAGGCAGCATGGCTAACGTACAATGGGACAACGTGATGGAGGCTAACTCCCAGTACCATAGGTTAGCTGTGCTTGACAGTAGCTGATCGTACACTTCAGAGTAGTAAGGACTAGGATCTTGATGTTCCCAGCACAAACAGTGAATGCTGCAGGCCACTGACGTGCAATCACTGTGATCACGCCAGCGTATTCCTGCTGCATTAACATCTCCCATAAATCTGTGCAGTCGTGTGTCAGTCAGAAGTATTAAATACCAGAGAGAGGAAAACAGTGGATATAATCTCTTCTGCTTTGTTCTCATCTGTCTCTTAAAATCACGGCTCCCATCTAAGACCCCTGGGGATGCCTCAGATGCCCCGTGGGGCATGTAGAGACCTTCTCTGTGAAGCACATGCACGGCACGGAAGTGCTTCCAAGTGCCAAGGGCCTCAGAGGTGTCTTCTCATGGCAACCACTGGGGAAGCTGCAGGAAGTCCCTCAGCCCAGTTTATAATCTCTGGGGCTGAGATACAAGGTCAGTTTTCTAGATGCCCCATACTTCCTTACTAAGTTAGCAGAGTTCCCCATTGTAATTCTACATCTGGTATAGACTCCATGTAGTTCAAAAGAGTTGTTCCATCAAAAATTGTACACGATGTTCCCAGCACCAGTAACAACAAGGACAAAAGTATAAACATCTGGAGCAACCCTGGGTGACTGGAGGAAATACAAGGCGGCCATCGATAGGGGAAGGGATTTCAGCGATTAAAAGGGATGAAGCACTGAAACAGACTACGGCGTGGACACGTCTCTGCAGCCTCCGCCCCACGAAAGAGCAAACGCAGAAGGCCATGCAATATCGAGGCCACTCTATGACATGTCCAGAGTAGCAAATCCAGGAGCAAATTCTTGATTGCCAGTGTCTGGGACCAGGGGCAGTTGTTGCTTACTGGGTGTGGTATCTCCTGTGGAGTACTGAGAAGGTTCTGGAACTGGACAAAACCGAATGAAACAAAGGCTGCTGGGTAGCACACTTCTGGGTGCTTAACATGATCAATATTGTACTATACGTCAATTAGCAAAAAACCTGTAGCATGGGGGCAAGTGTAGGAGCCAGTGAGTTAAATGATTGTCACTGTACTTAGGGGAGAGTCAAAGAAATGACCAGCTGTGTTTTGTGGCTATCATGGCCTCTGCCCAGAGCTATCGAGTATGTCATCTCGTTCTCAGGGATTTTAAACTTCTTTTCAGACATTTATTTTTAACTTTTGTTAACAAAATTCACTCCTTTGAGGATACATTTCTACAAGGGTTTTGTTTAATTTTTGCTCTCCTTTTCTCCCAGCCCAGTGAGACGGTGTGGGATGGGACTCAGTGTGGAGGTGTGAATGAGAATAGTCCCACAGACCAGTGGTCCTCAGGCTTCCTAGTGCTGCAACCCTTTTAAGACAGTTCCTCCTGTTGTGGTGACCCCAACCATGAAATTATTATTACTGCTTCATGACTGCCATTTTGCTACTCTTATGAATCAAAATGTAAATATTTGATATGCAGATGATCTTAGGCGACCCCCCTGAAAAGGTTGCTTAATACATCCAACCCCAGGGGTCGAGACCGAGAGGTTGAGAGCCACTGACATACAATCATGCCTTGGAATGTTTGGTTCCCTGTAACTGTTTTCTGAAGCCGTATCTGAGCTCTGAAGCTTTATTTGTTGGGGGCCAATTGTAACTGTTTACTTTTTCAATTGTAACTGAACTCTGCCTCCTGGCTCTCCCACCCTGCTTGTAACTGAAAGCTGTTTTCTTGCCCCAAACTGTAGCACCACTTTTAACTGAATGTTTCTGTTGCAGGGCCAGCCTGGAAAGTCGGAAAGTATTTGAATGGGGGATGTGGGGTGGGACTGAAGGGCCTTATGAGGAGAGGGGAAAAGAGACAAAAAAGGAAGGGGCTAGACCAGACACACAGTATCATCGAGCTCAGATGGAATGGAGCTGAAGTTTAATTTTTGTCTCAGTTTTTATACACTTTTTTCTCAAGGGTCTACTTGCAGTTACAGCAGTTACAAAGTTAATGATCACAAGGAATTCAGCAGATATACATTGAGGGTATCAATCACAGGGTAAAACATAAGTAAAAATTCTCTAGTTAAACTTAAACCTTAAAGTAACAGAACAAACAACTTTTCTTGCTGGAGCAGGATGTATATCCTGGGAGATAACTTTTCTCAGGGAAGCTGAATGTTTACCCAGGGAAATAGCCTCTCTTCGTGGAGTTAGATGATTACCTAGGGCAATAGCCTCTCTCGATGGAGCTAAGTGTTTAGCCAGAGAAGGAATGTTCCTTTAGGTAATCTTTGACCTCCCCAAAACTAGCTATTCTCAGGCAATCTGTTTTTTTGTGACTCAGTTTTGCTCAGAAAATCTCCCAATAAAGAAATAGGCATATAGCCAGAGGCTCACACCAGAATCTAGGCCCAGAGTCTGGGGGCTCACCACATACTGTGACAGATTCTTGTTCTCTCGTCACAACTGCTACTGAGACAGATTCTTGACTTGTATCTAAATCTCAACCTGTATAGATTTCCACTGTGCCCTTTATATTTTATTTTACCCTAACTAGCTCAGGAAGGATAGAGAGAGAAATAGGAAAAAAAAAATCTTCACAGCCCCTTTAGCTGCTTTATCTGTCTACAGCCTGGAGACCCATCAATGGTCTCCCATCAACTGTCCTCTGTCTCACTAACTGTCTACTCCAACCGGCCTCTCTCCTAAATAGTGCTCCTAAGCTGTTCCCAGAAGTCCAAGCTGCATGTAACCATAAGGAAGGCTGCACAGTACAAAAGACTTCTTGACAAAGTGGCCTACTACAATTCCCAGTTAGTAGAACTGTTGGGCTCCATATTACCCAGACTATGGATGGTTTTCAGCTTGACAAGGATCCTGAGCCTTCGTTATTGGGAATTGGAATTCCTTAACTGCTTTGCCCCTTTCTCATCTTTACTGTACAGTGACATAAGTCTCTCATCAATAATAAGGTCTGCATAGCCTAATAATATATTCAAATTAATCCCTGAGCCGGCTACTGCTGACTGGAATGGATCACAGCCATGCTATTCAAAAGTAAATTGCAATCACCTCCGGACTTCCAAGTCCTGGCATGTGTGAGAGCTACCCAGGTTTATTGCAAGTGTGTCATAAAAACTATTCCTAGAGTAAATGCTGATCTTTCCAGGAAGAGAAAAGCCTTCAATAGACAGAAGCCAGAGAGCTTAGTTAGAAAGTTAGTGCACCTGGAAAACCAAACAGATAGTTAGCCCTTCACTAATGAAAAACATAGCAAGCCTGCACCAACCTAAAAGTAAACATTCCCAGGACTTAAAGAAAGAAATAGCCTTCAACATAGCCAGGCCACCAGATAAGACAAAAACTTAGAGCTTTGACCCAGAAGAATAAATACATACCAAGGAACTAAAAAAACATAAAATCCTCCTCTGGTGCCTTCATGGCACCCTGAACTATCTGTGCGAGGCAAATAGCAATATAATTCAATCAACAGTGACATCCCCACCATCCGCTAATTGGTCATTGTATCATTTACTTTCTGATGGTAAATGAGAAACCTTGAAGCCTGCAGCTGTAAGGAGGGAAGACACTTTTGCATTGCTTCCCTTTTGATGTATGCCTGACACCTGCATTCCCTTAGATAAGCATTCCTGAAGTATGCTACTTAAGCCACAGTAAAGTCTTTGTCTAGAAAAGAGAAGAGAATTGAATCGAACTTAGAGAATGGAAGAGAATCTTGCTTAGAGGGAACAGATTCAATGGCCTAGAGAATTGAATTGGTAGAGAATTGAGAGAAACTTTGTATTATTCCCTTAATGTGCACATTGTCATTTTTATCTTTTTTATATCCTTTACCTGTCTTTATTTTTGCTATTAAAGAGGCGCTCTTGCATGTCATGATCATACATAAGGCGTATTCTATGCGTGTCATTAAAGTGCGTTAAGCGTGCCAGCGAGGGTCCCATAGAAGAGTGAGGTACTGTGCTCACTCATCATAGCTTTCATTGGTCATCCTTCTTCATGGAGGCTGAGGAACCCATCTCGGGAACTAGAGCTGAACTTGACAACCCCCCCCTCCAACACAGAACTTTTTGGGAAGGGTTTAGAGGTGTGGTCTTGTTGGAGGAGGTGTGCCACTAGGGGTGGGCTTTGAGGTTTCAAAAGCTCGTACCAGACTAGGTCTCACTCTTTCTCTGCCTGCCGCCTGTGGATCAGATGGAAGTTCTCAACCACTACTGCTCTGGTGCCATCCTTGCCTGCCAGCTGCCATGTTCCTTACCATGATAGACTAACACTGAACTGTAAGCAAGCCCCCGTTAAACAATTTGTTTGATACATTTCCTTGGCCCTGGTGTCTCATCAGAGCAACAGGACAGTGACTGAGACACTCAGGGACTTAAGCTAAGCAGGTACTTTCCCATGGGCTACACCCCCAGCCCCTTGCTGGGGGATTCTAGGCAGGGCCTCTCGGGGTGAGCTATGACTCTAACTCCATTTCTGCGTGTTCTGACAATATTATCAGCTTGCCAAGGTACTGTAGGTGTACGCTGTTTTGTTTCTGAGGCGGTTCCTTGAAATAGTCCAGTGGCCACCACTGTGCTCTGAACTCTGGCTGCTGGGGACTGTGCTCTTCCCCCGCACTATATTCTTCTAGGTCATGTGAGTGGCGCCCCGGAAGTGCCCTGGAAGTGCCCCGGAGGTGCTGCTCTTCTTTATCTTCCCACTTCCTCTTATATGATGAATCTGAGATGCGTCTGTGTGTGTGTGTGTGGGGGGGATCAGCTTGTTTCTGGATACCACTCCCTTTCAGGGGTGTAGGGAATTGAAGGTCACTGGGTAGCATCCAGATCTAGGAACAGAGCAGGGTTTGAATGTAACTCATTTTCAGTTTTCCAGACCTTTTTACCTCCCAGAGTCAGAGGCAGGAGGATTGCTATGAGTTCAAGGCCAGCTTGGACTATGTATCTCAAAATGCAACTCAGATGCTTTGCTGTGGGATATTTTATAGTTATGGATAATATATTCCTGTAAGCTGTCCTTGTAGCACGCAAAGGATTCGCTTCCTACCAGTAAACAATGGCGTGGCCACCCAGCTCTCCACATGAATAGGACATTCCTTAACCTTAAGGCAGATGAAGGTCAGGCTCCATTCATATATTGGAGGGCTGGGTGGAGACAGGGAGGATTTGGAATGGAAAAAACACCTAGGGCTGGGGTGGGGAGGAGTAGCAGGAGGGGAAGCAGGAGGAGAAAGATGGAGTGAAGTCTCTGCCTAGCTGCCCGGGGATTGAATCTCTGAGAACTGACATGGTGTGTAATTAATAAAAATCATTGAGAAAATTCACTATTGGGCTCTTTATAAACACTGAAGGTAAATTAATAATGCTTTGCTAGGGAGGGTTATGCAGGATTGGAGGACAGAGGGATTTACCTCTGCTAATTCTAGAGACTCCATCATTTTGGCTCCTTCCAGAGGCCGGGCATACCCCTCCCCCAGGTCTCTCAACAGAACATGGGGTTTCACGGCCGCTGAGAGAATCCTCAGACCACACTCAGTCCACACTCACTGAAGGTGAGCAACACGAAGGCCCCGTCGGCAACCTCGCTGTGTTGGCCGCGTACATAGGTACGCTCATCCTTCAAGTCGTCTTTAATATGGAGGAGAAAAGACGGCTCATCTTAGTGTTGGACAGAATCAGTTTGTGGAATTGAAAAAAACAGTTCCCGCTGCGGCCTCTGACAGGCTGCGGGTCCCGCAGGCTCTTCTCTCTACAGAGCACCAGCCAGTTTGCAGACCGCTTCGGGGGAAATGGCGGAGGCTGATTGGTGCATCCCAGATCCTGAGAACCCCTGGAAGTGCCCCTGGAAGACGCTCGTGCTGTTACGAGCCAGCCCAGCGCTCTTTTAAGCTGCTTAAACCTTCGATGTTTTTGTAAAGACTGTGAGTTGGATAAACTCTCCTTACGTTCATCCTGCCTCGCTAGGGGTGAGATGTCACTGTGGCATAAAGCGTATCGCATTTGGGAATTCCTTTCCGTTCCCACGAGAGGCATTCAAACCAACACTGAGGAACGCTGGGTAGGGAGGCATGGGCCTGTATCCCAGTGCGCCGGAGGTGGAGGCAGAAGGCTTGCTCTGAGGCCACCCCGAGCAATTTAGCAAGACTCAGTCGAAAAACAAAAAGCTAACAGCCATTGCTCTCCTACTCGTCATGTGATCTCTCTCCCTTTTAAGACATTAAAAGGCCATTACGTTTTGTTTTGTTTTTTTAATTTGGAAATTAAGCCCATTTCCAATCAACTAGCCTCAGGCTGGCCTTCACGTTGTGGTCCATGTCGGCCTCAGAGTAGCTGCACCCCTGCTCAGGTCTCCAGAGTGCCTCCAGGCCAGGCCTTCCGTCCTTCCTCTTACACATCTACCCACCCGTAGTTCGGAAGCCAGGCAGGTTTGAGTCAAAGAGAATATTGTGCAGTAGGTAGCTGTGCGCCCTCAGAGGGCTCCCACTCTGCAGGGGGATAAAACAAGGAGCGACTAGGCCTTGGGAGGCACACTAGCCTTGACTACACACTGGGAAGACATGGGGCTCTGTGGCACCATGAGGTGTAGGGAAGGTCTTGCCGCTGGACGGCTCAATGGGCTGCGAGATGCCCGTTAGTGGCCGTCCTCACGGCTCTCACCGACAGGAGACACTCAGGAAGGACGTATTTTGGCTCACGGTTTGGAGGGAGTCCACCGTGGTGGGAAGTCAGGGGAAGCAACGTCTGAGCTGGTGGTTATGCTCTATCCAGTCGGGAAGAGCAACAAGTGCTGGCGATCAGTTCATGTTCTATTTTCTGTTTGTGTTTGGTCTGGGACTTGAGTCCCCGGGAGGGTGCTGGCTACGTTCAGGTGGGTCTTCCCTCCCCGGTTAATAACCTCTCTGGAAATGCCCTCCCAGACGTTCCTACAGGTGCATCTCCTAGGATTCTAAGTCCAGTCAGGTAGAAAATGAAGATTAACCAGCACCAACCAATCCATCCTTTGTGAGCTTGACACCCAAACACGTCACCAAATCCTAACGGTTCACTAGGCACCCGGGTCAGCATCATCACCAGTCCCCTGATCATCTCATAATGCAAAATGGCGTTCGGTTCATCTCTAACGGTCTCCACGTCTTAACCGTTAGGACATGCCCAGAGTTGAAGTGCAGCGTCTCTTAACATCACTGAATGTTTTCAATATATGATGGCATAACGTAAACATTTTCAGTCCAGAGGGAGGAACGTGAACATAGCAAGGGAAGACCAGGCCAAAGCAAGACCAGCATGACAACCACCAGGCCCTGCAGCTCCATTCTTGATTTAGGCCCCAAGTCTTGGGTAGCCCCACCCCTCCGCCTCTGTCACCTGTTATGTGTGACTCTCGGCTAGTTCTACTTCATGCCTGAAGCCATTCCCGGCATGGTTATGCTGGACCCCAGGGGCCCAAACCGGAACGCCGCACCCCCACAGAGACCCACAGTCGGAAAATCGATGCAAATAGCAAGAGGATTTTATTCCAGTATACTGGGGCCGTTCTAACACGCAGGATGGAAATGGCCCCGAGGGGCAGAAACAAGCCTTTTTATTATTTACAGTTGAAACAGTTGCTAGGGGGCTGCATAGTTGCTAAGCACAGACCATGTTGGTGCAAGCTGATTGGTCTCTAAATTGTTTTCCCATTTTGATAGGTAGGGGCCAGTTAACCTCTAAACTGATTGGTGCTGGCATATAGCAAGGTTGCGGGCTCCTAGAAAATGTAAACTTTAGGATCTTAGTCAATGCGGGTGTGGGGAAGACTCCTAGCCCGAGGCCATGGGCTGTCTACGTGGGGAAACTCTTTTAGCCCAAGGCAGTCTTGTTTGTCTTAGAAAGTGTTTTTCTTTAACTCTGGGAACTGTTTTGGGTCACGGTGCTCCTGGCTTGGGCCTACACAATTTTGGTGCTTTTAGAAGCCTGACTAAAGTTGGCTGCTTTGGTCTTTTTCTATACTAGGGACCTGAATCTTAAGGTGGGACCCCCACAGTTACACATCCCTGGAGTCTCCGGCATCCTTGAGTTTCCCCTGCAAGGTTTCGCTGTCCTTCATGCCGGGACTCCCAGGCCTCCTGACTCGGACTCTGACTCTGCCACACATCGCTTGGCCTCAGCGGCTTTCTACATCCTCGGCTTACACCTCCATGACCCGTGTCTCTTGTACTTTTCATTTCTGTAAGACCAACACTGTGTGGCTGACGCTGCCAAGTTACTTATTTACATTTGAGACAGGGACTCGCTCTCTAGCTCGGGCTGGCCTTGAACTCATCCAGATCTACCATCTCTGCCTTCTGCCGGATTCTGCCACCAGCTCCAGATATAGTCTGGGGCAACGTTCCCACAGCGGTGGCGTCCTTGCTGCGTGCCTCTCAGCAGCTGCACTGGGGTTCCGCAGAGGAGAGAACTGTTATGTATAAAATAGTTGTTTGAATCACTGTTGGGTGAGGATCTCCCTAGGTCTTGGTGTTTTGTATTACTTGCAGGTGTTGGATTTACACGGGGATGTTTGATTGCTGGTGATCTGCACGTGCTATCAGTAGAACACCTGAGGAGTTCTGGATCAATAAAAACACCTGAGCTCAGATTCTCGGGGTTCCACTGTCCAATATGGCGCGTGCCATGATGGTGGTTCCCTCTGCTGAGGTCTGGTAGAGTTTGCACCTATGAAAAATGCCTCTGTGTCTTCCTCTCCTAAGTTATAGCTTATATATAGCTTATCATACATATTATCAGTCACACTGAATGTGATTGTTTAGACGTGAGGTAGGCTATGTGGCGCTGTATTGAGAGTCCTAGAAACCAGGCAAATCTTCCAGATGGGTCTGGTGTGGTGGACAACTTTGATTTGAGCACTGGAGAAGCAGAGGTAGGCAGATCTCTGTGAGTTCAAGGTCAGCCTGGTTTACATAGCAAATTCCAGGTCAGCCAGAGAGGTAGACTGAGACCTGGTCTCAAACCAACCAACCAACCATCCAAATAACTTACGGATGGTGCTCCTGCTGCCAGGTCAGTGAGCGTGGCTCTCTGTGCTCCTCATCTCAAGGAGTGCTGGGATGCAGGCAGAGTGAAAGTCAAAGTCCTTTATGCCTTCTGTGCAAGCCAAGTTGGCTCTATGTATCTGTGGTCTGTAAACTAAGAGAAGCTGCGGCGCCCAGAAAGGCCCTAAGCTCAGTGGCGGACAGCTTGCTGCTGACAGGTCCTAGCTTCTGCGTCCTGGAAGAATCACAAGCCATGCTTTTGGGGCCTCCTTGAGGTGCCCAACTCAGGTGCTAACTCAGCTGCCTGTAACAGACCTGATCAGCCATCTGTGACAGGAGGACAGACATGTGCATCAGACAAGTGTCGGAGGAACAGAAACCAGCCTGGGAGCTTCAGAAGCACACTCAGCACAGCTAGGACGAGTCTACCCCAGTTTGACAAAGGCGTGGGGGACTGTCTCCTGAACGCCCTTTGCTACTGCTGGACCTCATCATGCTTGTTGCTACCATGGTCTCCCTGTCTCTCGTGTGGGATGAAAGTTCTATGGGGTCTCTCACCCCTCACTGGGCAGTGTTACTGTCACACATAACAATGGTGATGACTTTCCCTTGAGCGGTGTCACTTGGATAAGGCAGTGCCACTCAGTTAAACTAGTGATTCAACTGAAACTCCAGAAAATAGCTAAAAAAACATGTATAGTCAGGAAAATTAGGTGTTTTTCACACACAGTGACAGGATTAGATTAGGGTGTTCTGCCCGCTGCCTTGGAATCAGCACCTTGGGAAACATTAGTCACCTAAGCAATAATATGAAAGCCAGAAAACATATTTCTGCTAGAGACTTGTGTGGTCAGGGTTAGGAAAGCCAGGACAAAGAAACCTTAATTGCTGGGGTCCACGAGTTTCACCTATGAAAACCAGGCCCGTGACCAAGAAATAACAAACGAGTTTCAGTGCCCATTATTATTAGGCTTGACCTTCCTTGACCACAAATAAAATCGACTCTTTCCTGGCTTCTATAATTAAAAGTCTGCTGATGAGTTTGGGGTGCACCTCGAGGATTTAGAGCTGTGCAGCAGATTCTCCTTTTACCTAAGAAAAGCAAAAAGACCCCTAATTTAAAGTTTTCTAGTCATGTTGTATTAAAAAAGAATCCCAGGGTGGCTCCCGGGTCCCGCGTGGTGGCTCTGCTGCCGGCTGACAGTCAGCTCCCAGGTGGGAGCCTGTTAAATTAATGTTCAATCGCTTAATAAGAGTCTATCATCGAATTTTCCAAAGTTCTTTATTAATTACAAGCCATGTCAAATCTCAGGGAATTCAATACCCGGGCGGCTAGGCAGAGACTTCATTCCATCCTCCTCTCTTGCTTCTCTCCCTTCTATCCTCCTCCATCCTCCTCCTGCTTCTGCCTTAGCCCTTTAAACTTGTCCCCAGCCGCCTCTCCACATCCAGGCCTTCATTACAACACAATAGCACTCGGCAGGGGGGGGATCAGAGTCTTCTCAGACCTTTGATCCTCACCTTCAACTGTAAACAGTTAGTCCTACCTGTGGAGATCTCGGCAGGGCTAGCACAAGGGTGTGACTGGGTAGGAAGCAAGGCCTGCACCGCAGCTGGCTTCACAGCTACGAGGCATCAAAGCCCTTTTACAAACCAAAACGGCACACAGGAGTAAAATACCCCACAACAGGAGCCGCTCAGGTGGTGTGGTTCTAGTGTTTCCACGCACTCACAGGCCAAAGATCTGTGAGTCACCGAGACCAGGATTCTCAGGAGCCAAGGGCAGAGGCTTGACTCGTTCACTGGGGAAAGGGCTTGCATATGTATAGTCAGAGGAATGGGCACAGGTCCGCCTGTGACGCGCTGTGACATTCTGTGTTCTCTTTGTGCAACATTGCCCGATTAGCTTCCTGGTGACTTTGTCCCATTGTCTAATAGCCTTCTGCTGACTCCGCCCACCCCCATAACTGTACTTCCTAATAAGGTATGTAAAGGTCTAAGAAAATGATTGAAGATATATAAACAATTAAAAATGTTTTATATTTCTTTCCCTTTTGCTATATTATTGTCATATTAAAAATCCCAAAGTTCAAAATTTTCACATTAATCAATGGATTTCAGTCTATTGCTTCGTCTCTTCTATCCTTCCTCCAAGCCCACCTAACTCTCAGCCCGGCAGATAAGACTTTTCTACATAGCCTAACCCAAGCCTGCAATGTCTGTCAGTGCACTAACCCTGGCTCTGCTATGCGACCCTTAACTTCCCCACTCAACACGCCTGGGGACTGCTCCCTGGCTGCAGCTGGTGGATTAATTTCACTCATATGCTAACTGTAAAGTGTATTTGTTAACTACAATTGTTTACCTTCAATTTAGGGAAAGAAAGGGAAGGATAGAAAGAACTTTTCACTGCCTTTGCAGGCCGTGTTGATAGAGGATGAGAAAGGTAGAGGTCTTCACGGCCTCTTTCAGGCTGTCCTAAGCTTGGAGAGGACCAGCTGACAGTGAGTCAGCCTCGCATCGCAGCTCACTAGCTGCAAACTCAATCCCTCCAACCTTTGTTCTCTTAAGTAAATATCAACACACTAACCATGGACAACCAACCAATGAACCACCAACCAACACCCACCCCAGCTCTCGGGGCTTCAGACCTTTTATACTCTAAGCAGAAGTTCCCATAAACCCAAGGGGCACACGATCCCAGGACCAAGCTGCACATGCCCAGACAGCTGCACCTAACCAAATTATAGCCACCTGCATCGAGCATTCCAGATCAAACTCACAATCGTCCACCACACCAGCGAGGGGAATGTAAACCTAATCCAAACGCCATTTTGCGTTTTTAAAGAAACCAAAATAACAAAAACGTCTTCCAATTGCCCCACTACATTTCCCCTTTCTTATTAAACTATCAGTTGTGAGATATTGATTAGTTTTCTCTGGTCCCCAGGAGTTTATTAAATGAAAAACTCCTCCGACTCATACAATGGTCTAGTCAAGTTTTTCCACAGTCAGGCTTTCCTAGCTCAGCTGTGAGGGTGATCAGGGGAGCTTTCCGGCTCATATCTAATCTTTATCATTTTTGATGGTACCCACGACTTCTCATTTCCACTGGAAATTTGGGCTTTTCCTCTGCCCCAGTACAAAACTTTGTCCCGATTTCCATTCAGATGTTAATACATCTTTATAATACATGGGTTAAATCAACTCAGCAGAGTTTTCTATTGTCCAATGTCTTTCAGTCGTTGTTGTTCCCGTAGCATTAACATTCAGAAAATTTAAAGATAGTAGTAGTCTATCTCGGGGGAGGGCGTCTTTGTTATTCCTTTTTGTCTTTCAAGCATTTCTTTTAACGTCTGATTAGATCTTTCTAGAACTGCTTGTCCTGTAGGATTGTGTAGTACACAGCTAATATGCAAAAATTTTTTTCATTTTACTGGAGACATATGCTGGGGCACTGTCAGTCTTGATTTGTAAGCATATGCCCGTAATGGCCATTACGTCCAGTAAATGTGTAATTCCAGAGTCAGCCTTTTCAGAACTCAAGGCAGAGGCCCATAGAAATCCGGAATATGTGTCGATAGTATGGTGTACCAATTTAGGTTCCCAAATTCTGTGACATGAAATACATCCATCTGCCAGATTTCCCCTCTTTTAACACCTTTAGGGTTCCTTCCGGCAGATAATGGGACTTGGTTCTACAAGGAACATGTGGGGCAGTTTCTAAAATAATTTCCTTGGCTTGTCTCCAAGTTTTTAGCCCTTTGCTGTTTACGTGGTGCTTTTCTTGAAACTTTGAAGCTTCTAACACATTAATAACTGATCGATCTCATCACTACCACGTGCCATTGGGCCTGGGAACCTGGCGTAAGATCTAATGAGTAATATATAATGGACAATTTCTGCCTTGAATTGCTTGTTGCAATTCTATAAATAAAAATGTTAACTCGGAATTATCCGGAATGAATTCGGCAGTGTCTATACGCAAAACAAACCTTTCAGCATTCTGAGAATCAGTGACGATTCTCACAGAGAGGTAGCATTTAGAGTTTGCCCTGCTGGATTTAGGTCTTTCTTGGGATTTATTTTGTAAATCCCACCAGTCTCGAATAAGACTACCCGCCACAACTCAGACCTTAATTAAATTAATTAAATACTGTCCAGGAAGATGGACTCTGACCAGGATCATTTTGAGGTTCCCATGGAGTGGCCCTGCCACACTGGAGTTACCACAAAATGGCGCTGAGTCACGTGGAACAGATGCTTATAAAGGCAGAACCCATAAGGCTATGCACTTCCCACCAGGTCCAATCAGGAGCAAGCATCTATCCTGACGTACTTCCTGTCTGGGTTATCTCTGCCTACAGGTGACTAAGTATATCTGGTGCATTTGGAGCATATCCAGTGCAGCTGAATTAACCAAACGGAATCTACACAGCTTCCACCCAACCTTCCTCGAGGTTATCTGCCCTTGGACACGTGGGATTACAGGATTATGTCTTTCTGTATCTCCCATGAACAGTCTCTGCCCAGCATCCCAGGAAGCTATCTGTCCTTCTTTCATAGATTTGAATGTTTAATCAAACATTATGTGTATGAAAGAATTATAAGGATTAGGAGGTCTGGCTTTGTAGAAGGCTATTTGTCAGTGAACGTGGGCTTTGAGGTTTCAAAAGCCCATGCCAGGTCAAGTCTCTCTTTCTCTCTGCCTGGAGATCAGGGTGTAGCTCCCAGCCGCCATGCTCCCCACCATGCTGGTAATGGACTGACCTTTGAAACTGTAATCAAGCTCCCAAATTAAATGCTTTCTTTTATCAGTGTTGGCCATGGTGTGTCTTCAGAGCAATAGAACAGTGACCAAGACACCTTGTCTTAAACATTTATTGTTTTTAAGCTTTAATCACGCGTATGTGTATGTGTCTGGTTGTAGGTATGTGCTTGAGTTTAGGTGTCTGTGGCGGTCAAAGGCATCGGATTCCCTGGAGCGAGAGGAACAGATGGCTGTGAGCCTCCTGGTGTGTGTGCTTGGAAGGGAACTCGGCTTTTAAAAGAAGGACAAGTGTCCTCAACCTCTGGCCATCTCTCCACCCCCTACTGTTTTCCAGTTCCTTCTCCTTGGACTCTGCTCCCATGCAGCGGGCTGTTTTGGTTTGTAAGCAAGTGTCCCCAGCAGTCTCATGTTTTGAAGACTTGGGCCCCAGTTCAGGCGCTGAGGATGGGCGATTGAACCATGAAGGCGCTCACTTCTTTGTGAGCACTCACCCACTGATGGACCATGAGGAGCAGGGCGTGGCTGGAAGAGAGCGATGTCAGGTCATGCTTGATGGGTAGGTATCACATTCCACTACCCTGTCATCACTCAGTTTCTTGACCAGAACCAGGTGAGCAGCTTCCTTGATGCTCCAACCACAAACTGGACCCATGTAACAACAATCTTGCCTCTGAGGGGCCATGATATCTCAGTATCTCAGAGCTCTGAGTAGAACTGTTACTCAGTTGGCTTGGTTCACTCCTAGTGACGATGACAGTGATGAGAGCCACAAAATGGTGTGCCAGGAAATCATGAAAAACAGGCCTTTTTATTATTTTAATTACGTGAATATGTCGTGTCTGCCTATAGTATGTGTGTGAGTGCAGATGTCTGTGGAGGTCTGGTTCTGGCTCCCAGCTGCCAGGATGACTTTTTTCTCAGAGCTGTAACACTTCCACTGGGGACACCTTCCTTGCCTCAGAGCTGTAACACTTACCCGTGGCTCCTGACTACCGAGATGCCCTTGAGTTGGAAAACAATTATAGTTTCCATGTGAACTTACAGCCCTTGTCAATCAAAGGTATTAGGGTTGGGTTTGGGTTAGGGTTAGGGTAGGCTTAAGTCAGGGTTAGACACTTACGAAGCTTATAAAGAAAATCCATAGTGAACTGTACCCAGGCCTCCATCTAAATAAGAATAGCGCAGACTCCCATGTTCAGGGGTGCTGCTATGCAGGCAAAGAGCAGAAACCTGTTTCCAGGGGTGTATACAATCATGAACAGTGCAGAAACCTCTGTACAGGGTCCTAGCTAATCAGGAAGAGTACAGGCAACTATGCTCAGGTTCTCATGTTTGTAGGGTGTAAAGTCCTAGCTCACTGAAAAGTCTGAACTCACTTCCGGGTTTTGAAAAACCCATCAATCACTGAGCAGCCGCTGAGCCAGAAACTCACCAATCACTGAGCTCAGAATCCCATCAACCATTGAGCCAGAAACCCACCAAACCCCGAGTTTGCCTCAGATCAAGGCTCGAAACCCTCCAAATTCCCATCTTGGGAAATTTCACTCCAGAAATCTCCTCCAAAAACCCTATATAAGGCTCCAGTCCTGACCAGTCTCCTGCTGCTCCTCTCCTGAGCAGAGGCAGCCACTGCCCGTGTCTTTTCCAACAAATCTCTTGTGTGAGATTTGTTGTATGGCGTGACTTTGTGGTTCCTTGGCTCCTGGCTGCCAGGATAATTTCCTCCCAGAATTGCAATACTTCAGCTCAGCTGTGGCACTTCTACTGGGGAAACTTCTCCCCTCAGAGCTGTAACATTTGCATTGAGGACACCTTCCCCCCTTCAGAGCTGAAGCACAGACAGTGTAAACAGGAAAAGTGCTGACACCGCCATGGAGCTAATCTGGTAATGCAAAGACCTGTGTCCAGTACCTCTGCTGCTCTGTAAAATTACAACACCTATGCCTAGAGGCACAGCTAATCAGTGTAGGGGCTCCAAAGTATGCAAAGCCCTCAGTCTGGAGAGCCCGCCTGTTTGGAGGGTCCCTCCCTCTGCACACAGCGTGGGGGTCCCCTTGGTGGAGAGCTCCTTCCCTGACATGTCCCTCTATACTTACAGAGCAAGGGCTGCTCCCACCCCGGTGCCCAGTGCCCCCCAGCGGTCCACAGCTGGGGCTCTGAGGACCCCTCCACCTCAGCCCTGCCCTCTTGCCAGGCCCAACCCTCCTCCAGGAGCTGAGCAGCCAAGCTGCCTCAGCCACCCAGGGACTGCTTCATGGTGGGCCCTGTAGGCAGATGAAGCTGAGGACTGGGCTGCTGGCCGCCTGCTCCTGCCCCAAAATGGCACCTCACAGCTATCTGTGTTTCTGCTGGGGACCAAATCTGACTTTCCTCAGCAAGCCTAGCCCCTCCTACTGCCTACTGCCATTTGGGGCTGCTGCTTGCCTCCCTCGCCACCCTGCTGGGGACTCCGGGCACCACCCCTTGTGCCCATCATGAATCCCAAATGGTGCCAAGGACCACTGGGGTGCCAGCGTATTTCCCCTTTGAGGGAGTCTGGCTCTGCAAGGCTAGGGAGCTCTGGGACTTGAGGCCTTCTATAAGAAAGCTCCCCACCCTGGGACTATCAGGGATCCCACTCCCAGATGGCTCCGGGGTGTCTCAACCTGGCAGAGCAGCACAGAAGTGGCCCCAACTAACACAAATGGCCCTAAGTTGGGCCCCTCATCCCTCTCTGGACTTGCCAAATAGGGTAAAAAAATCCCACCAATCACAGGCCACCCTGGGAGGCTCTGCCCCCCCCCTTGGGGGACACTATATAAAGACCAGCCTTCTGGACTTTACTGAGAGTAGGTAGGGGTGCAGCTTTGGCTGCTGTCTTCCTCCCAAGCGGAGGCAGCCACAGAGACAGCCAGGGATGATATTTCCTTTCAGAGCTGCAACACCTTCCCACTCTGTATCGTCCCTGGGCTCCCAACTGTCAGGACACCTACCTGTCAGAGCTGTGTGGTCCCTGGGCTCCCGAATGCCAGGCCGCTTTTCCATCTCTGTCCAAGCTAAATAAAAATACTAATAGAAGGCGCCATGTGTTGGTGCCTGCCTCCTCTGATTGAGCTGCCCGCATCTGCTGCCAAGCCTGGCACACTGCTGTACCTGTAGCAAGGAGGAAGACTCTGGTACAGCTGACTCCTCCAGTGTCAGGCCGGGAGGTGGATCGGGGTAGCGTTTGCCAGGCATGGGTTGCACCCCCAGCACCACAGAAAGGAAAAGGGTCTACAGGAACAGCCAGAGAGCTGTCTGTGGCCTGCTGGGGCTGATTCCTGCCCCTCCCACCAGCTGGGCCCATCACGCTGCCAGCCAGCCTGGTGCTCCCATGTGATGGTCACCCTGTGGCCTGGGTTCTATTCCCAGACAAGGTGGGGCCTCCACGGAGCCTCTTTAGGGTCCCCAGCTGGATTAGCAGACACACAGCAGCCTCTGCCTCAGGCCTGGAAGCGGAACGGCAGGCTGAGTGTTGTGTGCCCCACTTCTGGTTCCCCAAGAGAAGAACTGCCCACAGGACTGCTGGAACTGGGTGATTAGAAGCCCAGGGCACGTTTCTACTTGGCCATTGGGTACCCTAACCCTGCTTTTTGTCATCAGTTTCGTCTTTTGGACAACAAAGTCAGCCTCGGTGACGAGGCCGGCTCCTCACCATGTGGAAAACCCTCGGAATGAGCTGCAGAATGACTCTTGCAAAGGGGCATCACTCTGGACTGAAAGGAAACCCCAAAACCCTGTATCAAGGTGGGTCATCAGAGAAGCCTCAGGGCAGAGGGTAGAGAAAACCCCGTATCCTAGGAGCAGATAGGAACCCTCTCCTGGACCCCAGCACAGTTGTCACCCATGCCAAGGTGAGTCATGGGTGATACTAGGGCAGATCAAACCGGTGATGGCACCCCAGGGGCCTGTGCCAGTATGGAAGTTGCTTTGCCGTGGCTGTAGAGGGGCATCTCTGAGCAGAAGCCAAGGCTATGCTCCATACACTATGGTGCACAGGATTCAGCAGCCCTGGCCCACAGCCAACAATGGCAGTGGTGTTGCCAGGTAACAGTGATGAGCCCAGGTGGGCGTGGTGGCTCATGCCGGTCATTGCGGCCCTCTGGAGGCTGAGACAGGAGGATCCTGAGTTTGAGGCCAGCCCAGGCTACTCAGTGATAGACGTTTCATTATAACAATTTTAAACAGGTACACAACTGAATCCAGAGCTGGGGTGTAACGCAGTTTGTTAGAGTGCTTGCCTAGCACACAAAGCCTTGGGTCTGGGACCCCCCAAACAGGGTGTGGAGACACGGGCCTGGAATCCCAGCACCTGGGAGCACAGACAGGATCATCGGAAGTTCAAGGCCATCCTCAGCAACAAAGAGAGTTCAAGGCCAGCCTGGGCTATGTGAAAATCCCGTCTCACAAAGCAATGACAACAGACAACACTGGCTCCACACGCGGACAAGAGAGGAAATGTGAACGTGGTCGGTGTCAACCAGCCACTTGATCTTGTCCTGGAGCTGGAGGTGTCACCCTGGATCAAACAGGGCAGAGGGTCCATAGGTTCTCTCTGTGATTTCTTAATACTGTGTGTGAAATCTACAATGACCTCAAAATAAGGAGAGTTAGGGGAACTGTGCACACCGTCACCCAGGTCCAAGGTGCCCAGCCTGAGTGGCCTGGGGTGGGTGTGGCCTTGAAGTAGCTTGGGCTGAGAATCACTGACCATTTTGACCGTTGGTTGAGCTTGGCCGTGCGCAGAACAACATGGGCATGCCAGGTTCTTCCAGATCTGGTATTCCAACAGTCTGTCACATTCTCTGCCATTTTTCTCCCAGAGAAGAGTCTGGATTGGCCATCCTGTGGAGCCCCAGCGGCCCCTGGGTCTCTGGCGTCTCTAGCCACTGCGGTCTCTATGGCTGACTCCAAGGAGGCGATCAGGAGTCCTGACTCAGGCAAGACCCGACTCCTGGGCTAGCCTGTAGAACAAGCCTTTCTGGGCCAGCAGCTGGGCTGGGCTGCCACTCTCTGCCACCTGCCCCTTGTCCATGACCAAAACCCTGCAAGGAAGAGGGACATGGGGTGGTTCTTGTGACAGTAGCCAAGGCTTTCGTCAGCTGAGAGGCCCTCCGCTTTAAATTAATTCCCCAGATGTCTGACTTTACAAGCTGCTTCCCAGCCCCCCCTTCCTGGATGCTCAGGTTCTGGGGTGCCTTTCTCTGGGGAGCTTGATCTGCCCCTGCACAGTGGGCTCCTGCGATCCACCCCAAGACACTTGCAGATGAACACACCACACGTCTTCCCATACCTCCAGAGCGCTGCGCATGGCTGTGGGGAGGGACCCCTCACCTGGCACAGTCCATCACGGAGCGCAGGCGGTGCGCGATGAGCAGGATCGTGCACTGAGCGAACCAGCGCTCCAGAGCTGCCTGCATCTGCATCTCCGTCCCTGGGTCCACGGAGGCAGTGGCCTCGTCCAGGATGAGGATCTGCGTCTTGCGGAGAAGGGCGCGTGCCAGGCACAGGAGTTGCTTCTGACCCACACTGTGAATAAGCTGCAGAGTTAGGCTAGGTAGGTATCAGCAGTTAGTAGAGGCCTGTCTGCAAGCAGGCCCTGGGGACACCTTCTGATGGCGCCTATTTGTGCTGCCCCCACCATGGGGGCCAAAGTCTGCGGGGCTGGGGCCATTCCATTCCTGCTGTCTTGGTGAAGGTTGACTGTGGACAAGTCATTCACACCTCTGTGCCTTGGTTTCCCCACACTTGCAAAAAGGCTGTTTTCTTCTTTTTCTACATGTGCATTGTGCACACATCTGCCACACATCTGTCCACACAAGTGCATGTGTGTGCACATGCGTGTAGAGGCCAGAGGCTGACACCAGTGTCTTCCTCAATCACCCTCCACTTTATTAACAGAAGCAGGGTCTCTCTCTGAGCCCTGAGTAGGCTGACTTAGCGAGTTTGGCTAGCTAGCTTGTCCCAGGGGTCTCCTATCTTGCCTTCTGAGCACTGAGATTATCGGCAGCTGCTAAACCTAGCATTTATTTGTTTGAAACAGGGTCTTACTATGTAGTCCTGGCTGGCCTGGGACTCACTATGGAGACGGGGCCTCACACTCTGATCCACCTGCCTCTGCCTCTGCCTCCCGGAGTGCTGGGATTAAAGGTCTTATTTGGTTTGGGTTTTTGAGAGAGTGTCTCACTATGTAGCCCAGGCTGGCCTCAAACTTGAACTCTTCCTGTCTCAGCCTTAGTGCTGGAATCACAAGCCTGTCCCTGGACCAGCTATGCATACACACCTCACACCGCTGAGCTATGCATTCAGGGCTGGAGAGCAGCCGTAGAGCACTTCCCTAGCATGCACCAGGCCCTGCGCTGAAGACTAACAAGCACAGTGTCTGCCCCCAGGCCCTGTTGAAGTTATGTATTTCATCCTTAAAATATTTTAGCAAAAAGCGTTACTGGCGAGATGGCTCAGTCAGAACAATGCCTGCCATACAAACATAAGGAGTTCGGGGGCCAGGCGGTGGTGGCGCACACACTTAATCCCAGCACTTGGGAGGCTGAGGCAGGAGGAGCTCTGTAAGTTCGAGTCCAGCTGGTCTACAGAGTGAGTTCAGGGACAGCCAGAGTTAAAACAGAGAAACCCTCAAAAAACCAAAAAAATAGAAAGGACCCGAGTCCAGACCTCCAACACCATATAAAAACTGGACACCACGGCATGCACCTGAAATCCCAGCTTTGGGAAGGCAGAGACAGGAGGCTATCTGGGAGCCTATAGGCCAATCAGCATAGGAGAATCAATGAGCTCCAGGTTCCGTGAGAGACCCTGTCTTGAAAACTAAGATGAGAAGTAACAGAGGAAGACACCCAAGGTTGACCTTTGGCCCTAAACACACACACACACACACACACACACACACACACACATTTTAGGGAAAGAACACCCCCTATCACTTAGCCACAACAAATCTGAGATCAGCGTCAAACATCAAGCATGGTAGTTTTGAACAAAAGTAAATACTGAGAGGGACAGAGTCTGGGCTGGGTTTCGTTGTAGGAAAAGGCGTGTTGCATACAGATCCCATGGCTCTGGACAGCAGGGAAGGAGGTCGGGGATCCCCCGGAGACTGCTCCGAGCCCAGACTGTCCCTGCCCTCGCCCACTCTCCTCTGGCCCTGCCTCTGGTGGACGGCCGTACCTCAGGTCGTCTCCCTGGTCAGCGCATTCAAATTGCAGCTGGCCGGGAAGGCCAGCCACGAAGGCCTTGAGCTGCACCGTCTCCAGTGCCGCCCAGATGGCTTCGTCTGTGTGCTCCTGAAGCAGGTCCAGGTTCATCCGCAGAGAGCCTGGGAACAGGACCGGGTCCTGGCCAGAGGGATGCGGGGTCAGAACGAGGCCATGCCGCAGCTCCCACCCCAGCCCCTCTCTCCCGAGGTCCTAAGCCTCACCTGGGGGATAATGGTGATTCGGGACCGCAGTGTGTGAAGCCCCACCTTGGTGATGGGGACCCCGTCGATCCAGATATCACCCTCAGCAGCCTCCTGAAGCCTCAGCAGGCCCCAAGCCAGGGAGGACTTCCCAGCCCCTGTCCTGCCCACGATCCCTACCTACCGGGGAACAGAAGAGCAGGGAGCCCACAGTGAGCAGGTCTGCCCCAGCCCTGGGGTTCACCCTCCGTGGGGGCAGGCCCCTTCAACACACGGCACGTCACTCCACCCCAGCTTCCCTCTGGGCACTCTCTAGCGTCTCCGGCGGCATTTCCGCCCTTGCTTTCCCTCTGTGTCCTAGCTTCCACTCCCCATCCTCTCAGGGGAGCCCTCCCATCCCCCCACATCCTCCCCTGCAGCCGTCCTCCCCTTCGACACCCCCCCCACCCCCGGTCAGTCATCCAGCTCCTCATCCACTCGGGATCTCCAGTCATTCCCCACCCACCCCAGAGGCAGATCAGGGCACGGAGACAGAAGCTAAGAAAGCTAGGCAGGGTCTCAGATGGAGCCTGGTCCGCCCGATGCAGTGCGAGGGCCGCTCACCTTCTCCCCTGCGTGGATCTTCAGGGACACGCCCCGCACGGCCAAGGGCAGCTCTGGGCGATATCTGAGCCCGAAGCCCTGGAACTCGATCTGTCCCCAGCAAGGCCAGAGAGGCCGGGCTGCGCAGGTGGGCAGCCTCCAGGGCGCCTGGGTCAGGGGGCAGCGGGGCTCTGGTCAGAGAGCTGCCCTCCAAGCTCCTCACGGGTGGGCTGCCTCCCACGACACCCTTCATTGGAAACCACCCCAGGGCATCCTAGCAGTGTTTCATTGCTGTTTGGGGACAACAACAGTATACAGCCCAGGCTAGCTTCTAACATGCTATTTAGCCAAGGCTGGCTTCTAACCTTCTTGTAGCCCAGATTATTTAGCCATTTAGCCTAAGCTGGCCTCCAAATTACTATTTAGCCCAGGCTACACTCTAACTCTACGTATGTAGCTCAGAATAGCCTCTGACTTGTTATATAGTCCAGGTTAGGCTCCTGTTTGCTATGTATAGCCAAGACTGGCTTCTAACTTACTATGTAGCCCAGGCTAGCCCCTAACTTGCTGTGTAGCCCAGGCTAGCCCCTAACTTGCTGTGTAGCCCAGGCTAGCCCCTAACTTGCTGTGTAGCCCAGGCTAGCCCCTAACTTGCTGTGTAGCCCAGGCTCACTTCACATTTTCTACCCAGCCTAGCTTCTCACTATGAGGCTCAGAATAACCTCACACTCACTACATGTATCAGGCTGGCTTCAAACTAGCAGTAATCCTCCTGCCTCAACTTCCTGAGTGCTGGCTGGGGTCTAGTTGTGAGCCGCTGCACCCATGAGGCCATGTCGTTTACGTTGCTGCTCTGTTCCTGTGGCATTGTGCCATCCGTCTGTTCTGGCTGTGTGGCTGTCCTGTCTCTGGCTTGCCGCTAGGTGGCGATCCCATTCTAGCGCCACTGTGACTGTCTTGTCCTGTCCCAGGGGCCGCCTGGCTGGAGCATGGCTGTCACCAAGCTGAGGGACCCCCCTGCTGATGCAGCGACACTATCTTGGCACTCAGGCGAGTGACCGCTGCTCCAGCTAGGAAGCGGGGTTTTAAACTCTTCACTATGGCTGCCAGCCTGGCTGTGACTCCAGCCCACGGGGAGGTTGCTTCACAGGAAAGGAAGAGGGCAGGCATCGCCCTTGGCCCATGGTCCCCCATCTCACCTCTTTGGGGATGCGGGCGTAGTCCTGCACACGCTCCACGGCCACCATGCTGTTCTCCAGGTCTGTCCAGCTGCGGACCACCCACTGCAGTGTCTGTGTCACCTGTTTGAGAAGACACCTCGGCTGGGCTCCTCCGGGTTCGCATCAGCCCTCCACGCTGACCAAGCGCCAGGACAGGCAAGGGGGAAGCTGCGACCTGTGCCCACAGGGTGCGGCTTGGCTCTGGCCAGTAGGACAGTGCATAGAGCAGGCAGATGGTACCCGCACAAATCCACTGGCCCCAAACAGAGAGACAGGACCAGAGAGGGTGCCTAGTCCTACCAGGACGCCCAGCAAGGATTAGATACATGAGTTTCCACTCAGGCAGCTTCTGCAGAGGAGCTAGTTTTCCCCAGATTTCCATACCAATCTGAACCTCCAAGTGTCTTGCCAGAACCTATAAAAAGGTCCATAGTTGGCCCTGCCCTCCTTTCAGTCCAACCTCTCCAGCTGTGCCTGCCTGGCACAGCAGGAACAGCCTGCCACACGGCCCGGTGGCCTTGTCTGTTTTGCTGTTTCTGCCCAGAGCGCTGACCCCGAAGGATGTGACTGGCAATTTGTGAAGCTCTTAGAGCAGCGCCTTCTGCATCTGAGGCTGCTTGTGTAGACGAGTGGGAGAGAATGTGTGTGAGAGTGTGTGTGTGTGTGTGAGAGAGAGAAAGAGAGGAGAGAGACTGTGTGTGTAAGAGAGAGAGGAGAGAACGTGTATGAGAATGTGTGTGTGTGTGAGAGAGAGAGGAGAGAGACTGTGTGTGTGTGAGAGAGAGAGGAGCAAATGTGTGTGTGTGAGACAGAGGAGAGAGATTGTGTGTATAAGAGACTGTGTTTGCATTTGAGTGTGAGAGAATAAGAGAGAGAGATAGTGTGTGTGTGTGGGTGTGTGTGTAAGAGAGAGAGACTGTGTGAGAGAGTATTGTGTTGAGTGTGTGAGGGAGTTAGGGAGAGATGGAGATGCTGTGTTTTATTTTGTATTTTATGTGTATACTGTGTTTTTATTTTATATTATGACCCAACACTGCGTATCATCAACCCTTAACCACAAGCACGCTGCTCTCGGCGCTGCTCCCCTGCCTCAGCTCATCTACAGGAAGTGCCGAGGCTGGCGTCATTTGGACGGGCACACAGAGGGTCTGGAGACACTTGCTTGAGGTCACGCAGGGTTCTCACGGGCACGGGGTCTCGGGAGTCCTGGAAACACTCCCACAGGGGTCCATCTGTCTCTGATGGGCTAGGGCGCTGGAGTACCTGGAGGGCAGCGGAGACGGAGAAGCCCACGAGGCCGGCGCTCAGGTGAGCCCTGCTCAGCACAGCGCACGTAGCGGCCACGAACACCAGGCCATTCCCCAGGAGCTCCAGGTTGGCAGCCAACCACCTGCAAACGGACGGACGGACGGACGTGGGGTCAGCAGGACTGACAGGATCCACTTCTCTGAGTGTGGGCACTGGTCACGGTGAGCGTTCAGCGCCCACTAGGGGCCTCACAGTGCGGAATGAGGAGTGACGCTCTTCTACCTCACCTAATGACCCAGCCCCAGGCCTGGCCCATGCTGGGTGTTCTATAGAGATTCCTGTTTTGGGAGTTCGTATTTCCATCCCTGGCCTAGCCTGTCCCCAACCGGTCCCGCCCTGGTGTGAGTGTGGCTTCATGTACACAGGAGTGTGCAAGCCGGAGGACAATCTCCCTGGACAGTCTCAACCGTCACTCCTCAGATGTCATTCACCATGTCTTATGACAGTGTGTCACGGGCCTAGAACTTGTCGTGAGGGTTAGGCCGGCCAGTGAGCTCGGAGACCCAGGTGCCTCCGTTCCTGGTGATGAGAACACAAGCTCGTGCCACCATGCCTGGCTGTTTTGTAAAGTGAGTTCTGGTGATTAAACCCACACCTGCTTACTTGCAAGGCAAACAAACGCTTTACCGACAGAGCCAAATCACAGCCCTGGCCACCTCCCCATGTGACCACGCCCTTATCCTCACACTCGGTCAGCTCCGAAGTGACCTGTCCCAGGAGCCTGCCCTGACTGTGCTGTGCTTCTCCTTTCTCACCCACTGACCTCCTTCTTCATGATTCTCTCTCTCCAGCCAAATCATTTGTCCCTCCCTCCCTCCTTCCCTCCCTCTCTCCCTCCCTCCCCCCCTCCCTCTCCGTTCTTCCTTTCTTCCTTTCTTTGTCTTTCTTTCTTTCTTTCCTTCTTTCTTTTTGGTTTTTTGAGACAGGGTGTCACTGTTGTAACTCTGGCTGTCCTGGGACTCACTCTATAGATCAGGCTGGCCTCGAACTCACAGAGATTCGCCTGTTTCCTGAGTGCTGGAATTAGAGGCATGCGCCACCAGGCGGTGAGCCAAATCATTTCATGTCACCTGTTGTCACCATTAGAAGGCCCTGGGCTCTGTGGAGACAGGAATCTTTTCTCTTTCCTGGATCTAGCTCCAGTCCACAGTTCAGCATGAAGTATGTGCTCAACAAATACATTCTGAATGGAGGGGTACAGTGTACCCCTCTCACTGAGTCCTGTTCTGTCGATTCGTTCATGTAACAGGCAGTGAGCATGTCTCATGAGCCAGGCATGCTCAAAGAGCTCGGGGCCCAGACTGAACCTATCGTAACCCCAGGAACCTCGCACGTGACTCTGGTTATCTTGTTGCAAGGGGAGAAGATACTGTTCCCATTTGACAGTGCAGGAAAAGCTGAGGCTCAGGGAAGCCCGGGGCAGTGCGCGGCATGTGGTAAGCTTGTTACAAGCACTCCCTGTAACTGTTCAATCCTTAAAGCCACCTTGAGTATGGCAGTGGTTAAATAAATAAGGCTCAGAGAGGTTGTGTAACTTGCCCAGGGTCTCTCAGCTTGAAAAGAGCAGAGCTGGAAGTTGAACCCATGTCTTGCCCTTGTTTGGTCCTCAAAATGAGATTAATGTTGCTTAATACCAATTGCCTTGCCACCAAGGAAACAGAGGTTGGTATAGTTGCCTGGCAACAGACTTCTTTCTGTACCTCCAACCCACTGGTGTCGGGGACTCTGTTCTGTGTGTTCAGATGTCCTGAGTGGACTCAGCCTCAACTTTGTCCCCAGCTTGTGTGACTGTGGTCAAGCCATTTGACCCCTCTAACTCCACAGTTCCACTCTTGCTGTGTGTGTGTGTGGGGGGGGGGTGTCCCCAGGGTCTATTCTGATTCCAGGCTCTTCCTACCTGTCAGCCACCAGTCGTGGGAAGCTGACCCTCTGGTTTTCATCCATGAGAGCATCATGCTGAGCGGTGAAGGGTTCCTGGGCCCGGAAGGCCCTGACCACCGGACTGCCCTGGAAGGTCTCAGCCATATGGGAACACACAGATGAATAGCTGGCCGACTCCAGGCGTCTCAGCTGGCAAGACGTGGCCACGTAGAGGTTCTGGGGTGGGGGAGGGGAGGAGAGACAGAAACAGAGAGAGAGGGGTCCCTAGAAGCACAGGGAGCCCCAGGAACCAAGCTCTACTGTTAGCCTGCCTGGGCTGCTTGCATGACTTTGCAGCTGCAGGGGATTGGGCGGCTGCTGAATCTAGCCGCAGTACCCAGTTCAAAGCCATCTCTGCCGGACTCCAGAGCATCTGGCCTAGTCAGGTGAACTGAGAGGAGGCCCCAGGCAGCTGAGCCAGCTGCAGCATGGCTGTAGTCTACCAGGAGTGTTGGGAAGGGGGTTCTGTCAATTATCAGCCACAACATATAGATGGTCACGTGGCTCAGCCTAGCTGATCAAGCATTGGCCTTATGGCTGGTTTAGGATAGCCACACAACCCATCACAGGCCAATCAGAATAATCCTGGCTGAGGCCAGCGCACTTGTCCCCTGGCAAAAGTGGGTACACTCTGAGGCCTGGCTGGGCTAGCCTGAGCTTCTCAAAGACCGGCAGGCTACAGACTGCCCACCTCTGCGTCCACACAGGCAGCTAAGCTCTGGAGTCGGCCTTTGCTTCCCAAAGTGCTGGGCTTACAGCTGCGGCCCCCCCCATGCCCCCCTCCGCCCCGGGCCTGGCTCAGGTCCTGATCTTTGCACTAGGCCCATTTCAATGGGCCTCTGGCCCTGGTAAAGAAAAGCAGACATCTTGATAGAACACAGTCCTGCCGTGCATGCCTGTCTTGAAGTGCGCAGGTAGGAGAAGGGGACACTGTGACGTAGAGCCACGAAGAACCAACCCCAGGGAGTGACTGAGAGACAGGGACTTGTATGGGTTCCTCAGGGTGGTGTCTCTGTCCTGGGGGACAGAGGAGGAACTTCTAGCCACTCCACCCCACACCCGGCTGCAGACCCTCTCCCACCAAGCCTTGCCCAGAGGCAGGGGACTGACAGAAGTGACTCGGCTGGTCCTGAGCTCTGACCTCTCCTTACCTGAAACCCAGCGTAGAGGACCATGAGCGGCAGGATGGCCACGATGGCCAGAGGTGTGGCCATCGTCACCGCCAGGCCCACCTCCAGGAGCCCGAAGGCGTAGGTCAGCAGGGACCTCAGCTTGTCTGGGATGTCCACATCCACCGTGTCAGTCTCCTTGGAGAAGCGGTTCAGCAGGCTCCCCACTGGCGTGCGCTCGAAGAAGCCGATTGGAGAGCGAGCTACGTCCTGCAGGAGGCTCCGGAAAAGCAGGCCCGAGGCCCGGGCTCCACCCAGGAACACCGCAGCCATGGAGGCAAACAGTCCGACTGCTGAAGAGGGGAGTCGGAGGGAGCCTGCTGTTGGGCTGGGACAGGTTTCCCAGCACCATGACCACCATACCCACTGCTGGCCGGCTGCAGTGTCTGCCCGAACTCAGCTCACCTCAACTTCCAAATGCAGCCTTGTTTAGAAATATGAGTTTCCTGGGTACAATAAAAGTCTAATCTAAAAAGTCTAAAAAGACTATGCCGGGCGGTGGTGACACACACCTTAATCCCAGCACTCGGGAGGCAGAGGCAGGTGGGTCTCTGTGAGTTCAAGCCCAGCCTGGTCTACAGAGTGAGTTCCAGGACAGCCAGAGTTACAACAGACGAACCCTGTCTAAAAAATTAAAAACCAAACCAAACCAAACCAAACAAAAACCTAGATTTAGGGTAAGGACTACACCAGTTTTTTGTCCTTCTAAGCACTGGGGACAGCCAGGGTGGCAGATTCGCAGAGACCGACAGAGACTGGAGTTGTTGGTCACAGCTAAGAGGAAGGAGGGAGACAGGCTCGCAGCTTCCTGCTGATGTGGCTACAGTCCCAGTGAGTTTTGTTTGCAGAGCTGAGGACTGAACCCAGGGCCTCACACGCGCTAAGCAAAAGCGCTCCACACTAAGCTACATCCTCAGACCCCCCTCTACTTAAAAATTATATTTATTTATTTATTTATTGTGTTTGCGTGTGTGTGTGTGTGTGTGTGTGTGTGTGTGTGTGTGTGGAGTCTGATCTTTCCTTCTACCACATGGCTCCCAAGAGTGGAACTCAAGGACTGGAGACATCTCTCTGAGGACTGAGAGCACTGGCTGCTCTTCCAGAGGACCCAGGTTCAATTCCCAGCACCCACACGGCAGCTCACAACTGTCTGTAACTCCAGTTCCAGGGGATCTGACGCCCTCACACAGACACAGAGGCAGGCAAAACACCAATGTACTTAAAAATAAAATAAATATCTTTGAGACAGAGAGAGACAGAGAGAGAGAGAGAGAGAGAGAGAGAGAGGGAGAGAGAGGAAGGAACTCAAGTCAACAGGTGGCAGCAGGTGCCTTTCTCAGTGCTATAGCCCCGTCCTTGCTTTTACCTACTTTGAGATAGCGCCTCACTGAGTAACCTGGGTTGTCCTTGATGATCTTAAACTAGCAACCCACCCTCTCTTCAGCCTCCCAAGTATCTGGGGCTATGGCGGTGTGTTGCTATTTCTGCTGAACTCAAACAACTTTCACGATGGGGCCTCCCACAGCCTTTTCTTTTCACCGTGGCCATGTTTGGAATGTGGGGGAGTCACGGTTAAGGACCGTGGGGAGACGGGAAGAGGAGGATGAGGCCGTACATGGCTGCTCAGTAGCCTGAGTGCGGAGGCCGTGGGGACAGCGACACCAGCCGTGAGCTAGCGCCACTCCACATAAGGTCACAGGACTGGCTGTCAATATCCCGGTTGGAGGCAGCGCCACTTTGCGGCTGGAGCCCCGGCAGAGGGTTCGAGGGAGCTCTTTGCCCCTTGCCTTACAGCGGAGGTGGACCTGCGATCCCTTCAGGAGTTACTGTCTTCTAACAGACGGAGTTGAGTGTGGCAGTGCACACCTGTGACCCCAGCATTCGGGAGGTTGGAACGGGGGGGGGGGGGCTCTTGAGTGTGAGGTCAGCCTGGGCTGTGAGGCAAGACTGTCTCTAATTGAAATAATAAATCAGGTTGGGCTGGTGAGAAGGCTCAGCAGGAAAAAGCGCTTGCTCCCAAGGGGGATGGCCTGAGCACATCAGCCCTGGGATCTGCATGGTGGAAGGAGGAAACCCACGCCTGCAGCTGTGACCACGCACGTGCTGTGCTGTCCTTGTGTCCACGCACACATGGAAGATAAGTAAACAAACAGATGGTTTTTAAGTAACCAAAAAGGAAGAAAGAAAAAAGAAAGAAGAGAAGAGAAGAGAAAGCAGTGAAGGACACAGCTGGTGTGCGCTGGGGGATACCTTCTCAGTAGGGAGACCCTTATTTCCTCTAGCCCCACCTTAAGGACCCAGGGATGGTTGGTCCCAGGACGTTCTAGGCAGACATTAAAGGACAGGAGGAGGTGGGGTGGGAGGTGGGGCTTGAGCAATGCTCACTGTCGGGGCTTACCTTGGAGACAGCCAAGGAGCCCAAAGACCCAGCCGCGCAGGGCTGCGTGCATCTGCCGCCCGTCCACTACCGGGTCATCGGCCCAGAGGCTCAGCCAGTATCCCTGGCAGAAGGATGCCACTTGCTGGCAGAGGAAGAGGAACAGGGTGTAGGTGCAGAGGGGTGTGCCCACTGCCTTCAGGTAGCTCAGGTAGGTGGTGGTCTTCACCTATAAGACATGCAGGGGAGGGGTGGGAGGGAGAAGGGGATGAGGGGAGGGTCGGTTGGGCGTGGTCCAGGTCAAATCCCCAAAGACAGCATCGGCAGCGCCACACTCCCCACACAGACCCAGGGGACCTTCCGCTCTAGACGTGTGTGGGTCATGGGGAGCCAGAGATACCAGGTGATCCGGGTGAAGGCCAGTGAAGGACAGAACAGGGATGCACGCACGGGTTAAAGGGTGAGATGGGCTGAGGGAGGAGGCAAGGCAGTATGGAAGAAGAGAGACGACAGTGTACTTCAGATTTGGGCTTCCCTAGACTTGAGTGTTGGTCACAGAGACCAGTATCGACTCTTAACACCTTGGCTCCTTCATCTACGAAACGAGGCTCTCGCCATCTAGCTTCTGGGAGGGGGTGGGAGATTGTGAGGATTGAAAAACAGGAAAGTCAGGATCCCATCCGGCCCACAGGTAAGGGCCCTCCCTGGCGCGGTCCGTCTGACCCAGGAGCACTCGTGGTTACCCGGCCATACTGCACAGCGTCCTCTCCTGCCGCCGATCCCGTCCCCTTAGGGTCATCCAGGGGCCGCCCTGTCTGTGCCTCTGAAGCGGTGCTGTCCTTCGCAGGGGCTGACTCGATGGGCCTGCCATTTAGAGGAAATCAGGGCATGTGAGTGTCTTCCCGTGGGGGACTGTGAGCCCCTGCAGGTGGAAGCCAGCGAGCTCTGCAGTATTCTTTCTAGGTCTTCCTCCATTCCCTCAGGAAGGAGGGAGGGAGGGATACGTTTGTGGATTCGGGTGAATAAAAGGAAGGGTGCATGGATGCACGGGTGGGTAGGCGCACGGATGATCCAGGTACCAGGCTTCCCTCCTACGTGGTACCCAGCTCCCTCACTCTGCAGTCAGACAAGCGAGCCCCCCAATGCTATTTTACCAAATGAAAACAGTTGTCCACTGTCTTCTCAAGTTACGCTTTGGCCTAAGCGTCTTTCCAATCGTTTGCCTCGCTGTTTACCCTTCAGGTCGTCAGTCCCTCTTGCCTGAATGTCAATCTTCCACAGTTTTGATGCTAAAGACGTTCGTACCCCTGTCATCTGTGGAGGTGCGGCCTGGTTTTGCTGTCCTGTACCTCAGTTTTCCCAGCTACAAAATGGGGGTGACTAGCATTTATTACCTGCTTATCGTCTCTCTGGCATCTATCAATCGTTGGTTCTCTCTCACGAATCGTCTACCCACCCAGTCTTCTTCCTCTCCATCCATCCGTGCTGCTTTCCTGCGAGCCGCCACCCACCCCAACATCCTTCCATCTGTCCGTGTGTCCAACCATGCAACCTCTTCTTTGTCCTTCCATACATTCATTTAATCACCCTCCTCCCTCCCTCCCTCCCTCTCCCTCCCTATCACACATCCTGTGGGGCTGCCCCGGAGCTGAGGTGAGGTAGAAGCTCTTGGAACCCCGGAATTCTCACTTCTGAGAGCCGAAGGCGTTCGGCTGCTCCTTCACTGCAGCTCTGACAGACCTCAAGCTATGCCGCCTGTCACAGCAAGGCCCCAGCCCCCAAAGGATGCCACCTGGCAAATTATTTACCTATCTCTCCCTATATAGTCATATAAGGTCTCTTCCTCTGGTACCCCAGAAAATACCTAGGTCCAGGCTGCTGCGAGCCCCAACATGCAAATGAGGCTGGCGTACCCGCGCTGGTGTGACCAGTGTTTACCCCGATGCCCCTGGAACCCAGAAACCCTTCTCGCTATATAGGTACCCATGTTTCCCCAATAAATTGAGTCAAGCCCACTGCCGTGGTCTTGCAGGAATTCTGCACATTCTGGCCGGCTCTCAGTTTCTCAATCAAGGACTGAGGGACCCGTCGTAGACCCAAGCCTCACGGCTTCCCTCCCCGGAGCGCCACAGTGGGAGAAGCTACATCTTGGAGATGGGAAGCTGCTGGGGATTTTAAAACTACAACATCCGGCTCTCCACCCATTCCCACATCTACGTGTGACACCTGCCTGATCTTTCTCTGTGCATCACCCTGCCGGATGTGCAGGAACACTCTCCGGGTGGCCTGCTGGCACGGTGTCAGATGTCCCCACCCTCAGTATCCACAACAGAAGCCCACACTGCCTGGTACACAGTGGCCTGTTGCTGTCAAAGCCCAGGTCCACAGTGAGTCCACACATGCCCTGGATGCAGGGGACTGGTAGGAAGGGGAACGGTGGACACCGGCTTGACCAGACCGCAGCCCAGGGTGGCATGATGGGAGCGGTGCGGTCTAGCACAGTCATTCCTGTCGGGCTGAGGAGCTTCTTGGAAGCCAGCCTGCCCTGTCCTAAGGACCGGCCGCTCAGGGATACTTGTCTTAGAACTGGCCGACAGTCAATTGGCTTATGGATCTTTTGGGGTGAGTGGATTATCCTTGAGCCCATTCAGCACGCCCATCATGAGTTGAGCTGTCCCCTCTCCGCCTGAGGCACAGTAGCCACAGGCAGACCCTGTTTGGGCCTCAGCCTGGCCCTCTCCCGCTCAGCACCAGTGAACCCACCTCTCTGGTCTGTGCTTGGGCCCCCCACCTCCAGGAAAGCTTCCAAGGTCGTCACTGGCGGCCTCGGCGTGTGTTCCTGCAAGGGTCAAGGATGTCAGTGAGGGCCACACCGGAGTCCAGATGTTTTGACACTCACCGCTGCGCTGCCTCCACCTCTCGGAGCAAGCATTTCCTAGCACGGCTCCTGCTGCTGCTCTAGCAACCTTTCTCCACTCTCAAACGTTCCCCTGGGGTCACTCAGGGTCATCATTCATTCATTCATTCATTCAGAGACCGCCAAGTAACCTGCTAAGGTGGGCTGGGAAAACCGCGATGACTACCATCCAAGGTCAAGTTGCCTCCGCTTCCCCAACGCGCTTGCTCAAGCAGTTCATTGTGCCTAGAATGTTCTTTCCTAGTTAACTTCTCCAAAACCTCAGGTGCCAGCTTTCCCAGGAAACATCTCCCACCTGATGTTTCCAAGGTTGGGTCAGAAATCTAAGCAGAAATACAATAGCTTCGACCCAGACCTGAGAACGAGAAGTAATCGCTGCTACAAACTGTTGAAATACGGGTGATGTTTGTTATGCAGCAGTGTCGGAGCAACAGCTGTCCAATACAAGAGGGCAAGTTCTGTCAAGCTCAAAGACACCGACACTGTGAGCCAACAGCTGAGTGCTGTGGTGACTTGGATCAGAATGGCCATCGGAGACTCACGCGTTTGAATACTTGGCCCCCAGTTGGTAGAACTATTTGGGAAGGATTAGGAGGCGTGGCCTTGTTGGGAGAGGTGCGTCACTGGGAGCAGGCTTTGAGAATTTCCGAAGCCCAAGTCATTCCCAGTCTCTCTGTCTTGTGATTTGTGCCTCAAGATGGCAGCTCTCAGCTACTGCTCCAGCACTGCGTCTGCCTGCTGCCATGCTCTCTGCCACCATGGTTGTGGGCTCTAACCCTCTGAGCTGTTAGCTGCAGATAGACTCTTTCTTCTGTACCCTGCCTTGGTCATGGTGTCTTATCACAGAAATAGAAAAGTGATTTAGACAGCTGTTTTCTTTTTTGCAGATGTATGAATGTGTGTGTGTGCAGGTACGTATGTGTGCATGCATGTGTATGTGTGTCTGTTTAGGTACGTATGTGTGCATGCATATGTATGCATGTGTGTGTGCAGGTACGCATGTGTACATGCATGTGTGTGTGTGCAGATACGCATGTGTGCATGCATATGTATGAGTGTTGTGGGATATTTTACTCCTGTGTGCTATTTTGGTTTGTAAAAGGGCTTTGATGCCTTGTAGCTGTGAAGCCGGATGTCTTGCAGCAGGTGCAGGCCTTGCTTCCTACCTTTTCACACCCCTGTGCTAGCCCCGCTGAGATCTCCACAGATAGACAATTAGGCACCATGCTGACTCAAAGAGCTGAAGGGAGTAAAGGGTATTTCTCACTGTACGTTCTGGGTGATGTTCACTCTCTGGAATGCAGAGGGACCCTAGCATCAAGCTATCTCTGAGGTGTCTTCATAGCATCTTTGCGCATAGACACTGGATGGGATCCTGTGAATCTTACTCTGGGACCACGGGCACTCAGTTTTCTCGTCTTTACAAGGGCAGTACTGGCAGCCCCCACCGCGGAGGTCAAATGAAATAACGTATAATGCGGAGGAAATGGCTAAGCTGGCAAGTGTTTGTCTCACAGGTGTGAGGACCTGAGCTCATTCCCAGACTCCACATGAAGAGCTAGACATGGAAGTGTGTGTCTGGAACCCCAGGCCTGGGAAGGCAGGCACAGGAGCCTCTCTGGGCTCACCAGTCAGCCGGTCTAGCTGAGTCAGAGAGTTCTAGATCCCAGTGAGAGACCCCGGCTCTGAGAGCCAGACGGGAATTCCTGAGAATGACAGCTGAGATGGACCTCGGGCCTCCAACCACGCATGCACGCACACTGACACACCATGCATGCGCGCACACCGGCAACACGTGCGCCTACACATACAAACACACGGAGAGCCAAAAGTGTGATGAGAGGCACTGTGAGCCCCAGGCAGTGTCCTTGGCTCTTCGTGAGGGAGGGGTGCCCTGTGGGGTCAGAGCACTCCACCCACACCAATGGGACCCTCACAGCCTTCTCCCAGAGGCTAGCGGGAGCCAGGCACAGGGACAGTCAGTACCTCCTTCTCTTCCACCTGCAGGCTGTCTGGCTCCCTCCAGGAGACCCACTAGGGCCCCATTCCTGTGTAGAAGGTCCTGGTAAGAGCCCATCTCCGCGATGGTCCCATTGGCCAGCACCAGGATCTGGTCAACCTGGGGCAAGACGTGCAGAGCATGTGTCACAAGGATCCGAGTCTGTGCAGAGAGGGGCAGAAGTCACATGAGCTGGAGTGTCCTGGTCAGAGAGGGGGAGCCCCTTCCTGCGCACCTGTCCTTGTCTGGAGCATGCAATATCCAAAAAGAATAGGGGTATCTCAAATGGAGAAGATGTGGGTTTAAGGCGGACCTTTGAGAGCTTCTCATTCTGATAGGGTTGTGGGGTGATCTCAGAAACTTGCCTTAAGTCCAAAATAGAACAGTGGAAATGCATTTAAAAGATGCTTTTTGAGACAGAGTCTCATGTAGCGCAGGCTGGCTTTGAACTCACTCTGTAGCAGTGCCCTACAGTGTGAGGCTGCTGTGACAAACACTGAGACCAAAAACAGCTTAACGAAGGAAAGGATTTATTTGGCTCACATTTCTAGGTCACCGTTGGGCAGGAGCTCGAGGCTGGAACCTGAAGGCAGCTTGCTATTCTTTGAAATATCAGTTCCCACCAAGGAACTCACTCACAGCCCAGGAAGCACAGCAGGAACCGTGGGGCCTGTTGGTTGGCTAGCTCCCCACAGGACCACACTTAGCAAGCTTCACTGAACAGCCCAGGACTCCCCTGCCTAGGCCCAGCGGTAGTGGCACCCACAGTGAACTGGGCCCGCCTACATCAATTGACAGACATGCCTGCAGGCCAATGGGATCCAGGAAATTCCTCTCAGATGACTAGACTGTTAACAGTTGAAGCTAGCCAAGACACCGAGGATCACCTTGAACGTCTGATCGCCCCTCCTCCATCTCCCAAGTGGTAGGGTTACTGGCGTGTGCCATGGCACCCTGTTCATGAGGTGTTGGGGATGGAGGGCCTTGTGTGTATAACACAACACCCAGACACATCTCCAGCCTGAGAACTTAACACACCGAGCACCGGACCTCAGCCGTGCAGAACTTGTCAGAGCTTGCTTTTTCTTCCTTAAGATTGCATAGCAGACGGAGCCCATAGTTCACGACCACAAACTGGCACTGTGAGAAACTGTTGCTACCCCCAGGAAAAGATCAAAGTCTACGTGGCTTAAAAAATGGAATGTGTACCATTTTTAGATCACCATAAAGTTGAAAAATTACAACTAGTTTAACCACAAATTCCCTAAGAAAGAGATCAGAGATTTGGGGAGCTCTCTGTTATGCAACATTGTTGCAGGAAAGCTGATTGACATAAAAAAAGAAACTAGACTCCAGAAGGGCTGACGAGACACTCCCTGGTGAGGACAGAACTGTCAGGATTTCCCCGACTTCGCCCTATGACTCGAACTTACCGTACCCTGGAGCAGTCCACTGGGCCCAAAGACTTGTTTGAAGACGCGCTGACTGACGTGGGCGTCCAGGGCCGCCAGGGGGTCATCCAGCAGGTACACAGCAGCCTTTCGGTACACAGCTCGGGCCAAGCTCAGCCGCTGCTTCTGGCCCCCGGAAAGATTCATGCCCTGGGAACATGGGACACAAACGCACATCTGCTGGTGACATCAGAATGACTGGGTGGCCGGGATGGTGGTGGTGTATGCCTTTAATCCCTGCAGAGGCAGAGGTAGGCAGATCTGTGCTTTGGGGACTCGGTGTGCATGGTGGGGTCCCCGAGGCCCGAGAGCAGGGAACAGGGATTGAGGTAGAGGGTCATATGGGGTCATGTGGGCTGTCTGCGGAGGGTTAAAACTCTGCCTCTGAGTCTGAGGGCAACGGAAAACCTGAAGGGTTCTGGGAAGAGGGAGGGAGTAACTTGACCTGTTGGCACAGGGCTCTCCATTGGCTGGGCTGGGATTGGCCTATCATCTCAGCACTGAGGCTGAGGCAAGAGGGGGTTAAACAGAAACAAACAAGAGGCTGACGCTCAGGCTGGAGCGTCTGTTCCCCATCTGCAAAGGCCTCGGTTTGCTCCCCAGCTTTGACCTCCAGTTCCCTAATCCAGGGGTCAGCCAGCATTTGCTAGGATAGGCCAGGGAGCAACTCTTGTAAAGCTTGATGTCTGTCCGGATCACCTGCTCTGACCTCTGAGTGCAAAAGTAGCTGTAAACCATAAGTCGGTGGATAGGTGTCCCAATAAAACTTTATTTACAAAAACAAGTAGTGGGCCGGATTTAGTTTTTAGCACAGAGTTTTCTGGTTCTGTCTGTTCTATAGCTTCAGATGCCCGTGTCCTGTGTAGGGACCACTTCTGCTCAGATCCTTTGGTGAGGCCAAGAGAGGGGAAGAGATTTGACTAACATTATTCGAGCAGGCACTCTGCTCTGATTTTGACTCTGGTTTAGTTTTTTAATCAGTTTCTCCTCAATAACTGAATAGCTGCTGGATGTTTGGTCTGAGCCGTGCCTCCTCCTCTCCTGGTTTCTGTCCCGATTGTTCGCCCCTCATACTGTTCCCAGGCCAGGGAGGCCCCAGGGGCTCCTCACCTGTTCCCCTATTGGGGTGTGAACTCCTGCAGGGAAGCTGGCCACATCAGGTTCCAGGGCACAGGCTTCCAGAACTTTCTGCAACCAGGGCAGGTCCAGCTCCTGCCTGAAACACACATTCTCCACCACCGAGGTGTTCTGAACCCAGGCCTCCTGGGGAACGTAGGCCACGGAACCCTGAAACATGCCTTGCTGTTGGTAGTTCATATGAAAGCAGGGGATCTGGGTGCTCAGAGCGTGGGTGGGAGGCAGAGGCAGTGGATGGCTGGGATCTTGGCCATGAAGGATCTCTGAAGGTGTATCTCAGTGGCCAGGGCAGGGAGGAGCAGGGGTGGCCTTACCTCAACACTCATGGACCCTTCTATCTTCAACAGCTCCCCAAGCAGGGCAGACAACAGGGAGGACTTCCCAGCCCCCACAGGACCCACAACAGCCAGCAGACAGCCCTGGGGCACAGTGAGGTTGATCCTGACAACCCAAGGGAGATGTAGCTCTGAAGGCCCAGGCTTGGGTGTGTACAGAATCAGAAAACCCTAGACATACCCACCCCATCCTGAGGTCTAGCCTTGAGTGTGTACAGAAGCAGGGAACCCCATACACACCCACCCCATCCTGAGGTCCAGCCTTCAATGTGTACAGAAGCAGGGAACCCCATACACACCCACCCCATCCTGAGGTCCAGCCTTGAGTGTGTACAGAAGCAGGGAACCCCATACACACCCACCTCATCCTGAGGTCCAGCCTTCAGTGTGTACAGAAGCAGGGACCTCCCCCAGACACGCCCACCCGGTCCTGCTGGTCAGGCCTTGGGAAGACCATGAAGGCGGTGTACAGGGCCTTTTCTCCCCTGATCCCTGGCTGGCTATCTGGACTGCCTTTCTTTTCACACTTGAGCACATCACACGTACATACACATGTGCCTGCCTCACACTTACAGACACGCCACAAACGTCAGCATACAGTCACATGCACAGCCAGTACGCAGATGTAAGCACATGCGTGTGACCACATGTGTGCACTGTATGCATACCCATGCACACATGCACGCATACCCATGCACACACAGAGGGGATCATGATGTTAGGGGTTGGCCATTGCAGCCCCTCGCTCAGGCCTTTGCAATCTATGCCTACTGCTCTCCCTGCCTCCGCCCCAGCCTATTCCTGTCTGTCTTCTGTAGTCAGCCCTTACCCAGCAGTCCTAGGGACCTGTTAAAGACCAAGTCAGGGCTGGGTGTGGTGATGCACACCTCTAGATCCAGCACTTGGGAGACAGAGGCAGGCGGATCTCTATGAGTTTGAGGCCAGCCTGGTTTGCAGAGTGAGTGCCAGGACAGCCAGACTACATGGTGAGACCCTGTTTTTGAAAAACAAGACTAAAAAGAAATCAGTCCATAACCTTTCCAAGCTTTAATACTCAGCATCCCAGTTTGACTGAGGGTCAAAGGGGAAGTCCTGGTGAATACAGGTCTTCCCCAGCCACAGTCTCAGTGCGTCTCAACCACAGCCCAGTGGTTCTCACCAGGGTGATTTTGCTCCAGTTGGGTGGAGTCATATGACAACATGGGGGCTGGAGTTCAGCTGCACTTAGTTCTGCTAAACATCCTACAAGGCCCAGGACAGCCCACAGTGAGGAATTCTCAGCCCAAAATATTGACAGGGCAAGCCTGAGAATCTGGGCTTAGGCATGCTTCTGCCTCAGGGTCTTTACTCTTGGTCTCCCCTGACCTCTGGACCCTCACGCCCAACTCACGCTTTGTTACTTGCTCATGAGGAATGCCTGCCTTCCCATGCCGTGGGCTTTTCGCTTTTGTCCCAAGCCCTGGCCTTCCCTCCGTCGCCAGCATCCGGAACAGAGCCTGGGAATGGTGGGCGAGTGCTCACCAAACACTCCTGCAAGTGTTGGTGGAGGTAGACAGAAATGGCCGGGTTTTCTTACTCTTTGTGGGATGCTTCCGGGCTGAGTAACAGTGACCTTGGAACTGATCCAAGAGGCACAGAAGAGGACATAGCTGGTGGGACTGGGCAGAGGCTCCTCTAGTGTGGTGCCCTAGTGGAAAGGGTCTCCAGAAGCAGTGTGTCGAGGGTGCTTGGAACTCCAAGCCCTGACATGAGGAGCTGGCGGAATCCCTGGCCCCTCCCCTTTGCAGTTTCTGCACTGACAGACCACAAGCCACAGCAAAAACTGCCCGCTTTCAAAGGCAGGCTACGGTTGGCAGACTTGCTTACCTACGTGCCCATCCCACAACATGGCCTTACCCCAGAGTACCAAAAGATCCTCTCCCGCCTGAACCCCATAAAATACCACGACCCTTGCATTAGATTTGAGAGAATACTCCTCTGATGTCTTTGGTCTCATTCTCGCCGGCTCCCGGCAGAGGGGTGTCTTCGGCCTGATGGGGGAGTCTCAGGTACCCTGTGTCCTTGCACAGAGCCCTGGCCTGGCCTAGACTATTCTCCAGCCCCAGGTATGATACTGTTCCTCGCTCAGAAGCCCAGAGCATCTCTCTGTGGGGTTTCATACCCGTGCAGGCAGGGCGGGCTCTCCTGGGACCAAGCAAAGGTGCCATTGTGTACAGAAATCCGATCCTCTGAGGCTGCAGGACACAGGAAGACAGTTACAGGAGCTGTCCTCCCTCCTGGGATCCCCATGTTCAGTGTTCGGGACCTCAGGCCCTCTGCTCCCACCCCCAAAGCATCAAGTGTCAGCTAGAAGCGTCACAGGCACCTGCCCTGCTTCAGGGACAGGCAAACCTAGCCAGAGGTTCAGATCCTCCTACTGTGTGTGTGTGTGTGTGTGTATGTGTGTGTGTGTGTGTGTGTGTGTGTGTGTGTGTGTGTGTGTATATGTGTGTGTGTGTGTGTGTATGTGTGCGTATATACATATATGCACATATGTATGTACACACACAGGCATATGTAAAGTCTGAACTTGGCGTGGCGGCTCATGGCTGTGATCCCAGCACCTGGGAGTTTGAGACAGGCAGGTAGTGAGCGGAAGGATATCCTAGGCTATAGAGTGGGTGTGATGCCAGCTTGGGCTACTTAATGAAGATCACTAAGAAAGTTATTTGTTTACTTACTTAAGAAAATAAATCAATGATATCAGTGTGGTTGCTTGTGCCTGTAATTCCGGTATTTGGAAGGTAGAGGCAGAAGGATCATGAGTTCGAATGCAACCTTGGCTACATAGCAAGTTCAAGGCCAGTCTGGGCTACAATACCCTGTCTCAAAAATTAAAAAAAAGGGGGGGTCCAAAGAGATGGGTCAGTGGTTAAGAGTACTGGCTTCTCCTGCAGAGGACCCAGCTTCATTTCCCAGCACCCACATGGCAGCTCACAACCATTTGAGACTCCAGTTCAGGGGATCTGACACCATCTTCTGGCCTACCTGGGCATCAGGCACGCACAGGTGCACAGATATACATGCAAGCAAAACACCTATATCCATAAAATAAAAAGACCCTCCCTCCAATTTTTAGGGCAAAACTAATTAAATAAATAAAATTTAATTTCAATTTAAACAAATAAATTTAAATAAATAAAATAAATAAATAAAATGCATTTATTTCATAGATGCTCTAGTCTAACTGTGTTCTAGTCTAATTACTTAAATAAATGTGA
>JAMJFZ010001742.1:0-30000 GCA_026225945.1 Cricetomys ansorgei | reverse complement strand
GTCCAGGAAGGCTTGCTCCCAGCCGTGGGACTTGATGGTTCTCACAGTTCTGAGGATGGAGCTGGTGAGCCGTGCTCGGGAGGACTTCTGCCTCATCTGCTCTTCCTGACACAGGAGAGAAGAGGCAATAGAGGGACCAACCTGCCATTCTCCATCCCCGTGTCCCCTGTAGCTGCTTTGCTCCAAACCTTGCAGGTTCTTTTTCGAAGCCACTGAGCCACACTACCCTAACCCACACGCTCACCCTGGACACTTCCCGGAGCTGTCTCAGCCTCCTGAACCTGCTTTCGCTGTGCCCATCAGAAGCCACCAGAGGGCGCTACACCTGCAGAGCCAACCTGGGTGTGAGGAGGGCTCCCTAGAGGCAGGGGTGTCGCTTGAACTACATCTAAAATGAGGGGGACAGCAGGTTTCAGGACTGAGTGCACAGCTAACAGGCAGCTGGAGTGGGTGGGGATGAGAGAGGGGAACAGTGCGACTCAAAAGAAAGCGAGGGAGACTGCAGGGAAGGGAGACAGTGAGCAAGGGCTTCAGGGAGAGAGGGGACTGCAGGGGACAGGGCTTGGGGTGCAGACACAAGTGTTTGGGGTCTCACATTCCATGCCCGGAACCATGGGGCAGCTGTGTGGAGAGTGTCCATGAGGCCACCCAGGGGCTGGCCAACCTGGTCAGCAAGAGGAAAAATGGGGCGTGGACCATTTGCTGGTGTGTGGTGGGCAGGGATCAGCAGAAGCCACCAGGGAAATGGGGCGCCTGCCTGTAGAAGTCAGAGGTCAGGAAGGTTGGTGCAGAAGCAGAAAGAGTGAGGGACAGAAGAGGCGAGGCAGGGAGAAGGTGGAGGGTGTAGCAGGATGCTCTGCCAAGAAGTTTGTCCTGTGCGGCTCTCCTATGGTTACATGCCACTTGAACTTCTGGGAGCAGCTTTGGATATAAAGGAGAATGTTGGCAGTTGGAGTGATGGGTGGATGGGTTGTGTCTCTGTGTATGTGTATGTGCGTGTGCGTGTGTGTGTGTGTGTATGTGCATGTGTGTATGCGTGTGTGTGCGTGTGTGTATGTGTATTTGTATGTGTGTGTGTGCGTGTGTGTATGTGAGTATGCGTGTGTGTGTATGTGTGTGTGTGTGCATGTGTGCATGTGTGTATGCGTGTGCGTGTATGTGTATATGTGTGTGCATGTGTGCATGTGTGTATGCGTGTGCGTGTATGTGTATATGTGTGTGCATGTGTGTATGTGTGTGTGCATGTGTGTGTATCTGTGTATGTATGTGTCTGTGTGCATGTGTGCATGTGTGTATGCGTGCGTATGCGTGTGTGTGTGTGCATGTGTGTATGTGTGTATGCGTGCGTATGCGTGTGTGTGTGCATGTGTGTATGTGTGTGTGTATGTGTCTGTGTGCATGTGTGCATGTGTGTATGTGTGTGTATGTGCATGTGTGTATGCGTGAGTATGCGTGTGTGTGTGTATGTATGTGTGTATATGTGTGTATGTGTCTGTGTATGTATCTGTGTGTATGTGTGTGTGGGTGTGTATGTGTGTGTGTATGTGTGTATGCATGTGTGTGTGTGTGTATATGTGTGTATGTGTCTGTGTATGTATCTGTATGTATGTGTGTGTATGTGTGTGTGTGCATGTGTGTGTATCTGTGTATGTATGTGTATATGTGTGTATGTATCTGTGTGTATGTGTGTGTATGTGTGTGTGTGTGTGCATGTGTGTGTATCTGTGTATGTATGTGTCTGTGTGCATGTGTGTATGCGTGTGTATGTGTGTGTGTGTGTGTGTGTGTATGTGTGCATGTGTGTATGCGTGTATGTGTGTGTATGTGCATGTGTGTATGCGTGAGTATGCGTGTGTGTGTGTATGTGTGTATGTGTGTATGTGTCTGTGTATGTATCTGTGTGTATGTGTGTGTGGGTGTGTATGTGTGTGTGTGTGCATGTGTGTGTATCTGTGTATGTATGTGTATATGTGTGTGTGTGAGAGAGACACATGTTAGATGTGTGACACGTTGGATAGTTTGGCTAAGGACACCAAAAAGGGCAGTGGATTTTTCTCCCTTTCCCTTTCTGTCTCTAAAGGCCACCTGCAAGATTGTGAAGACTCCTCTCTTTCTGTCTCTCTTTAGAGCTGGAGGTAAAAGGCACAGTGGGAGTCTGTTACAAGTTAGGACTTGGTTACAGGTTAGGAATCTGTCTCAGTAGCAGTTGGGGCAAGAGAACAGGCTTCGACTGTGTAGTCCAGACTGGCCTCAAACTAGCTACCCTCCCGCCTCAGCCTCCCCAGCACGAGGTGGCAGACCTGCGCCTCCACAGCAAGTTTATTATGATTTATTTTGTTTATTGTTTGTTTTTGGGACAGTTCCTCACTACGCAGCCCTGGCTGGCCTGGAACTCAGAAGGGTCCCCCATGCCTGCCTCCCACGTGGGGGACTGAAGGTGTGTGCGCCGTACCTGGCTCGACCAGTTTTGCTTTCACATTTAATCATGTATGCATTTGTTCGTGTGTGGGTGTGCGTGCTGCAGTGTGCAGTTAGAGGCCAGGGGACAACTTGAAGGAGCTGGTTCTCTCCTTCCACCATGAGGGGCCTGGGATCAAATTCAGGAAGTCAGGCAACCTGCTGAACCAGCGCATCTGCCTCTATGGTTCTCAACCTGTGGGTCACGACCCCGTTGGGGTCCAAACAACCCTTTCACAGGGGTCAGCTGAGACTATCTGTGTATTATGATTCAAAACAGTAGCAAAGAAAACAATTACAGTCGGGAGTCACCACAACACGAGGTGCTGTATCAAAGGGTCGCGGTGTTACGAAGGTTGAGAACCGCTGCCTCGCGGGGTGCTGTGGTATGTTTAGTTGTGGATAATATTTTAGTTAAGATTCCTCTTTTACTTGTTTACACCTCTGCTCCATCCCCAGCTTCCAACCCCCATAGGGATGTTCCTGTTATTTGTTTATTGAGGGTCTGTGTGAAAACAGGAAGAAAACACCTGGGGATTGAGGGCTGGAGCAAGGAGGGAGCAGGGAGGAGGAGGTAGAACAGGAGTAGGAAGAGAACGAAGAGGAAAGCATGGGGTGAAGAAGCCTTGGAGTGAGCTCTGGCTAGCGGCTTGCATATAGAATTCCCTGAGATTCGACATGGTTTGTGATTAATAAAGAGCGTTGGAAAATTCAGCGTTGGACTCTCATTAAGCGGTTGAAAGATAAAATCAACAGGGTACTGTGCACCACCTACTGCCCAAATGCTGAGTCTGCCTCAGCCCTCAATGCTCGGAGCTTCTAGTCCTATGGCTGTGAGCTCTCCAGGAGAAGGTGCAGGTGAAGGAGACCATGAGACTGTGGCTGTGTGGGGAGGGTCAGAGGGAGGCAAGGTCAGGTGCCAGTGGGCCGTGGTGGGGTCTCAGGCTTTGACACCGAGCAACGTCAGCAAAGGAGGTATGGTTTCTCTGGCTGCCATGCAGCCCTTCCGAGTGGGAATGAGGAACGACGACATAGAGCCACTGTGGGAAGGGGCCACGTTCTAGAAGGAACAGGGGCTGACAATAGGAGACATAGGTCTGACAATACGGGAAGGGCAAGGCTAGGCCTACCGCCTCTTCTTCCCTCCGTCTACCTCTGTCACCAACCGGAACCCCACAGCCGTTCCCCTGCCTGGGTTGTCCCCGTTGCCAAATGCCAAACCTGATGGTGGCTCCGTTTCTTGGTAATGAAGAAGTTCAGAGGGAGGAGGCTCAGGAAGACAGCGATGGCCGTGAGGGCAGAGGGTCCAAGGAGCTAGAGACAGAGGGGCAGGGTGTCACGAGACTCCAGGTTTGTCGGCCACACCACCTCCCCGGGGCTGGTGCCGCCGTGCCTGGCTTTTTGCGTATGTTACGGGGGTCTAAACTTAGGCGCTGTGTTTACACAGTTAAGCACGCTGCCGGCTCTCCGCTCCCCGATCTTAAATGTTTATATTTCTACTGAGGTGCGGCACATGGACTACCGTGCGCGCGAGAAGGTGACGTGGTCCCCAGGATCCAGCGCGGGTCTCTGGGCTCGGTTCCTTCGAACACAAGCATCTCCACTCTTTACTGTGTTTTGTTTTATTTCTCTGGAGTCCAGGTCTTAATTCAGGCCTGGTCTCAAAGGTCTCACACTCACTATGCTGCCGGGCCGACCTCCATATCCGGAACCTCTTTCCCCACCTCCCTAATGCTGGCATTAAGGGTGTGCACCACCACGCCCATCTCCCGGGGCTCACTATTAACCTAACCTCCGTCTGGCCTCTTAGTAGGGAGTCACCAGATTAGCAGTAACTACGCAAACTCGAGGCTTCCCGTATTTTTCTTAGAAAGCATTTAGTGTCGGAACGCCCCTTGTGGTATTGGAGACAGTTGTACTGAGCGATTATCCAGTTTATCAGATATACCTAAGTGGCCCGTCTGTGTTTTGCTTGTCAACACCCCCACCAGCTTTGAAACTTTGGGAGCCTTTGGTCTGGCTACCTGGGAGATGTGGGAGTAGGGATAGAATGAATGATTTTTTCTTTAAGTTTTATAAAGTTGTATTGTGCCTGAGATTTCCTCCACCCTAACTCCAGTTTGGGTCTCTCCCCTTCGGCCTGTTTGCTTTATTCACGCAACAATTCCGCCACCTAGTGGCTTGATGGAGAACTGTCCTGAGAGCAAGGAGCAGCCTGGAAAAACTCATGAAGGTCAAAAGGTCAACCTCAGGGCGCCCTCAGCACCTCAAAGGTTGTCATTTAACCACAACACCCACAGTGCCCACCATCTTAGTCAGACGAGGGCAGTGTGGCGGCACGGTGGTCCCCTGGTGTCTGGGCAGAGGCAGCCTGCTGGGTGTTTGCCGAGAATAGTGTGACTTCTGATCCATAGCAACCCTGGCTTGCTCAATGCAGCCTTCCTCCTTCCCTCTCTCCTGTGATAATCACCCTCTTTCCAGTACTGCACAAGGCACTGCGTGAACGCCTGTGCTTGCTTGCTGAACACCTACTGTGCGCAAGCCCTGGGATGTTCAAACGTCAGGGTTCATAAATAGAATTTTAGCTCACGTCAGCAATCCCTGCTACTCCTGAGGTTGAGGTGAGAGAATCTCAAATGGCAGCCTTTCTAAACAGCAAGGTCAAGGCTAGCCCGAGACAACTTAGTGAGACCTTACCTCGAAGTTTAATTGGGGCGGGGGCGGGGGAGCCCTGGAGCCTCGGAGGAAAAGCGCTTGTGTGGCTTCCATCTCCAGTGCCACAGAGATAAATAAGGACACACTCAGTGGCCCTCAGTGATCATGGCCGTGCTCTGCCCTTGCACGACCGAGGGTGGGTAGCTACGTTGCAGCAGCGAGTGCGGGTGCTGCTCCAAGCCCCTTATATCCTCAGCCCGAGCACCCCCAATCCAGAAATCGGAGACGACGTGCTCCAAACCCAAAGGGCTTTGAGCACCAACGCGACGCCATGGTGAAAACTTTCATACCCTGTCTCACAGTAGGCCACAGTCAAAATGCAGGGCCGTTAAAGACACTGTTCAAAACGGCCTTCGGGCTATGTCAGTAAGGCGCCCACCAAACACGCACGGCTTTTTTTGGAGTTGTGGTTGTTAAACTTGGGTTAGAGCCTCGAGATCGCAAATGCACTTCTAACGTTCCCCGAAACCAACCGAAACCCTGCCGGGCCCAAGGACATTCGACAGAGGGTGCTTGGCCTCTGTCGGCTTGCCTGAGTCTCGCGCGTGTGGAATCAGGAGCCCACTTCTCGTCACCTGTTCTTAGAGCTGAGGAACTGGGAGTTACTGGTGCGAATATGGTGGGAGCAAGACTTGAACCCAGGAAGTTTCTATGCAGAGTCAGAGCCTATTATCTTAATAACATTATTAATTATACCATATTATTATTTATATTTTACATTTCATTTAAATAATAATAAATAATACTGCTAATAAATAATAAAGCTCATGCGTGTGCACCATAAAGCAAAAGGAAAAAGTCAAAAAAGTGTCCGCACGTGGCAATTCCTCCCCGTCGTTACCTTTCACCTTGCCAGTGAAGCATGGTCACCAATCACTTCAAAACATAATGGGTTCACCTACAGAGAGCCTTGGGAACCCATGGAGAAGTGGTAACAGTAAGGGCCACATCCGGGAGGGTGTGGAGGCACACTCCTGTAACCCCAGCACTGGGAGGTAGAGGCAGGACAGACGTTCAAGGCGGCCTCGAGGCCAGCCAGGGTTACACAACGTCTTGCCTCAAAAAAACCCAAGCCCAAAACAGACAAAACCCAAACAGCAAAGTGGAGGCTGAGCCCATCAACATCAGCAGCAGCGGCCTTTCACGAGAGGAAACTGAGTCCCAGAGGGGGCTAACCTACGCTTGAGGTCAAGCAAAGGCTACTCTAAGACTCTCCCCATGAGGTCAGCTTTCACTGTGCAAGATGGAGACTGGGCTGAGGGCGAGGAGGTAAGGAAGAGGATCCGGAAGAGGAAGAAGAGGAAGAGCCAGAAGAAAGAGGAGGATGTGGAAGCCCCAGCCCGCCTAGCTTCGCACCTGCCACAGGTAGACAAAGCAGACGATGATCCAGAGGAAGAGCAGCCACAGTCCGTTGAGGTAGAGCGTGCTTTCCACCAGCCGCTGGACGTCCACAGACACCAGGTTGACCACGTCCCCTGCGGCGCTGGACTTTCTGGAGCCACTGGACAGAACCAGGACCTGGGTGAGTGTGAGGAGAGACGTGTGAAGAGGGAAGGATTGGGAGCGGACGCTGAGTGCGGGCCTCAGTTTACCATCTGTGCAGGAATCTGTAAACTCTTCCAAGCTGATCTCTCAGGGTAGGCATGAGGCTCTGGGACGGAGGGGCATGCTAATGGCAGTAAAAAGCTAGACCTGTGGTGATCTGGGCTTGTTTGCCCCGTGCACGCCTCCTTCCCTCGGATGCCAGGGTCAGATGCGTGGTGCTGAGCTCTCTCCTAGATGACAGGGTCACTCTGGTGGATGCAACTGGGCCCGTGGGTGCATTGCACCTTACGGGTTGTTAAAAAGTGAAAAGTGATTCCAGAATCAATGTGGTTCCTATTTTACAGCTAAGGAAACTAGGAAACTGAGGCCCCAAGAAGCGGCACAACTTGCTCGGAGTCAGAGTCAGAGAACCGTAGGCCAGAAATTCAGGACCCCTAAGGCATGACACGGGCGGGACAGGGTGCTGGATTCTTCCTGGACAGAGCTTCCTGGCCTCTCTGGCTCTAGCACCTTTCTCTGGTGGCTTCTGATCTGTCCCATCCTGGGGTCACAGGACCCCTCAGCATGATGAAGGCAGGCTCTTCCTGTCTCCTCTGTACTGTGTAAGAGTTAGTGCGATCCACTGGGTGTAGAACGCTCAGCCCCGCCCACCATGACGCCTCCACTCCCAACTCCCGCCCCTGCTGCCTCCTGAGAGCTTCAGTGGAGACCCGGCTTGCTGGCATGGTGGAGTCTGAAAGGCGGAAACAGAGCTCAGAGGTGTTTAGGGCTCGTTTCAATGGCAGCTACAAAGTGCCAGAAAGGTGTGTCCCTGAGGGTCAGGGCAGGTCAGATGTCCTTAGAGGATCAAAGTTGGCCTTGCTATGGTAGGTAGGCAGTGTTTCCTCTCTTGGGCTCAAGGGAAGTCAGACTGGAGACTCCCATGGGATGTAAGCAGTCTCAAAGGTTGTCTTGTGTGTCCCCCTTGGGCTTCAGGCCACTAGCACAGTGGACTCCTGGGAACAGGCATTTCCCAGGGAGTCTCAAGCTGTGGGGAGGAAATGACTGAAGCCTGCTGCCAGAGGGGAGCTTGTCCTGGAAAAGAGATGTCCCAGGGTCCTGACAACTCGCCAGAGGTGGGTGGGGAGACACCCAACCAGAACTGCCTAGCTACACACACCTCTTAGCCTCTGTTTAAATCTCACAGGATCCCAAAGATGGCCAGCACGTATCTCTATCTCTTCCCTGTGTGGCCACACTGGGGAAACTCCTTCCTCTGCCTCTCACAGTCACTTGCCTACTGGGGACGGTGCCCAGCCCAGCCTGTGAGGGCTGCAGAGCCCAGGCTCTGACCCTGACAGTCCGGTAACAATTCGTTCTCCCTGGCTGAGCTGCTTCAAGCCTGCAGAGCCGCTGTCTCTGTAACGGTCCATGGACATCATCACTCGGCTGCCTTTGGAACAAAAGCAGGCGAAGGGGATGAAGTAGAGGAGATCCAGTTGGAGAAGTTGCAGGGCCAGATGGCACAGAGCACGAACCAGGGTGGTGAGATAGCAGGAGAATGGCTGTGTGTGGTTCTGAGCAGCCTGGGTCCTCACACGGGTGCCCCCGGGGCTCACCTTTCTGTACACCAGGCCAGTGATGGCTGTTCGCAGCCTCATCTGCAGGACCTTGGCCCTGTACATATGCTGCTGTTCGAACAACGTCTGCAGGCAGGCCGACAAGAACATCAGAACAGCCAGGAGCCAGCCCGTCCACGCTGGGGATTCGCGGTCGCCCATGAACTCCAGAAACAGGCTGGGGTGTGGGAAGAGGAGCAGGCAGTGAGGCCAGGCTGTCCACCGGCGGTGACCAACTGTGCAGACAGCCACAATTATTCCCACCCTGTCCACACTTCTCAGTGTGACTGTTTTTTTTTTCTCTTTTGAAATCAGGTGAGCGTGGGGGGTTGTGTGGCCCGGTGGCTTCAACTCTCTATGAAACCTCGAGTTCCTGGTCCTCCTGTCTCTACTTCCTGGGTGCTAGGATACAGTCATGCGCCATCACTCCTGGTTTACGTGGGGCTAGGAATCAAACCCAGGGCTTGGTGCGTGCCAGGCAAACACTCTACCAATGGAGCTACATAGCAGACCAAGGCCCTGGTTTGTTTTTGGTCAGGGATAGGATGTCATTTCATGGCTCAGGCCTCAAACTTGGGATCCTGCTGCCTCCGGCTCTTGAGTGCTGCGATCACCTTAACCACCAGGCCTGGCTCCACACTCCACCTCTTGAATCTGTGCTAGCTACCAGATGTGGCGATTCAGACATGGCGAGGTCGTACTCTGCCAACACCAGGCTGTGCCTCGGGTATGTGTGTGGCTTTTGCTCTGTCTCCTTGGGCCAGGCAATAGCACTTGAACCGGCCTGTGCCGGTTCTCTCAGAGGATGGAGACTGCACGGAGCAGAGGCGGCTAGCCTAGGGAAGACCATCCCGGAAAAGCCAGTCTCTGGACCGCTGAGCCACTAGCCAGGTGAGTGCCTGTGACTTTAAACCTCTCCTCTTGGGGATGATCTGTTTGTAGCAAAAGCTAACTGATACAGTCAGGTGACAGGTTCAGTCCTTTGCCCTTCTGGGGGTCAGCCACTTTCTCCTCCATGTCTCCCTGACCCATGCAGGCGTATGGCCCACGCTCTGGGGTCCTGTACACACAGAGGCAGAAAGAGCCCAGAGTCTTCATCTCAGAAGGATACCCCTGAGGTTCCTCAGCCTGAGCCGGCACCTACCTGAGGAGCTTGGGGACGGCAAATCTGAAGGCATCGCTGATGACCAGGCTGAGGGTCCCCAGCAGGAAGGTGGACCGGAACACACGCCAGATAGCCCTGAGCAGCGGGCCCCGCTGGCTGCTCTCTGGCTTCAGGAAGGCCTCTGTCTCGGGGGTCCCCACATCACTGTGCCCTTTGCTTTTAAACACCTTAGAATGCCTGGGGAGAGGAACGTGAGCATGGGGCCTGAATTATACTCAGTGGCTGTAGCAGGCCAACAAATTCCGGTTTCTTCTTCCTATTACTATTATTACTATTATTATATTATTACTATTATTATTATTATTATTATTATTATTATTATTATTTTGAGAAGAGTTCATTCTGTAGCCCTGGCGGGCCTTGAACTAAGAGCACTACTAGGAACCATGACAGAATGTGGGTGCAGCTTAGGGTGGATACCAGGTGAGCAATGCAGGGTCTCTGGCCCTCGGGTGGGCACGGCTTGGGCCCTTTCCACCATGATGCTTCATTTTAGCTTACTGAGAACCCCCATTTGGAGTCTCTACTTAGATCACACAAAGCACTCTGGGAAGAAGTGCGCCTTGAACGTAATCAGGGATCAGTGGACGGGAGGACTGACAGCTTGGGCGTGTGCCTGGGGAGCTGATGTGGCATGGGAGGCAGTTCCAGAGGCCAGGTGATGAGTGCTCTTTGCTGGGATCCCCCTAGCTCTAGCTCACCCCCACTCACCCCGGAAGCACACTGCAGTTCCTCCTCCATTCCCTCTCCAGACGAGACACGAGTTCTTCCGAAGAGTTTTCTCTTCCAAGTGACCAGAGGTCTTTTGGTCCCAATGGCTTCCTGTAGCCCCTCCATAGCAGCCTGTGAAACAGGGATCATCAGAGCCAGCTCCTCTTGCCATCCCCATCTCACCCCTGCAGGTACCTGTGTGACCCCAGGGAAGCCACCCCTGTTGGGTCCTGGAGGCAGAGAACCCAGGCCCGCCTGACCGAGGTGGCCTCTACTGGGAAGCCATCTACCGGGCCCTTTGTAAAGACAGGAGACTGGAAATGGCTGAGTGTTTGACGAACAGCTGACATGCTGGAGAACAGACTCTCTCTGGGAGTCTGAAGTTCAGGGTCCGTAACTGTCTCACAGCTTGGATCTCCCCAACAAAGCAAGGGGCAAGCTCTTGGTCAAGGCTGGCTTATGTCTCTAGGTCCTGCCCAGTGCCCGTGAAACCGCAGATGAGGGCAAGCAACGGGCCGCTCTGCAAATGGTCAATTTCCTGGGGGCCCTGTGGGAATTTGACACAGAGTCTGGATGACACCTCAGTATTGGCCAGCAGCATGTGACCCCGTAACCCAGGGCTTTGTAGAGTGCTGTGTCCTTCGTCTGCTACCAGGGGCCCTGGACCAAGTGCCTTACACATTCAAATCAGCCCTGTGTGGCTCACCTAGGGTTGGCTGTGCAAGAGCAGAACAGGCCCCATGGGTGGCCCATGACTTGGTGCCTGGCAGACCAGCACTACCAAGGCCGTTGCTTCCTGCTCCAACCTGTGATCTCCTAGCGGGCAGAGGGTTGACCTTTTCGATCTTACTCCTGGTGCTTAGCATGCAGGAGGTGCTTATTAAACACAGTAGGGAAGACTTGAGTCGCAGATGTGATTTTATTCCGCACCTGCTATGTGCAAGCTGAGTGTGTTCTGTTTAATGGAGGTAGAATTGTCTCCATCTTACAGATGGCAAGACTGAGGCTCTGGAGTTCCTAACATGGCTAATTAAGAGGCAGAGCCAGAGTTCAAGGTCACATCCTTCTCTAGGGAATAAACAGGACACACTGGAGGGAAGGCCTGGAGGGAAGGCCTGATAAGCCTGGGAGGACACAGTGGGGGATGGGCAGTGCCGACTGTGAGAACAGTAATGTAGGTCAGGGGGTGCCACCCTGCACTGGGTACCCTGTACCTCACTCACCCGGACGCCCACCAGAACATGGCCTTGGAGGGAAACGAGGCCTCAGCCTCTGGACACGGGTTCTGGAAAAGACAAGAGGCCGGGGAGGGGCCAGGTGTGATAGTGTCCACCTGTCATCCCACACTTAGGAGGCAGGAGGAAGGAGAGCTCAAGTCTACCCTGGGTTACACAGCAAGACCCTACCTCAAAGCAGACAGACAGACAGACAGACAGACAGTCTGGCCTTGGTCTCACAGCCACCGTGAGTAGGCGGCCGTGGGCAGGAGCAGGGTGAGCTCACTGCCAAAAGTGTGGTAAGGTTTGGTGTCTCTACCAGAGAGAGATCAGTGAGCACAGAGCTTCCTGGTGCTCAAGGCAAAAAAGGGGTGGCCGGGCACGGTGGCACGGTGGCCGTATCTTTGATTCCAGCAGTAGGGGCAGGTAGGTCTCTATGAGTTCAAGACCGACCTGGTTTACATATCAAGTTCCAGGCCAGCCAAGGCTACACAGTGAGGCCAAAGGGGATAGAGGGATAATGGAGTTAATAACTCAGAATGAGAGGTATTCACAAGAACAGCTAGGACCTCACTGAGACCAAGACATTCTTAAATGGCCCGGCCTGGCGGTTCATGCCTAGAATCCCGCTCTCTGGAAGGAGGAAGATTGTTGTGGGTTCAAGGCTAGCCTGGGCTACGAAGTGAATTCCAGGCCACCATGGGTTTCAATGTGAGAGCCTGCCTTGGAAAAAAAACTCAAAGCAGGGGCCTGGAGAGGTAGCTCAGCGGTTAAGAGCACTGTCTGCTCTTCCTAAAGGACTCGGGTTCAATGCCCAGCACCTCCATGGCAGCTCACAACGGTCTGCAACTCTGTTCCAGGACATCTGATGTCCTTACATAAACATAAATGTTTTTTAAAACCCTCAAAGCAAGGACCGTATTATGAATGGGAGATTATGGGGCCCAGTGACAGAGTGTGTGAGATGGGGTGTGTGTTGGGGGGGTCGGTGTTGAGGGCTATAGCCCATACCTGTTTCCAGCCGCCTCTCTGCTTCCTGTCCCCCTTCAGCGTGAGAAGCTCTCACCACGCTATTCCACTACCCCAAACTGAGCTGCTCCATCACCAGGATGCACTGAAAACCCCTACGACTGTGAGCCGGGATAAGCTCCTCCCCGACTGCTCCTGTCAGACATTTTGTCGAAGTGATGAGACAGTAACTAATCCACCATTCAGAAGAAGGATGTATCCTGTGACTTTGCAATCCTCCTGCCTTCCCAGTTTGAGGTCGCAGGCGCTGCCAAGTGAGGGCTAAATGGCTGAATGAAGAACATCAGGAAACCACGACTTGTGTGTTCTGGGGCCGCTCCCTTTGGTCACATGGGCTTGTTGACTTCAGAAGGGGCCCCAAGGATGAAGGAGGCACTGAGTTCAGGGTGTGATGACTGACTTACCAACGGCTGGGAGTCCTCCGAGAAGAAGGGTGGCCGGTCCACCAGACAGGACAGCACAAACTCAGCCACCACCAGGAACAAGCACAGGTAGGTGGCCAGGTGGTGGAGGGGCTCATGGTGGAAGCCCTGTGGGGGGCAGAGAAGCCCCACCGAGCCCAGGAGTGGCAGTCAGAAACAGCAAAAGGGTTCTATGGGATCTAAGCTGAGGCTGGACATGGGTCCTGAGGCCTGGAGCAGTTTCTGGATGCTGAGCCCTGGGGCATGAAAGCCTGGCCCTAACATTCCTGGCCATCCTGGCCTACAAGCATGTGACTGCCACATGCCAGTGTGGGTGAGTCACAGCCCCTTTCCCCTTTCTACCTGTGGTGGTTTAAATAAGAGCCATGGGCTCATAAATTTGAAAGCTTAGTCACCAGGGACAAAACTATTTGAAAGGATTAGAAGGATTGAGAGGTGTTGATGTGTTGGAGGAAGTGTGTCACTGGGGGTGGGCTTTGAGGTTTCAGAAGCCCAAGCCAAGCCCAGAGTCTCTCTCCTTCTCCGCATGTGGACCAGGATGTAGAACTCTCAGCTATTTCTGCAGCACGTGGTGTCTGCCTGTGTGCTGCCACGCTCCCCGCCACAATGATGATGGACTAACCTTTGAAACTGTAAGCAAGCCTACAGTAAATGCTTCGTTTTATGAGAGTTGCCTTTGTCTCCTCACAGAACAGCGGCCAAACAAGCCCCCATCTCCTGTTCCCTTCTAGCTGGTTTTATTAGCATCTGCTCTGTACTGGGTTCTCTATGGTCTCGCCACGTCCAGCTTGGCCTGACCACCGCTGGGTTTCTGAGACTGAGTCTCACACCGTATCTCAGGCTGGCCTGAGACTCACGAGCCTCCCTCTGCATGGAGGAAGTTCATGTGTGTGCCACCACTCCAGCTGGTGTGTTGGTTTTGTTGTCTGCCGCAGCTCTCCTCCCCCAGACCGCCGATTTCCCACTGTGTCTATTGGGAGGGAGTACGGAAGGAATGGAAGGGAGGGAGGGAAATGAGGAGTGAGGCTCTCTATTCGTCAGATAGACTCTTACAGATGTTTGGAATAAATACAGATGTGTGGGACGCGGGAGAAAGTGACAGTGTGAAGGTGAGAAAAATGTTCCCACATGAAAGCATGTAAGGTCCATGCACGTGCGGGGTGGCCAGAGCAACTGTGCAGTGTGTGTGTGTGTGTGTGTGTGTGTAGAACATGTGTGTGTGATGTTTGTGGATACATGTGTAGATGTGTGTGTGTAGAAGGTATATTATGCTGTGTTTGTTGTTTGTGTGTGTGCATGTAGAATGTGTGCGTGTGATATGTGTGAATGCATGTGTGTGTGTGTGTGTATGTAGAATTATGTGTGTGTGACATGTGTGCTTGTGGGTAGAATGTGTGTATGTGTGTAGAATGTGTATGTATGTGTGTGGGTGTGGGTGTGGAATGTGTGTGTGTGATGTGTGTGTGATGTGTATGTGCATGTGTGTGATGTGTGTTAGCGTCTGCTCGTCCGTGCCCTGTGATGCACGGATGGAATACACAGATGTGTCAGAGTGTGACAGGAGTGTGTCAATATACGCGTGTAGGGTAATGGAAATTCGTGTGGTTGAACTATGCACATGCACCACTGTGGGTGGCGGTCATTATGGTGTGTGGGAATAGCCAAGCACAGAAAGATAACCATGGCACCATCTCACTCCCGGGGGGTGGGGATGGGGGATCTAGAGCAAAGTAGAGGGATTCTCACTGGAAAGGGAGGAGGGCATGCAGGCAGGAAGGGCAGGGAGGCATTGGTCAACCACCAGTGCAAACAGAAGAACACTGTCCCGGGGTCCTGCCACACAGGAGAGTGACTGCCACGGACCATACTCTAATGCCAGGCATAGCGGTGGAGGGTGGAGGCAGGAGGATCAGAAGTTTAGCATCCTCCTCCTCTACAGAATGACTTTGCAGCTAGCCTGGGGTATATGATACCACGTCTCAAAACATACATACAATATTGGATTGACTATTTCAAAAGAGCTGGAAGGAAGGATTTTTACATGTTCTGGTCAGGAAGAAATTATAAATTCTCAGGTGATGGAGAATGAGAGTCTACATTTCCTCATTTGATTATTACTTAGTTTATTCATCTCTCAAGACATCGCACTGCAGGGGATGGGGCGATGATGGATCAGCAGGTAAGAGTACTTGCTGTGAAAGCGTGAGGTTGCAAGTTCGAGTCCCTGGCACCACCTACAAAGCTGTGTGTGGCTGTGTGTAAGCCCCAGTCGTGTGGAGGGAGAGACAGAAGGATGGCTTTGGCTGGCTGGCTGCCAGCCTAGCTCTGGGTTCACTGAGGGACGCTGACTCGAGAGAATAAGGCGGAGCATGGTAGATCAAGACACAGACGTCCCCTGGCCTCTGCACGCACAGGCATGTACATCCACATATGCGCATGGTACACGCTAAGCACACTGCATCCCACAAATGGGTGTAGTAATCGTGTACCAGTCAAAATGAAACAAAACACACGGGGTGGGAGGTACTTAGCGGGGAGGATGCCACGTGTGGCAAGAGGGGCAGGGAAGAGGTCTGACACCGCCATATTGGTTCCCCCGGGTCCCCACTCACCCCGTCAGAGGCCTGCTGGGCAGCGCTGATCACTGGCAAGAGACAGCAGAGCAGCCAGTACCCAAACAACACCCCAGACGCCCGGACTCCCTTCTTCCTCTCCATGTGAATCAGGAAGGTGGCGAAGCTCTAGACAAGAAAGGATGGAGGGTAGAAGGGGGGCTCCCACCGTCCCCCATACCCCACACCTACAGGAAAGCAGCAGTCGGGCTCCCGTACAGGCAGAACTTACCATGGTGGTCAGCCACACAGTAGGGTGAATGAGAAGTTCTGGGGCCTGGGGCATTCCCCGGTGGATTCTCCACAAAAGTCTGGCCACGTTGAAGGTGTACAGAAGTATGAGGGCAAATCCAAGCACCTGGAGAAATAGACTCGTATGAGACTGTCAGAGAAAAAGAAAAATGGAGGCAGTCTGGAGATAGATCCTACTTGTAATGAGCAGTGGCTCCCTCCCATCCCCGAGGGGGGCTCTGCCAATGACAATGCCAAGATGTCACCCCTGCTTGGAGGCACGGAGACCCTTTCAACTCTCACGTCAAAAACGCTCGGCAGTAGCTTGAGTCAACGTTTCCCGAGCCACAGAAGAAACGGGAGCGATGCGCGTGTTGAAGGTGGCTTAGGGGCTGAAGACACTGTGTGAAGGGAGGGTTAACTTGCCAGGTGAAGATTTAGGCCCTCTGTGGCTGCCGCTTCAGGATGACTGGTCCTGCTAGGCTGTCTCTGACTCGAGGCCAAGCTGCTGTTGCTAACTGCAAGCCCCAGCTGCGATTGCTTCTGGGAAGGTGATATTGAAACCCACCTAGCTGCCCCAGGAGACCCTCGCCAATTAAAGCATGCCCTGCAATGCCTTTCTGTGGACACGTCCCAGGGCTGGCCTGCTGCAGCTGTGCCATGGTAGAGCCGATGAACTCTCTCCTGCCTTCTTGGTCCTGGCCCACTCACGTCTGTGCCGCCACCCCTGTCATAGAGCTGAGAGTGGGTTGAAGCTGGCTCGGAACCCCATGTCATCCCAGGAGATGAGAACGGTAGGCGCTGGGCTGCATCTCACTTTAGCCTGGCCAGAACCCAGCTAAATATTAAATACTGCCTGCTTCACAGAAGCAAAGGAATGCGGCTTGCTTGGTGCAGCTGGGAGCCTAGGGACGGGTCCATTCACTGATAAGGTGCCTTCCTCTTTTCCCTGTGGGGCCACACCTCATGCAGAAGGTGCCCTTGCAAGACCTTGACGCTTAGACTTGAGTGCCACATGCAAATGAGGCTACTCCAGTATCCTTGTGTGAGCCAATGGATCCCAACACTGGGTACCAAAGACCCTCCCCTGCTTATGGTTCTATATATGTAACCTACACCCTGCATTAAAGCGACTTCTGCTTCCACCATGAGCGAGTCCCGGGGTTTTTCTTGTACCCTGTACGGATTCTCTGCACGGCAATCGGATTTGCACCAGTCCAGGCCCGTGTCCCTTTTCCTTCCCCTCAAACCTCTCTTCCCATGTCCTGCCCTCGATCTCCACCCCTGGCCCTCGCAGAACCGAATCCGGTCGGCAGGCGGCGGCAGGAAGAGAGAGGCTGGAACACTGGGGAACCTACATTTGGGAACCTTTCTCCTCTCTTGGCTTGGCCTCTTTTTCTCATATTTGTGGTGGTCAGCTGCTCAACCCACCAGCAACTGGAGGTCTCTGGCTGGGGCAATTCTCCAGCAACACTGAAGGCCTATGGGCTGTGACTTCAGACCGCTGTCACCTGTCATGGTACAAACTAAGACATTCCTTCCGCCCCATGGAAAGCCTCACTTCCTGTTTCCTTGGCCAGGGTCCACTTTTGGTGGAAACTGAAGGTGGCAGAAGGAGAGTAGCCAGCTAGAATTTGAGGGTGGTGGCCACTCTGCCCTCCTTTTGAGAGCCCAGCACTCAGTGCATGCCCTGGTGGGTAGCAGTAGCCTCAGAAATCCACGGGTATTGTGAGAAGCCCCTCTCTCTCCTTCCATTTCCTCTTCCCTTCTGCCCCTAGCTACCACCGCTCCTCAGAAAGGAGAGGGAGCAGAGTGCATGGCTGACAGTATTCCTGGCCAGACGTCCTGACCCTTCCTTCTTTCCTTCTTTCCTTCCTTCCTTCCTTCCTTCTTTCCTTCCTTCCTTCTTTCCTTCCTTCCTTCCTTCTTTCCTTCCTTCCTTCTTTCCTTCCTTCCTTCTTTCCTTCCTTCCTTCTTTCCTTCCTTCCTTCTTTCCTTCCTTCCTTCTTGCCTTCCTTCCTTCTTACATTCCTTCCTTCCTTCCTCCTTTCCTTTCTTCCTTCCTCCTTTCCTTCTTTCCTTCCTTCTTTCCTTCCTTCCTTCTTTCCGTCCTTTCTTCTTTCCTTCCTTCCTTCTTTCTTTCCTTCTTTTCTCCCTCCCTCCCTTCCCCCCCAGACAGGGTTTCTCTGTTGTAACTCTGGCTGTCCTGGAACTCACTCTGTAAAAACCAGGCTGGCCTCAAAACTCCTAGAGATCTACCTGCCTCTGCCTCCTAAGTGCTGGGACTAAAGGTGTGAGCCACCACTGCTACGCTTCTCTTTCTTATTTTCCAGTTCTTGACTGCCAGCATGGAGCATGGCCGGCAGCTCTTCCCAGGCTGATCTGCACACACTGGGAGAATCCTCTTAACTCTTGCTGTCCTGTCCCCTTCTGCCTGTCAGTGAGGGCCATCCTGAACCAAGCTCTGGTCCTGTGATGGCCTCTGCTGCAGTCAGGGGAATCTCTCCTTTCCTTCTATGAATCCACACTGGTCATCTGGACAATCTGGCCTTGTACTGAGACTGGCCTAGTGCCTGTAATTGGTTTGGCCTCATGTCAATGGCCCTGTGTTGGGAAGTCCCTTTACAAGAGATCGGACGTCCGTATAGAGACTGCCTCAAGTCCTCTATGGCCGACGGAGTGGTTTATTGACCACAAAGGACACCTGGAAGGAACACCATCACGGGACAGTCATCTTCTTTCCCTCCCAGCCCCCCTCCTCCTGTGCTGTAGTCTTAACAGCTGCAACCAATTTTACCCTTGAAAATCCCAGCACCCCTAGGGGTAAAGGCACTAACCTCTCCTTGGTTTAATGCCAAGTACTTGCTTTCCCATAAACCTCTCTGTTTAATGGCAAGTACTCGCTTTCCCAGAAATCCTTGTTGCCACGTAACATTTAACAAGCCAATCCAGTACCTGGGTTCTGGCCAATCAGAGAGATCCCCTGCTCCCTTAAAAAACCCTTGCAGGAAGCTGCTGGGGGGCAGCCGTCTTGTGTGGTGGTGCCAGACCTTAGCATTCTGGTTTGCCCTGCAGAATAAAGGCGCCTTGCTTTTGCATCAGAACTGGTGGTCTCCTGGTGGGACTTGGGGAGGGGATTTCGAAAACTGGGCACAACACCCTCAGACTCTACAGAAAACTTCCCCTGTCACCTGGCCCAGCACAGGTATCAGGAGACCCGAACCCTCCACGGCATCTAAACCACCTCACATTCTGCAGCTGGACCTGTTCTGTGAGAATCTTTTTAATTCACTGTAAAGAAGACAATGCTCTGGGTCTAGCGTACCATCACCAACAGCCAGCGCCCTCTCTAGGCTGCACCTCCGTACTGTCCCTCCTCTTCCTTCTCCAAAAAATGTAGCCATTTGCTGTCTCTCACACCCAGTCCTTCATGGGAGCGGGATGCCCTTTGAATCCTAAGCTATAGCCTTGGGGGGGGGGGGTCACATGAAAAGGGTTTTAGCCATTTATTGCCCTCACGCCACCCACCCCCCCCTCTGCTTAGACCAGCATAACCCACTGTCCAAGGTCATCTGTTAGCAGTTTTCACAAAAATGAAACACCTTGAATCCCTCAGACTCACGTAAACTGAAGAAGAAAAAGCGTTTGGTTGTTGTTGTTTTGCTTTTAAGCCTTTAAAAATTCCAAGATAGTAAACTCCCCCGAGACAACAAGCAAGAAGCTTAGAGTTCGCTAGTGTGCGGTGGGGGCGGGCACGCCCGTAACATCAGCGCCGCAGAGGTGGAGGCGGACGGATCAGAAGTTCGGGGTCAGCCCGAGCTACCTAGCGACTTCCAGGCCAGCCTGGGCCGCGTGAGACCCTGTCTCAAAAAAACAAAATAAAAAATACGAGCAGGTAATCTTAATTTGTAAGATTAGGTCATGGATGGGATTTAGATCCAACCTCCTTTTAGAAAGTTAGTGAATTTCTTGTGCTTGCTCCGGTTTGTGATATTAGGGCAGGGAATAAAGGAATAAAAAGAGAAAACCAATAAATAGAAGAGATAAAAAGTAAGCATGAGGATATATTTTTGATAAGGAGGTTAAAGAAGGAATATTACCTTTAGATAAGCAAGGGTTTTGTAGGATAAAATCAGATTTCCCCTAAGGTTAAACTGATGGGCTGCTGCCTCCAAGACAAAAGGGGAAACTGAGGACAAAACCCGGAAGCTCGAGCACACTGCAGCAGGGCAGAGTAAGTCAAACGCGCGCGGTCAAATTCCAGGACGGGGATCTACTCCTAGAACGAGACCCCTCGTCAAAGCCGGGAGGCTCTCTCTAAATACTGATCTGCTCTTGGTGACTGTAAGGGAAACAAACTTAAAGAACAGACGCTTCGTGTGGGATCAAGAACCGCTCGCTGCTTGTGTTTTTTTGAAAAACAGTCTTAAGATCAAAGTTTATGGGCCGGCTGTTTCAGAGTACCCCACGCTCACAGTACCCTGAGGCTAAAACTAAACCACGCCTCCCTCTACAAGCCTGGCAAAACTCTCTGAGTTTAGAGGCCAAAGCCAGTGAGCACAGAGGCAGACAAAGGAGAGCCAAGGTGAGGCCAGCTAGGACCCAGGGGGTGGCAACTCCTCCTCTAAAAAGGCCTTGGAACTCTGGGAGCCGCTTTATCCTCTTGATCAGGAAGGCAGAGTTCAAGCCAGGACAACACCGCCCCCCCCCCCCCCCCCCCCCCCCCCCCGCAAAGAGGAAAAGGGTTAGAGGAGCAGTGACCCTGGGTGTCTAAGGGAAGGTCATGACATAACCCTAGAGAGAAGTTAGAGGAGGCTCCTAAGTCCCTAAGTAATCCTGCGAGCCTCTGGCTGGCCCACACAGCAAAAGAAAAGGGCTAATGTTTGGCCCTCGTCATTAATAATATCATAAAACAAAGTTTCAGCAGCCCTTGACCCGAATTCACATCCGAGCCCAGTTTAGTGGGACGAAAAGAAGACATGTATCTTAACGGCTCCTGTGAGTCTGAGACCTGAGATGTTGGAGTCAGACTCACAGTCAGCAGATCTAAATCCATCCTGACTCTCTCCTGACTCGTGGGGGTGTCCATGTAAAGTCCCAGCCCCCGTGGACCTGGGGCTCTTGCCTTCCGGCTGCCCTTCCTGATAGGAAGGTCTCCTTCACGCCACGCCTCCCACTGGGCTCTTCCCTCCCATTCATTGCTTAGCTGAGTGCGGCCACGCCAGCCCCTATCCATCCCTCTGGGTTTCCCACACTGTTCTGTATTTCCATGAGGGGCTGTCCAAGGGCTGAGAGTGTATCGAAGCTGGCTTGAACTCCACATTGGGTTCGAAAAAAGGAGGTGTTCGCTGCTCCACACCTTAGTCCTGGCCTAAACCCAGCTAAATTATTAGATATGAACACTGCCTGCTTCACTGAAGCAAAGATGCTTTGTCTGCCCTGCAGGCTGGAAACACAGGCTCAAACTCCATATGCAGGAGAGGCCACTCCCTACTTCCTTGTCCTAGCCTATGGGCATTCTCGGGGTCACTGGCTCCTCCCCTGCCTAGGCCCCTTTAAATGTACCCTACACCCTGAATTAAAGAGAGATGCCCTAGGATGCATGTCCCGCGGTTTCTTTTGTGCGGTCCTGCGCTGACTTATGGAGCAACCCCAATGGCAGGAGAGATGTGGTAAAGACCCATGACCACCCCACGCTGGATTCCCTCGTGGGTCACCATGTGGACACAGTGAACCTCGGCGGGTAGCCATGTTCCAGGCGGGGTACCTGGCTGGAAACACGTGTGTGGCGGGAGGCAAGAGAGACACGGTAAAGACCCACGACCACCCCACGCTGGGTTCCTGTGTGGGTTCCTGTGTGGACACAGTGAGCCTCGGGCGGGTCGCCGTGCTCCAGACGGGGTACCTGGCTGGAAACACGTGCGTGGCTGGAGAATCTTTTCAAACAACACTTTCAGTCTTCCAAAGGCTAATCCAGTTTGTTCCTTCCAAAATGCAAGAGATCTGACTTCAAGTAGTTGTGCATGCTGGGCATGGTGGTACACGCCCTTAATCTCAGCACTTGGGAGGCAGAGGCAGGAGGATCTCTGGGAGTTCTAGGCTAGCCTGGTCTACATAGCTAGTTCTAGGTCAGCCAGGGCTACAGGGTGAGAACCTGCTTCAAGAAAAAAAAAAAAGCTGTATAACAAAGATATTAGCCCATCTTTTCTGGGCTGGAACCTGAAGTGCCAACTTCTACCTTGGGTCAAACTAGACAAAACTTCCAGGGGACCTCTTGTCTGAAAGCTGGCTGTTACTACGTACACCAATAGACTCATATCCCCTTCTAACCAGCCTTCACATCGCACCAATATCCACGACAGGATACACATCCATAAAACTCACAATTCCACCTACAGGAAGTGCTCTGACAGAGCTTCCGACCCCTCCCCTTCACCGCGTTGTCCCTCAGAATGGGCCGTCCTCAAGTCTGTCTGTCCCTCTCATGAACATCTGTTAGACCAATGATAGAGAGGACCATGTGCCCTGGCTCAACTTGAAGAAGCCACTTAAGAAGAGATCTTCACCCAAATGCCAAAAACTTGACACGGTCTCACCTGCTGCGGGTAAAGTGTGGGTGCCATTTGGGATGGAGGATCACACGGAACCATCTCTCACTCAGAGGCAAGACCATCCCAACGGTAGCTGCTCCCTGGCTCCCTGACGCTATAACACGATCCGATCTGATTGTCTCTGCAGAGACCCCCCCAAAGCTCCCTAGGATGCCCCCACACTGTCTCTGCGAGCCGCTGCTGTGGCCGTTCCGCAGCTTCCCCAATAAACTCCACCTCTGCCTTTTTCTGCCCTGGCGAATCCTTTCCCACCCACGCCACTGGTCTGTCTGTGGTAACGGCTATGGCCCGGCGTGCTCATGTGTAGAGTCGGTTTCGGTCTCCACTAGTCCAGGAGAGGGGCAGGGCTGCGGGGACGGCTCCAAGGAGGACGGGTGGAGAGGCTCATACCTGACATGTCAGCATTATCAGAAAATGCTGAAACAATTACTTTCAATTAAAAATTAATGTTCAGCTGGACTACCAGAGAGGAGAAAGGAAGTCAAGCCTGGGTTGTTCGGGCGTTTGGCTCAGCAGCGGGGCATGCCCCGTGGAGGCTCTGGGGTCTGCCCCGATGTAAGGAAGGGGTGCCGTGGCGCTCAGTGTAATACCAGCAATTGGAAGGGGAGGCAGCAGGGTTAGGAGTTCAAGGCCATCCTTAGCTACATAGTGAGTTCGAAGCCAGCCTGGGCTATGGGAGACCCTGTTCTAAGAAAAGGCCAAAACACACAAACAAAACACCTGCTAGAGTTATAAAAAGACTCGTCTTCGTGCGGCTCTAGAATGACCGTTTGTACCTGTAAAGTACCCACAGTAAACAGAAATGCCGGAGCATTGTAGCTGTGTGCTCTGTGTCTGGAGAGTGTGTGTGGATCCGCACAATCACAAATCTGTTGGAGAGGACTTTGGCCCCAGGTTTACCTCTGCCCCTCTTCACTATCGACCTGTTTGGTTAACGCTCTCCTTCTTGCCTCTGTCCTATGCTCTTGCTGATAGGGTAAGGTTGGGGTTTGTCTCTGCCAGGTTCCAGCCTGTCCCCCAGCCCCGCTACCCTTCCTGCTCCCTGGATCCAGGCTCCCCGTGGCTACCATTTTGACTTTGAAGAGGCGGGACATCCGGAGGTAGCACCTGCCATGGCGATGGATGTAGAAGAGGTAGATGGGGCCGAGGACCCAGAGGTACATGGGGGGCGCCCAGCTCCCTGCTGTCCTCAGGAAACACAGGCTGAGCAAGCGATGGGCCACAGGCTCCTCCTCTGTCCGGTTCCAGACCTGGATAGAACATCAGGGACACCGTTAGAATGGCAGCCACCCGGGTCCTGATCTCGCCTGCCTGTGGGGCAGACATGACATGACAATATTTCAAGGCCTCTCTCTTGTACCTTTTAATTTTCAGCTCTTTCATCCTAGCGTCAACTCCGCAAGGCAGACGAAGTCATACTGACTTAGCTTGTCGGGGAGTAGAGGCCCAGAGACGGTAGAAACCTGCCTAATGCTGCTCAGTTAGGAGGCAGTGGGGCTGGGGTTTGAACCCAGAGGGCTAGGCTCTCTAGTTTGTCCAGGCTGGCTTTGAACTTGTGATCCCCTGGGCCTCAGCTTACATCTGGTGCCCGGCTTACAGATGAGGCACACTTTGTCTTGTTTGGCTGTTACTCTTTATATTAGAACTCTGGTGGTAGTTAGGTGCTACTGTCCCCATTTTATAGACTAGTAGACTGAAGTACCAAAAGGGAGCAGCCCCGTTTGCACCCACACAAACAGGAAGTGGCCTAGCCAACTGAGCCTTTCTCTGTCAAGGAGGGATAGTAGAATCTTCCTGTACAGCTGCCAGGAAAGCAGCCTAATAGCTGTTGAGCTCACAGCACGTGCTAAGCACCCAACAAGCCCTCTGTAAACATCTGCTCTTTACTGCTAATTTCGCCCTGACCTGCTGGACTCCAGGCCCTGGAGCAGGGTATGTGTGGGTATGCAAATAAGAATCAAAGTCACCAGTGGCTGGCAGGTCTCAAACCCTGCTGGGCTCTACAGGGGCCCGGTTTGGAGACAGGGTCTCTATCTGTCTGCACTGCTCAGTGGCCCTATGGCTTCCCGAGGTCGAGAACGTGGGGGTGGGGTAGCGCCTTTCCCAGTAGCTCGAGTTATCTTTGGACCCGGGGAAGGGGTGAGGCAGATGGGACTCACCCTCCGGCCGGCGCAGGGCTCTCCGGGTGCGGCCATCGGGCGCCCTCCGTCTACCGACCCCCGCGTGTGTCTGTCCCAGAGCAGCCTCGGAGCCCCGCTCCAGCCGGGGAAGAGGCGTGGCGGGGCGGGTTTGTCTGGGATTGGAGCTGAGGAGCGAGGTCCAGGGGCAAGGTCCAGGCGCACACAGAGGTGAGGCGTGTGCGTGGGGAGAGGACTCCGCAACCCCGAAATGTGCCGGGACACCTCCATGCTTCCTCTCTGTGAGAAGTCTCTTCCAAACTTCCTTCACCCCGAGGAAAGAGCCGTCCAGCCCCTGGGGGCGGACGCTTAGCCGCAGGAGCTGGAAGGATGTAAGGAATCTTACTTTTAAAAATATTTATTCATGTGCGTATTTGTTCTTCTATTTATTTATATGTTTTAGAGATGGAGTCTCACTACGGAGTACGAGCTAGCCTCCAACTCAAGTCCCTGAGCTAGCCTCCAACTCAAGTCCCTAATGCCTCAGCCTCCTGAGTGCAGGGACCATCATAAACCGGCCTGAGCTGGAGAGGTGGCTCAGGCGCTAAAAGCAAGCGTGCTCTGCTTTTGCAGAGGACAGGAGTTGAGTTCTCAGCATCCACTTCCAGTGGCTCACAAGCACCTGCAACTCCAGGCCCAGGGCATTCATAATCACACGCACAGCCCAAAACCCCACCCCCCATACAAATAATCAAAAATCAAACAACCCTTAAAATAGTTTAAGCACAGTTCAAGTCACACAGCCATCAATCAATAAGCTAGTCATTTATTAGTAGCACCGATACCGTCATTCAGCCCGTCGGCTACTGCAAACATACACCAATATGGAAATATGGCCTCTCAATACTATGAAACGGATTACAGCACACACGGCAGATGATATTTTTGAGGAAAAAGAAAGTGAACCTTAGACAGGGACGTGGAGAAGAAGGTCATTTTCTTCCAGTCCCCGGAGCCTTAAAGCAAGGGGTCTGGCTCAGGGTGGAACATTTGCCTAGTGTGCGTTCTGCTCCAGCGTTGCCAGACAGACAGACGGACAGACAGACAAGTGACTCTGTGCAGCCTTGTCCTGTATGCACAGGTATAAAGTTGGAGTTATACTAAAACAGGACACGGGGAACCCCAGTTTCCTTTTGAGTTTTCTCTTTGTCTCGTGAGCTTGTACTCCTTCCAAGATAGGGATGGAAAACGGACACAGGTGCTCGGCTCCAGTCGGGGAGGAATGCAGATCTCTGCCCAGTCCCCACCAGGTCACTTCCCTGGCCTTGCTCCCATCTCTTCCCCGTAGCCTGTCTTTGGCAGGGCCCAGGCAGGATGGGCTCTCCAGATTGGCTTTGCTCCATCGCTTGGGGTTGCCCATGGCCACCATACGGCGTACAGTATCGCTTTGGCTGTCTTCCAGGGAGCCCTCTGGGGGCATGAATCCTCAAAAAATCCCGGCTGTATCTAGAAGCTGTGTGTGGCAAGTCTGGTGTCGGTGAGCATTCACGTTGTGTCCGCTTATTTGAGACAGCTTTGTGGTAGCTGATGGAAAAGCACCGGAAGACACGGCCCCTTCTCCCTGTAAGTGCTGGCCTCCCCCGCTTCCCCCACCCTGCCCCAGGCACCGTTCCAGCCTGAAGCGGCTTTATTTCTTGGCATTAAAAAAAAAAAAAAAAAGATTACATTTATTTATTCAATGCGTATGAATTCATTGAGAGAATGAATTCAAAGTAAAGTCAACTGGATGAATCACAGGCTTATGAGAGAGGAAAAAAAAAAAAACCACCCTCAAAATGTTTCCACACACGTGTTAGAATTGAGATCAAAATAAAATGTAAATATTTTCTTTAATGTTATTATAGACTTGAATAAATATGTTTTATGCTTAAGAAAACATCATTTAGCCAGTTAGGTAGGTTATGCCTTTAATCCCAGCACTCAGGAGGCAGAGGCAGGGGATCTCAATGAGTGTGAGGCCAACCAGGGCTACCCAGTGAGATAAGTCTCAAAACCAACAGCAGCATCATTGACAATAGAAAACCACAGTTCTCGTCTGAAAGGGAACAGGAGACAGCTTTATTCTGGAGCTACTCTGAGCCATGGCCCAGGAGCACAGATGTAGGTTTACCCACAATTCCGTCCTTCAACACGGAAGCCATTTCACGAAACTTTCATAGTTTTATGTGGGACTGCCCAAGGGCTGAGAGTGTGTTGAAGCTGGCTTTTGAACCCCGCATTGCCCCTAGGATTTGAAAATAGCAGGTGTTCGCTGCTCCACACCTTGGTCCTGGCCTAAACCCAGCTAAATTATCGGATATGAACACTGCCTGCTTCACTGAAGCAAAGATGCTTTGTCTGCCCTGCAGGCCAGAAACACAGGCTCAAACTCCATAGCAGATGAGGTCACTCCCTACATCCTTGTCCTAACCAATGGGCATTCTCGGGGTCACTGGCTCCTCCCCTGCCTGGGTCCCTATAAGCGTACCCTAACCCTGCATTAAAGAGAGACTCCCTCTGACGAGTGTCTGGGGGTTCCTTTGTGCGTTCCTGCGTAGTCTAACAGAGCAACTCCTAAGGCAGGAGAGATGCGGTAAAGCCGTGTTCCTGGCGTGGCTGCTAGGCCTTGAGACGGTGAAACCACGGGCGGCGCCATCCCCCAGGCGGAGCAGCCACGGCTGTGGTGGGAGGATTTCATCACAAACAACAGTTTTACAGAACAGAGAAAATCATAAATCAAGTTTAAAGCACATCGATTGAAGTACGTCAGAGAGGCGGGTCCAGCACGGTGCAGGAGGCTCTCCTATAGGCCCAAGATGCTGTCTCATGGTTTTCCTAGCTTTGGGATTGGTAAAGCGAGTTGCCTGCTTCTACCATTGTCAGAATCAATAGATTCTAAAACATTTTCCTCTGTTGTCATAAAATGGTAGTTTCAACACAGGGAGGGGGAGGGTGCAGGGGGTTGTGTGGCTGTTCCGGGGGCCAGAACTTAGTCCAAGACAAGGTATTAGCTTCTGGACCAGCAGCATTCCAGTCTGTCCACAGTGCTGAGATTCTCACCAGCCAGTCTCTCCAGAAGGCTTCCTGGCAGGAACTTTCACTCACAGGTGTACACATGCACGTGAGGACCAGAAGGTGGTCTACGCCCTTGGAGACGGGGCCTCCCACTGTTCTAAAAACTGCATTAGACTCTGTCCCTACCTGTCCAGTGCTGAGGTTGCTAGTGCCGGCCACCACGCCTGGCATGGTTCTGGGGATCAAATGATTGCAAGGCAAACACTTTACTGACTGTACCATCAACCCAGGACACCCCTCCCCCAACCCATGACTCTAGATACCCCGTGTAAGGGAAGCTGGCCTAGAAATCAATCCTCCTGCCTCAGCCCCCTGAGTTCAGATTGATTATAAGCTACATTCAACTTGTATGCGTGCTCATGCTGGAGAGTGGATCTCAGGGCCTTGCGAGGCGTGCACCCAGCAACAACCCCTGCCCTTTTAAATATCTCATTTCCATAAACATCTTATTTTCAAACACCGTCTAAAATTGTTCAGGTTGGCTTTGAACTTGTTCTTGTAGCTCAGGCTGGCCTTGAACCTGTCTGGTTCAGACAAGATTTTAATATAGAATTAAGCACGGGTGACAAGTGTGTGTGTCTGTGTGTGGGGGTGTAGGAAGGAAAACCAAATAACAGATTCCTAAAGGGCTACTGAAATTACATCTGACTTGTGAAATACGTGAGTCAAAAGATCTGGGACCCGTCGAATACGTCAACAACAGAAGCACTGAATCGGAAGTGGAAGACTGGGCCACTCCCCCCCAGAGGCTGCGTGGAGTCCTCCAGGCCGCCAGGGGCGCCAGCGGCTGCGACTCTCCGCGCGTGTCAAGGCAGCCTTCCTTGGGGGCGTGGGCTCAGGGCCTCGGCGCGCCTGCGCAGAGCGGCGCCTGGGCGGGGCCTGGGCTTGTCAGCCGGGCGAGGAGGAGGAAGAAGAGGAGCCGGCTGCGTGCGGTGTGAGGGGCGGGACCGGGCGGGCTGCGGAGGGTAGGCACGCGGAGGCCGGGCCATGCGTGCGGGCCGGGCAGCCGCGGCGCCGCCGCTGCTGCTGCTGCTGCTGCTGAGCGGCGCGGGGCGGGCGATCGGCTCCGAGGACATCGTGGTAGGCTGCGGGGGCTTCGTGAAGTCGGACGTGGAGATCAACTACTCGCTCATCGAGGTGAGCCGCCGCGCGGGGCCGGGCTCCGGGCTGCTCCGCACCCTCCCCAGCCGCACCGAGGGGCGGGGGCGGAGAGGGCCTGCTGGACCCCGGCTCCCGCGACCGAGACCCCTGAACTCAGGTCTGCCCAGCAGCCCATATTGCAGAGCCTGGAAACCACACGTGTCACTCTCCGTACTCCAAACCCCGGCTGTCGGACCCATAGCGCCTCCGTCCTCCCTGGGGTGCGTGTAAAGGGGATCGAGTCCTAGCGCTGACTCCTGACCTGGAGCGGTATAAAGCACCCTCTGGGGCTGCGAAGCCTGGTCTCCTCCATTCCTGTCCTTGTCAAAGCGGAGAGTGCCAGCCTCCCTGTGCAGTTGTTGGGATTACGCTAGAGATTTCTCAAGCTAGTTTTCTGGGAAATGATTATTAGCCCAGTGGGTTTCTGACCCAGAAAGCCTGTGAGAAGAAGGGGGATGGATGGGCAGAAGTAGGCACAGGGGACCGGAGAGAGAGTTAGGCCTGGTTTTCCCAAGGAGGCTGGTAGTGGGGCCAGAGGAGAGAGGGAGACGGGAAGAGGTAGTAACAGGTGGCCGTGAGGAGAAATACGGAGGTGCCAAAGGGAGGGGCATCCGAGGCCCCTTAGAGCTGCCCCAGTGCTGGCGGTGGCCACCTGCAGCTTGTCACTTAGGGGGGAGGGGGAAAAGGTCAGAAGCCCCCACCCTGATATCCCTTTGTCCTGGCCTTTATCCAGACCTCAGCCTGTACCGTAAGATGGTGTTAGAAGCCATAGAACCCAGAAGCATGACTTACTAATGCTGAGAACCAGTTGCCGCCGCCTATACCAGGCTTTCTGCATGCTGCCCCTCCACCCGGTTGACTGATTTAATGTTTTATTTTCTAATTTTTTTTTTTTGAGATAGTTCGAGCTGGCCTCCAACTCACAATATAACCCAAGGCTGGCTTTGAACTCTGGACCCTCTTGCCTCCACTTCCAAAGTCCTGCATAACAAGGAGTATGCCCTGGCTCGTTCTTCCCACTTCCTGGGAACTGCTGGGGACATGTTAACCAGGTGCCGGTTCTGCCTCCTGGCTTTGTAGCATTGGGTGTCTCAGACGCTGCTGGGAAGGCTTTTTAACTTGTAGCTTCCTGCAGCTTTGGGAGGAAGAGAGAGCAGCTAGGGGTGCCCTCACCCCCAAGCACTAACAGGGGTTAAGAGAGCAGAGAGTGGCCCACAGTGCCACTGGGTTCCTCAAGCCCTAGGGCTCCTTGTCCACATGTTTGGAGCAACGCATCCTTTTGTAATCTGTGCTTACGACATCAGACATTTCACGTA
>JAMJFZ010001741.1:0-92914 GCA_026225945.1 Cricetomys ansorgei | reverse complement strand
TTTAATACGTAATATTGTAATTCATATAATACTCATTTTAAAAAAAAAGGAATTCTGATAACTTAAGCACTGTTTCTTTATGAGACACCTACAGGACATTTATGCCATTGACAATCCACAATTAAATTAAAACTCATTAATACCTATTTCATAAGTTTTCAGGAGCAAAGGGTAATACACTTTATAAACATGAATAGTCAGGGCAGGAGCTTGAGCTTGGCAATAAAGTGCTTACCTTATAAACAGAGCTTTCTAGGTTCGGTCTCATGGAATGTCAAACATATCACACAGTATGAATGAAATTCATGAAATTAATCTTGCTTTAAAAAGTTCTTCATCCCAATATTGAGATATTAGTTACACTCATTTATGCATATATACACTCTATGAAAAGCAAAATTCTAAGCTAGCAGACCACAGGCTGTAAATGCTATAGGTGTTGTGCACCAGTATTGTGTGACTTGGATGCAGGTTTTGACACAAGAAATATGGAGGCAACATTGTGGGTTTTCTTGCTGAGTATTTCACCACAACAGAACAATCATAAATGTTTCGATAAAGCCATGATCAGATTACGCATTGTTTGGTTACTACTATGATGAGTTAGAGAAAGCCTATAATTCTTTTTAAAACATCAAGATGTTTTATTTCCTCTCCAGACTTAGGTAATGATACAAGTTACATTTGCAAAGAGTTGTATCTACAAAACACTCATGTTATCCATTGCGAATCTAACAGTCAGATCAAGCCAGTTTACAAACAAAGAGATCCAAAAGAGAAAAATACTCAAACCAATACCTGATGGATACTATGGTTTGGAAAAGTGTCTTCCAGTTAAAGGTTTAGCCATCCACCAGCCTTGGGTGCTACTTGAATGAAAAATTACCAGGTAGAACCTGGTAGAAGGTAGTTATGTAACAGGGAGCACGCCCTTGAAGGTGATATTGGAACCATAGCCTCCTCACTCTCTTTAGTTGCTTCCCGGCTACCAGGAAAAGCAGTTACCTCTGCCACTCACTCTCACCATGGTAAATTGGCTCATCTCAGGCTTCAAGGCAACAAGCAGCAACCAGCCATAACCTAAAACTTCTGAAATCGTTAACATACTTACAAGTTCTTTAATTCAACTGTTCTGTCATAGTTACAGAAAGCTGACTCCCATAATGGTTCTACAGCTGCTACATCATTTGAAATATTTGCATGAGAGACACTCAAAAAGAAACAATATTGGAAAATTTAGTTTGGTTCTAGAAAAATAGGTAAGACACTGATTTGCTTACTAATACTTAGAAAAAGTAAAGTTCCTCAAATATATATTAATAATTTGAATATGGTTTTTAGATAGACAATATGAAAGACTAGTTAACTGAACAAGGGCTAAGTGTTAAGACACTGTGACATTGACAACAAAAGTACAGCTATGCATTGTCCCAATGTAGGTGAGAGGTTTTGAAATATTGACATATATCAGCCTTTCTTAGTGGTCTCATTCACAGTTCACTGGACTCCGGAATTGCTGGCCAGAATAGGTTCCTAGTTGACACTAATACAGTTCACCAAGGAACCACACTTTGCTGACCACTCATGCAAATGTTTCTCCTACTACTACAACTACTACTACTACTACTACTACTACTACTACTACTACTACTACTACTCTTTTTTTTCCTCCTCCTCTTCCTCCTCCTTTTGCTACTCATCCTCTTCCTTCTCCTGTTCTTCTTTCTTATTCTTTTATTCCTATTCTTTTCTATAAGCTCCTTTCTGGAGGTGGTTTAGAACTGAACACAAAAATTTCTAATGCAGTAGAGTGGGGTTGAGAGATAGCTCAGTAGTTAAGAGTACTTGTTCTTGAGGAGGACCAGGGTTTGATTACTAGCAACCATACAGGGGTTTACAATCATTCTTAACTCTAGTTCCAGGAGATCCAATGCCCTTCTGACGTCCCTCCAAGGGCACCAGGGACACACAAATGGCACATAGATATACATGTGAGCCAAATGCTAACCCACATAAGATAAAATAAGTAAATCTTTAAGATAAAAAGAACCTATAAAATTACTAGACAAGGCAAAATGCTAGAAACTGAGATGCATAGGTAGGGAATAGCTAATGGTTCCAGCTGGAATTTTTCAGTGAGAACAACTTGAATCCACAAATTCCCATATCTTGAAAACAAGGCTGATGCTGGATTGATTAATTCATTTGAGGAGTCTTGATCAAATGGTGTGTACATTGAAGTTGAATGTTGCTGTGGGGACAGCTCAGCAAGGAAGGCATATTTCATAATTATAAACCCTGCCAGACCTCAGCAGAAGAAACCACTGTCCTGTCCAGTGCCATGCTCACAGTGGAACCCTGAGCATCTGTGCTCGAGTGTTTTATTGATTTAGAACTCCCCAGGTGCAGATCATAAGCAATCAAACATCCCCCACAGAAATTCAACACCTGTAGACAATACAAAATGCCAAGACCTATGTATCCATTTTTCCAACAGTACACGAAAACAATTATTTTAAACACAACTGAAAATAAACTTCTACAACAATTCCCCTTTTCTGAATATAAAAAAAATTGCTTTATCTTTACAACACAATTTAACATTGTACCAGCAAAACAATTTACAAGAGGAACAATCATGAGAGTTGCTAATGCACAAGACCAAATAAATCCAAACATCTATCAAGCTTTTCACAATGTCTTTGGAGAGTAGAAAAACGTTATCAGTGTCCAATTATCTGGAATTCACTCACAATCTTCTCAGCTCCTCCAAAGGGAGGCTCTGCACTTTGCAGCACACATAGCTTGTCCTCCAGGCTCTGTCTGGCTTCACTCTACTGCTGCTGCTGTTATTGGTGGTCGTCCCATGGTACTGGTATCTTCAGAAACTGCTGGGGTTCCTTGCTGCAACTTTCACCAATAGCCTCTCATAATCTCTCTCTATGTTGCCAAGCCTCAACTTCTCTGCCTGACCCCTTCAATCTGGACCTTCAACTGCTACTTTGGCTGTGCCTTCACTAATGGCCTCTCCTGGCATCTCATAGTGCCAAGCCTCAGCAGCTTGCCAAAGACCCCTTAATGCCTTCAAAACCAGCACCAGTTGGCTGACTCTTACAGTACTAAGTTTGGCTGCCAGCATGAGATACAACCTTGGCCAATTCTGGAAGACAGCTTCTTTGTGCTGACCCCGAGGAAACATTTTCCAGATTTTTAGATAGAGTCTGGTTTGCTAGAAAAACAACTGATCACTTTGTCCATAGGAAAGGTTCCCTCATAGATGGAGTTCTCATTACCATCCCCAGGATTTCTTCTCACCATCACTAGTGCCTGGACCAATTGTCTTTCTCTCAGTCAGGTTAGCAGAATAAAAATAAATAAATAAATAAAATAAATAATAATAAATTTTTTTAAAAAACTGGTCAGTTTAACTAAGTAGCTTTTTTACTCCAAGCTGAGGCTTCCACACCTGAAGGGGGTCCTGGGCTGGTGGGAAGAAGAATCTCCAGTTGAAACATTCTGGCAGTTTGGTGTTTGTTCTCACCACCACTTTGGGGAAACATAAACTCTTCTTCATAGACCTCAAACACAAGACCCACTTGAACTTCACACACGCAGAAAGTCATCAACAAACTCAGTTTGTAGAACAGTATGCTCTTGTTTCCATCCTGTGCCCTGGCTACCACCAGCAGCAGGAGGGAGCATTGGCTTCATGATCAGGAAAAGCAGTTGAAATCTTGCTTTTTCCCTGCCCCCAGATTAATTTTTTTGTTTTTACTATGGAAATGTCTTTCTCAAAGTCCTCTCTTCTGTGGCTCTCACCTCAGAGCTTTTCCCCTCATTTATTTATTGATTTCACAGCCTTTTCTCTTCATAGAAGCTTATTTCCTTTTTCTCTCTGCTCTTCCTTTAGGAGTCTTCAATTAATACCTTAATCTCTATCCTCTGGTAGCTTCCCAGAGCATACTTTACCAGACTCTGTGAGGTCTGCAATTTCTTTCTGTTCTGCCTTGTCTCCACAATTGGTTTAGCTGGCATGATGTACAGCCCCACGTTGACACGCTGTTTCTAGTAGTAAGCTGCTGTGATGGCTGGCTCACCAAGAGAGACAAAGAGGCATTTTTCATGGATGAAAACCCTGCTAAACCCCAGCAGAGTGAACCACTGTCCTGGCCAATGCCATACTCACAGTGGAACCCAAGTATCTGAACTCAGGTTTTTTATTTATTCAGAACTCCTCAGGTGCAGATCATAAGCAATCAAATATTCCTCACAGAAATCCAACACCTGCAGAAAATGCAAAATGCCAAGACCTATGCATCCCTTTTCCAACAATACACAAAAACAATTATTTTAAACACAATTAAAAATAAATTTCCATAACAGCACGTGTTGTAATTGGTGGTTTTTACAACACAATGGCTTAACATCTCATTGCCCATAGCTGAACACATAGAGAAATAGACTTGAGTTTCTTCTGGTTTTTTCTGGATTTCCTATATTGGCCTTTGTTACTTCCTATCCCCTTTCATAGAGCTTATTTTGCATGTCATATTGAAGGAGGAAAACTTGGATATCACTTGCTAAAGATTGAAGTCAACACAAAGTTTGAAACACAGAGAAATGGAATCTGAGGCACTGCTACAGTTTCAGCCTAGTAAACAAATAGGCAAAGACACAAAGTGATCAAAATTGAGTTTATGGGCAAACAACAGCCCAAAATAATGCAGAAAAGAGAACTGAAAGGAATAAAAACTGTTCAAAGAAACAGTGCATAAAGCATACTTAAGGCAATAGAAAAACAAAATGCAAAATGCAAAATACAAAAGTAGCAAGTTCCTGCTACTACTTTGATCCTACATTGTGTTGTATACATTATTTTATGATATATTGTGTTCTGTGCCTGATTTGACCTGAATAACTCTTTGAAACATATGTCACGTATGTGTCTGTATGAATTAAATGCAGTCTACTTACATAAACAAAGTTGGCAGAATTACTTATATAACACAGTTTCCAGCAGACTTATTTCTGTCTGCTTGTGATAGGCTGTACCTCCTACCGTTCTAAATGTGGCACATGTACATTTTAATTGGAATAAATTACATTTAATCTTATGCAAAGAATATTGAAACATGTGACAGTTTTAAGCATAAAGAGGAATGTAAAATAAGAGCTGGGAACCATTTTCTTAAAAAATACAACACCCTCCTATGTTCAAATCCTCAAAGGCATTGTCAAATTTAGTGAAAAAGAAAAAAAAACAGAGGAGATTTTTACCTAAGCTTTGCATTTGACCTTTCTCAAGTGGCATTCTAAAGGTTCTAGGAGCACAGCAACAACAGAGCTGCAGATCCTGGAACCATGACAGAAAGTGGTTCTTAATGAGCTGCATCGGGTGGAAGATGATCAGGTGGGAGCTAGGAAGTCAGAACACAACATTCACACAGTGTGAGTGTGCATGTTTTATAGCAAATTGCCATGAATGTAGGATCAACCTTGGGGTTTCTCAAAAATAGTCTTGGATTATCCCTAATGAGCCTTAGTCGTTTGTTACTCTATCCTTTGGAAAGGAATTATGATCACACTATGCCTCCAATACACTGACTTCTAACTCTTACGTTATGAGAAGTGTCCATTTGCATGATAAACTATATGATCATGTGATCAAAGGAAAATCCAGAGAAAAAGGCTCAAATGGGGCTCAGAAACAACCCAAGGCAGACAGAACATATCAGTAGCAGGCTCTCTCTTGTAGGCCATGCTGTTGGCACTGATATTCGCTGCTCTCTGGCTCACCTTAAGATGTAAAGGAGGAATGTAAATGAGGCACTGGGAACATCCTGAGGAGCTTAGAACTCTCAGCTCAACTCTATTGTTGTTAAGGCTCCATCGGTTTTTCAATCACTTTTCAATTCTGCTTTCCCACAGCTCTCCCCCTCCCCCACAGGGCACTTCAAACCAGCCGCACAGCTGGGGAGAAATGAAAGCAGAGATTGCTACAGCTATACTCACAAACTAGGAACTGGAATTAGATGCCCCACTATATAGGCCAAGCTGTCCAAGCCAAACAAAGCTGAAACATAGCGCTCTTTGTCTTATTCTAAAAGGTGTGTGGTGGGGTGCAGTAGCCGCTAAGATCTTTTGACTGGAGCATGTTAGGACCTCTGTGAGAACAACAGTCAATGGGTTGGAATGTACGAGCTTTGGACTCAATAAGCTGGCATATGTTTCCCTCGTATGTGACAATTTAAATAATATATTTTGTTTAATAAAAAGATAAAATCTTATTGGTTATTCACAGAATTCACTTACTTTATAATCTGCTCCTGACAAGAGAATTTGGGGGCTTTGAAAATGTACAATGAATACAGAACATATATCTGCTATTCTCTCCCACATGATAAAAATTTGACTTTTAGCAGCTCTATGTTTTTAGTTTTGCTTTTTTTAATATTGAAAATACTTCCTATATTATATGTTAACATTTAGGTAATAAAGGGTATAACAAAACACAATCACTTATCCTACTTTTCCCAACAGTTTATCTTTTTTGCATAAAATTTTGGCCATTAATCTACAGCTAACTAATAATCTTTATTTTGTAAACTATTTTATGACTTTATAAGTTTAATTTAATTATGCACACATACACCTAAAACTACATTTCCATGTCATCTATAATGTATAGGGTACTACAATCTCAAAAATAAAATACTACCTCATGATACTGAAACTTTCTGAATATTGCTCTCAGATGATAAAGCTTGTCTTGATGTTACTAGTATCATAAGCATGGATCAGTAGCTTTATTTATTACTAGGAATGAATTTAGTCAAAGAAAAGAAAACTCTATACAATGATAATCCTATAACCTTGTGAAAGACTCTTAAGAGGACACACTAAGAAAGACATCTGTGTGTATGGATTAGAAGAGCCAATGTTGGTAAAATGTGGTCCAGCGTTATCTATGTATTGAGAACATACAGTCCCTGCAATACTATGGTATTCCTTATAGAACTAGAAAAAAAATCAAACAGTTAGTATCAGATGGAGCCACTCAAAATATCTCAAAAACCAAATTGAGAAAAAATAAAAACAGAAGCATTTTTCTATTTGATGTAAAAATATTCTAGAATACTTTAGTAATCAAACACCATGGTATTTGCATAAAAAAAGACAAAAGGCAATGAGATAAAACAGAGACTGCAGAAGTAAACATAAACATCTAGAGCCAATTAAGTTTTTAAGAAATTAGAGAATGCATCAAAAAAATGCTGATGTTATCAATAAGTGGTGCTTGAAATGTTCAAGAATGTTCCAGAATGACATTAGACCTCCATCTCTTGATAGCTCCAAACATCTATTCCATATCAATTTAAAGCTTGAATGCAAACCCTTGACTATGAAACTGTTAGGGAATGATTTCAAAGATTGAAATGGGCAAGAATATTTTGAAAAAGACCATGAAATCATGGAAAAAGCAAAATACACAGATACCATGTCATTAACCCAAACATTGCTACAAAGTAAAAGAAGCAAGAGTCATAGTTAAGATCAACCTACAGTATAGGAGAATTTTACAAACTATACATCTGACAAGGGGTTAGTATCTAGAATACTCAGGCAAGTCTGAAAACTCAACAACAGCAAATAAGCTACTTATTAAAAAGTCACATAGTCCTGGCCAAAAAGGAGATGGGCAAATAGATATCACATGTGTGAAAAAATGTTTACCATTAAAAATCATTGGCAAAATGCAAATCAAAACCACAGTGAGACATCATTTTTGCTCAAGTAGGATTAGCTATTATCAACCAGACAAAAGATAATACATGATGACAATAGAGAATAATATGGAGATTCATTTGAAACTGAACATAGAACTACCATACGACCCAGAAATCTAATTTCTGGGTATATTTCCAAAGGAAATGAAGTCCGTCAAAAAGACATGTGCACTCCCATGTGTATCAAATCATTGTTCAAAAATAACCAAGAAATGGAAACCACCCCAGGTTCATTAACTGCAAATGTGTGAAGAACACACGGAACACTCACCCAGTGGAAAACTACTCGGCTATAAAATAACAACAACAGAACAGATTCTTCTGTAACAACATGAATGGAATTAGAGCTCATTTTGGATTAGTGAAATTAGCTAGACAAAGACAAATAATGCCATTCATATGTGGAAACTAAAACTTCATCTCATATGAACAAAGAACAGAGTTGAGAAGTTATTACGAACTAGGATAAGCAGAAACACAACAAAAGAGGGAAAAAAGGTAGATAAAAGACTCCCAAAAAGTCAGGAATTAGCACAGTTGCATGTAATAATCTGTTATACATTTCACCATAGCACCTAGACAGCAAAAGTATGAACATTTTAAATATGTAGAATTGGTATATGTTTGAAGAGCTATAAGAATTATTACTGATATATTACACATTGTACATCTAAATTGAATTGTTATAGTCTACCCCATGGAGATATACAGATTTTTCGAAGAAAAAATGCCATCTTAAATTGAAAATCAAAACCAAAATAACAAAAACAACACAAACATACACAAAGCAAACAAAACAACCACAAGAAAAATATAATAGTCTATGGAAGAGCGAACTATCTTAGCATGACATAAAAGTGGCTGGTAGACACAGAAGACCAAGAACAGGGGCTGCTTTGTGAATCTGAAAACACCTGTCACAGGGCCATGCCACACCATGGAGGGGCTTACAACAAATTCTGAGGCTTCAGGAGTCCCCGGACCTGCTGATTCTGGTCTGAAAAGGGCACAGACACTGCAGGACACCAGCAGCCAGAGGACATGAGGTTCCCAAAGGAAACCAGACACATGAACAATTGCAATTTGATCTGGCAAACAACCTTTCTAGCCACACCCTTATCAGAACTCAGGGCTCCACCAGTCCGCACAGAATTCACATAAGAGGCTTTTGATGTAGTCGTGCCTTAAGCGTTACTGTGATAATTGTCGAGGAAACTTTTTTCCAAAGTTTACTATGTATAAATATGTAGACTTGCTTGGGGTCAGAATCCAGACGTTTGAACCAGCACCAGGTAAGTGGTGCTGAACTGAGTTTCCTTCTTAGCTCACCCAGATCGTTTCCCTGTCAGCTGTGAGGTTTACAGGGGCCCCCACACCTTACCTTGGTCCTGCTTCCTCTGAAGCCTTCTTCCTAACATTGTTTCTAGGGAAAACCTAATCTATAGGAGAATGGGGTGATGACTCTTGTCACCTTCTTTAGTTTATTTTTCTTTATTATCTCCATCACTTTAAATATCTCTAAGATACTTTCTCTTAGTCTTATCTTTCTAAAATTATAAATGACTATATTCATCACTGGGCATATGATCCTGAATATATTCTTTTTCCTTCCCAGTTTAGTGTACTTAAATTAGTACAGCAATAAACTTCATTTTGCTTAACACCTATTATGTTTTTAGAATCTCAAAACATTTGTGTCAGACGATTTATTTTATTTGGAGTTCTGGGAAGCCAGGAAGACATATCCTGTCGCTGTGTTAGATACAAAGGATGCATGATATCTTATTTTAACACAATCTAAGCAATGGTTAGATTATTTCAAAAGGCAGTGGAGCAGAATTGTTAAAGCTAAGGGAAGGTAGTGCCCACAAGACCTGTAGCCACAAGTTGAAGCTGTTCAAGGCTCCTATTACTATTTCAGCTGTAAACCCTAGTAGAACTCAGGAGGGCAGAGGGGAAAGTGGGGGGGTGGGTAAGAGGGATAAGAGGGCAAGATGACACATAAATATTCCAGTATTTATTCAGGTCACAGTGGCAGGAAACATATAGAGACAGGAAGTCGATGATGTACTAACTTCTTTCACTAATTGAAGATGCTCTGACCCACTTCCTGGGCAACCAAGGGAGCTATAGAATAACACTTGGAGATGAGGGTCACTGATACCCTTCCACCTTCCCTGGTATCCCTGATCTACAGTGTGAAACCACAGGCAGAGGGAGGACAGGCAGGTCCTCATTCTCCGGGTCAGAGTCTCGGCTTTAGGTGCTCTAGAACAATTGGTCTGGCACACCCTAACCTTCATTTCAATTTTAACACTCTTATTTATTGTGTAAATTTATTTTAGTATGTTCACAAAGCTGCACAGTAATCACCACTGAATCCAATAATTTTCACACCCAGGACCCAGTCCTACTCTCTAGTCCTTCCCCCTTTGTACCTGGCAACTACTGATTACTTACTAGCTCTAACGATTTTCTAACATTCATATAAATGGAGTGAAACATTTGACCTCTTTTGTATCTAGCTTCTTCCATTATCCATAATGGTTTAAAGGTTCATTAGTACAAGCTCCTTCAAAGCTCCCAAGGCAATTCAAACATGTAGTTAAAACTGTGACCATTGCAAAAGATCTGTTGTCCCTAAACTCAAATGGAAGCACTGAAGACCCAAGGCTTTAGGTTTACTTTGGAATTGTAAACAATCCTTGATATTCAAGGAGGATCAGTGTTCTCTGACTCTCTCTGTCTCTCTCTGTGTCTCTCTCTGCCTCTCTCTCTCTTCCCCTCTCCCTCTCCCTCTCCACCTCAAATGCAATGTTAATTTCTACCAGTATCCCCACATTCCCATTAGATAACACCGACAGTTGTAAGAAATAGGTCAGATGCCTAATAATCCAGCCAAGGCCGGCTCAGTGTCACAGGGACCCCCAGTTAGTCCTTTTGCTCATTGTCCTCCTGCTTGCTAATGTTTGGATGAATTTTTGATTACTTGAGCATGGTGAATGTACATTTGCAGGACCCACAGCTCCTTGTAATTTTTTTTTACATAGGACAAAGTCTAAAAATAAACAAAATATGTGCTTGAAATTTAATTTCATCCCTGCTTCACTGAATTTGTTTGAGACACATTGCACCTAATCACAGATTGATATTGGGGCTAATGACATGATAATTAACAAGAGAAATGCACTGTGGTCAAACTGTCTTTTTAATTATTCCAAGGCACTGCACCATCAGCTGGCCGTAGGCAGCAGTCTCCTGGAGGAGAGTTGGCTTGTACTTGCTGTTCATCTAGATTATTACTCTCCTGGAACCTAGCACAGGAAATAACCCCAAAAGCTTATGTGTACTCACTGCCTCACAAGTTACAAGACAGGCTTTTGGGATCAGAGGTGAAAGATTTGCAATGAGGTGAATGAGTCACAAATTGCAGTAGAACCCTAGATTCTGTGAGCTGCTAACAGAGGTGACGCAAGTGCAACAGGACTCTGTTTTGTTGCAAATCGTGGAACCACAAGTTCAGCTTGGAAAATCAGTGAAGAGCTATGGAGGAAAACGCTTATTGATGATTCAGGTAAAAACTCACTTGGTGTCTGGGCTATCCTATTGCAAGGGCTACCCAGGGACAATTTTTAAAATATGAAACAGATTTGGCCTTATGCTGTTATCACTAGAAAAACTGAGTAGTTTAAAATGATATATATGTTGAACATTCTATATCATTTAAGGCATACAAATGTATATTTATCCCCCAGTCTTTGGTGGTAAGTCAACCTGGCCCCTTTTTAAAATAAGTCTGCCAAATAAAGCTGTATTTTTACATAATACATCCATAATGCATTCTTCATACTTTAAAGTTTTGGTATCATTAAAGTGGAGCGAGAATTTAAGACACGTGCGAAGCTGTGAGAGTTCAGACTTACAGATTTTTAAATGTCAAATTTTTACATTGCCTTGCCAACCCTTATTTCAACAACAATTTGGGATGTGAAGGAAGCTGAGACTTATTGTAAATGCACCATTTAAAAACACTCTACTTAGTACAAATGTTGACTCTCTTCTCAAAGTATTTTATCAGTGCACTAAATTAATTTAGATCATTAAAAATCATATATAAAACATGAACCGGTTGGGAAAAATATAGGTGACAAGCATCCAGGAGAGAGCTGAAATAAGGGTATTTCAATAATCTCTTTTCAGCATTTAGTGGATTAGACATTTGATCCTTATGATTTTATGCGGGAATGAAGGGTCACTGATTAGCATGGTAGGTGAATTCAAGAGAAAGTGGCCCTAAAGCTCCTACGGTAACCGGGAGTAAGAACAGACTGAGGTATTATTCCACAAGCAAGGAAACAAATGCTTTTTAAAAATAAGTTTCTTATATACTATGTTAAGATCAGTAATCTGACAATTGTGAGTCCCAGATGTCAGACACTGAACTACAGAGTTTCAACTATACTGTTGGACTTGGGTTTTACTTTTATCTGATTACAACTGTCCCTTGGTTTTTCCTCATGGAATAAGAAATTATACATATTTACTTTGGAATTTAAAATTTAAAATTCAAAAGGCAGTGGAACTTTGAAAATTGTATTATATTTTATTTTGTGACATTAACGTGAGATCTTGGAGACCAGTAATGACCAGAATATGGCATAATGTGACTTTTTGTGTGTGAAAACTGACAAGGCATATAGGAAGAGGAAATCTCACCTAAGGAGTTGCTTCCATCGGATTGTCCCGTGGGTATGTCGGTGGGCATTTTCTTGTTTGGGGTTGATGTGAGAAGTCCCAGTCCACTGCGGGCGGTATCAGCTCTAGGCAGGATAGCTTAGGCTATATAAGAAAAGAAGCTGATATAGCTGGTGATTTGCTAGAAGCTTCATCCCTCTTGACTAGCATTCATGGTACCAGAGGGTACTGTACACTCTACTGGAGAAAGGTAATCATCAATATCACCCAGTGACAAACCCTATAACCAACAGTGACCTGCCTTCAGGATATACTGGTAAAATAGTAGCACAAATATTGTGGGTGTAATTTTCTGATTGGAGGGTCTTAAGACCCTCTCCATAATATAGAGCCCATACCTGCCACTGCTAAAGTGACCATGAGCCTAAGACTAAATAGGTCATGAGCCTAAGGGAAAACTTGCTACTATTATTCTGCTAAAGGAACATAGCAATAAAATAATTCATAATGACATACTGCTGTACCCACGGACCAGTGCCTAGCTCATTCCACATCAGAGAAGCTGCTTCTTGCAGTAGATGGGAATTATCACAGAGAACCACACCAGACAATGTGCAGAGAGTGAGAGCTGTTACAGCACTCAGTCCTAAATGTGATCTCTTCATCAAAGCCCTCCTCTCAAAGCCCAGGGATCTATGCAGAAGAGCAGAGATTGTAAGAGGCAGATGTGATGGATTAATCCAAGGAAGTATTATCTTTCAGACACACATTAATTCACAGAGACTGTGGTAGCTTGCACAAGGACTGCACAGGCTGAAGCCAGGCCACATCCCAGTACTGAGAGGGAAAATGGACAGGGGATCCCAGCACTGACCAGGAAACTAACTGCAAGAGAAATGGGTGAAGAGAAATCAGTTTTCTTAATGGAGTTTCTTAATATCACTTAGTATATTAACCACACTCCAGGGAAGACCCTATAACCAGGAATACTTGGCCAGCAGAAACTAACTCAATGGTCTTTTTATGGACTTTCTTTTTTTGTTTCATTTTGGTTTGGCTTTTTTTTTTTTTTTTTTTTTTTTTTGTCTTACTTGTTTTGATTTTCACTAGGGGGATGTTTTTGTTTTTGTTTTTGTTTTTCTGAGAGAGAGAAGAAGGAGAGCTGAAAGAACATATAATTGGGTGGCTAGAAATGTGGAGAGGACCTAAGAGTACTTGGAGGGAGAGGAAAATGATCAAAATATATTGTATAAAATTTTTAATAAAAAATAAGCATAAAATTCCTCTCTGACCTAATAAGTCTACTTCTACTCACACCTTCAAGTTGAAAGCAGGGTCTCAGAGATATATATCTACAGTCATGTTCATATCAATATTATTCCACAGATCTAAAACATGAGTGACACACAAAAAAGAAAGAAAAGAAAAGAAAAGAAAAGAAAAGAAAAGAAAAGAAAAGAAAAGAAAAGAAAAGAAAAGAAAAGAAAAGAAAATTAGCTGAGCAAGCCATGAAGAGCAAATCAGTAAGAAACATTCGTCCATGGTCTCAGCTTCAGTTTCTGCTGCCAGGTTCCTGCCTTGAGCTCCTGCCCTGGCTTTCCTTGAAGATGGATTATAAGCTATAAAAATAAGCCCTACCCCTCTCAGCTATTTTCTCATAGAAACAGAAACCAAACTATGACAAGCAATTTCAAAAATGACTAAAACTCTGCATTCTTTTCTTTTCTCAAAATTTAGTAAATGTACGGATAGAAACATAAAACTTGTGATCAGTGGTTTGGGTTTGGAAATGACTGCTTGGTAAGGCTAGACAACTTATTGTCGGAGATAATAACTCAGATTCAGTGAAGAGATGGAACACGTCTGAGACTTCAGTCATGCTGAGACCTCTATCATGGCCGTAAGAGTCGCTCTGCTGTGCTGGCTCTAAGATTGCCCCATGCTTCCTGATGATCACTTGTGACCACAGGCTTCTCTGGTCTGTAATGACAGGGCAGGATCAGAATAAAAGTAGACATGGTGCCTGAGTACAAATGGAGGGGCCTAACTCACTGATCTATTGTGAGCACTTGAGAATGTTAGGAGAAGCTGAAGTTGAATGTTTTAAACATATTTCTCCTAATGGAAAATCACCAGGTGATTAGTACTGGGACTAGGTTTTCTATGTTCTTTTCAGATCCACACAGTATAAGATATAATATCTACTACATTATATACATTTACCACCAGAATTACTAATACAGGTCATTTGGCATATTGACATTGCTTGAAAGAGAAGCCTACACAGGTCTCCGACCAGAGGGAGGAGATGAAGTATATTTACACAACATTGCCCTTATAACTCATAAAATTATTTCAATCCTATTGGCTTCTTGTAGTTTAATGAGAAATAGCCTTAATACAGCTCATTGCATTACTGTTGTTAGTTAAAACCACTGCCTCATCTTTATCTTGCCTATTTTTTTTTTCTCCATAACTCAACATCATCCCTTTGACATTTCAAATGTGGCAATACAGGATGAGAACACTGTTTGCTATGATAACAGACGTCTACCTTTCTGACATATGAAACCTATCTGAAATAAAATTCAATTCTTCTACCAGGAAGCACTTTGGGCTTTCTGAGAATAGAAGCTTGATTTGAAGTCAAAGCTGGGTATCTGCCAAGCAAAGTAATAGCGCTTTGCATTTTGTCCTAAATGGGGCTTTCCTGAATCACAAAAGACAATTAAAGATACAAAAACAAGTAAACCATAAATGGGAGGAGAAATCATTTTAAATGGTTTTAAAACTATTTTCTCCTGGAAAGTACTCACTTTATAGCTCCATTAAAATATTACTGATATAAATAAATTTCAGTTTTCCATTAGATATTTTAACTTCCATTTGAAAGATGAATTTATTTAGGATGAGAGAACAGTATTCAGGATAATGAGCTAGAAAATTCTAGATAACTGCCAGAGCTACTCACAGAAGTAATATGTTCAGAAAATGAAAGCATGTTTATCTTTAGAGTCTTTTAGAAACAGACAGCTTTGCTTCAAAGTAGAAGGCAGCATGCAGAGCTCTGGCTCAGCAGCCTGACAGAAAAGCAACTCGCTTCAGATTTCTTGGTAATATCAAAGATACTTATTAGCCTGGTAGGAGGGATCCTTATTTAGTTTCAAACTGTCACTGTAACATGGTCCCCTGCCCTGAGAATCACTATATGTGATATTCACTATTATCTATATCTACATTCAGAATTTAGAGGATTCGGGTACACAGTTAAATTAACACATTCTCCAGAAACGCCCCACACAAAGGCTCCTCCTCAAGTTCCATTGATCAGAAGAAACTTCTTACATGCTTTTAAGCCATTTAATTGCTCTGGCACAATTTACTTTGTAATTCCTTTGGTCATTTGTTTCCAGTTTCTAGCTAGAGTCAAAATCAGCATCCTATTTATTGGTGTCCAACAAATACCAGAAGTCCATTGAATGAGATCACTTTAGCACTTTGCTGTCTAATTGCAGAATTGATTTCTAATGCAGAAATTTGGATTGCAAATTCTTTACTTCAGGGCCTTTGAGGATTCCTAGCAATAAGAATAGTTTTAATAGAATATTAGTTTCTAGCGGTTCACCCCCCCCCCCACACACACACACACATCAAACACACACACACAAAATCTTGGTAGTAGTTTTCCTACCATCAACTGAACAACCACATAACTAAGAAATATCATAAATAGCTAAAAAGACAGCAGACACAGACATAATAGAAGACAAACACAGACATATAAGAAGACATAATCCTTCTCTTAAAAGTTAATTTTATAAAGAAAATCAAAAGACTTATTTAAATAGAAATGTTCGCTGTAAAGTGCATGAGATATTTATGATTTTGCAAGCTTCTATTGAGCTGATATTACATCCTAGGCTCCTGCAGAACAAGTCAAACTGAAATAGCATCACCTCTGCTCTGTATCATAGAATCATACTGATTTCTGAAATCGACCAGTTTGCAAAAAGAAAAACAAATTCAAAAAAATTCACATTAGCCAGCCATGATACCAGTGTAAAATGCAGAAATATTGTCTAGAAAGTAGCTCCAAGCTTTTCCTTAACACTTTAATTAGGATAAATAATCCAGTATTCCATTTCCTTCCTATGAAGCTGGCTTCTTGAAGCCTCTAGCTATGCACAGAACTCCAAACACCTTGACTTCTTATTACGCTAGATCACTCTAAGAAGAAATAATGGATTTTTAACATACTACTGTTGCTATACTACAAAGAACATGAGAAGAGCCCCTAATTTATTCTTATGTGATGAACATTTTTTTAAAAAAAGAAACTTTATTATTCTTAAAATTTTATTGAGAACTACCTTTACAATATATTGGTAGCATTTTATCTTAATTATTAAATGTATACTCTCTCTACTAAACAGTCAAAAGTTTCTTGAAGGCAGGAGACATTTTTAAACCTGTGTGTTTGTTACATCTTTTAGAACTGTCCAGAGAATGTAATCATTTTCCACTACAAAGCATTTCATTGCAGAAGTAATAGATAAACGTTGAGCATGATAACTCGATAGAACATGAAATGACTAAATAACATTTACTCCAAGTGCCTCATTTTGGATGGGACAAAAATAAGCCATAGAAACAATAAACATTTCATATAATGTTGTAGAACCCATTTCTGTCAGATACGAGACAAAAACAAGCCATGTGACCCATATGTGTCACTGAATTTCTCATTTACTTACTCTCAATTATGTCGTTCCTGGATAAAATAATTGCTGAGGTTACAACAAGTGTTATGGAATAAGCCAATAGTTCTTGGTAATTGAAACATTTATATAGATGTCAAATAGAATACAATGCTGCTATTTCTTTAGATAGTATAATCACATTCCCAGTTCATCAATATGTAGACAATGCTTACCATATTAGAACTGCAAAAAAAAAATCTCCAAATACTTAACACCCTTTCTGCAAAATACTATAAATAAAATAACAAAAAAGAGTGGTGGTAAAAAAAATATTACAATTACAATTACACTTTTTGAGATTCACTATTCTGCATGTTTGGTCCACTGTTCTCATGATATTCTATATTGGTTTCTAACTAGATATTTTCATGATAATATCATTGATACTGAAAAAATAAAAAACAAAACACAAATTATAAAACTTGCATTTACAGATATCCCAGTACTATTTAAGTTGAGGGAGATTGCTTTCAGAGGAGGTAAGCAGATACATTTCTACAGAACTCCAGGTATAGCTTATGAACAAAGAGCTCAGATCTCTCATTTCTGTCAGTTAGCAGCTACTAGGTCTGGGTTAAGCCACTTCTGAGTTACAATGTGCTATATTTGTAAACTGAGAAGACTGAAATTTGTGGTCTCTAAAAGCATCTTCAGCATTCTAGGATTCAAACTTATAGCCATTGACATGAATGTTATTCTCAGAAATATTTCTATATTGCTTAGAGTGTTTCTCAGTGATGATTGTGTATGCACAGTGCCCTAAGCACTAACTACTGGACTGAGTTTGGCATTACCTTCCACAGGTAAGATGAAGTGATTGCTTCATGTTAGTTGCTACCATGAGTTATGAGTGAATTATAAACAAAATTCTAATTATCAGACATTTCTATCAAAAGTATGCTTTAAAGAGTTTTGATGTGGGCTGAATATGCTGCTCAGTTGATGTAATGCTTGCCTAGATACATGAGACCTTGAGCTCAATTCCCAGTACAGAGGCAAATAAAATCTTGGTTATCATTTTCCTTCAGATTTTATTCAAACTATAAATCAAGTTGTTTTTTTTAATTTTCCAGGTTTAATGTCGAAGACTGCCAAATATTTGCTAAGATGCACATGATAAATACATAAATATTAATGTTCTGCATATTAAACAACCAAGTAACTCATATTTAAAGCAGGGTTTCATAATAATTAAGTATAAGGGAAAGGTAAATAGATGAAAGGATTAAAATATTCAATGAAGTATTTCTTTTTTCTGTTTTGAGTTTAATTCCTTCTTAATGTGCCAAAATAAAAATAGAAGTTTTTCAAGGTCAAGAATTTCAGAGGTTTTTTTTTTTACTTATTTTTAATTTAATATGCAAAAACTCTAATCTTTCAAATATATTAGATTCTAAATAATCACATTAAGAAAGCACACAACTCACAAATATACATAGCCATTATAGTCATTGTCCAGATCTTTTACAGTTAAGATCTGGACGTTATAGTTAATGTGTAGCTGATTTTAACCCTTAATAAAAACAAAATGTTTACTTTAAAAAAAAACTTTTTAAAAGTGTTTGACCTGTAAATTTTTTTTAATTATACACTTTTTACCTCCTGTAGCTCATCATGAAAATCTTGATTATATTTTTGGAAGTTTAATAGCTTTACTTACAAATGCATTATTACATCTGGCTAGCTATAAGAATGCAAGCATTTAAGCCCATCAGTATACTCTTAAACAACTTTATGTGTAGGGTTTTGTTGTTGTTGTTGCTGTTTTGGTTTGGTTTTGGTTTTGTTTTCTAGAGTGGTTGGGATTTAACTCAAAATCTTGGAGATTATAGACATGAACTCCACCACTGAGCTATATCCAAGCCTCTAATTTGTGGGGGTGAGGATGGGGTGTCAAGGAATTTGGTCTTCTATTTTAAAATTACCATCTCTTGTTCTAAACTTAGTTTGTTAAACTATTTTTCTATAGAAACCCACTGCCAAGGTCTAATGTCAGGCTCTAAATATCCTAATTATGTGGAAAAGAATCAAGTAACCAGCTCGTTGCACATGGCTGTAACAGCATCCACTGAGAATGAGAAGCTACAGCTGTCCTTCTTACAGAGTATACTTAAATTCTGAAGTCCACCTTTTTATGCTTTGTGTTCCTTGTGTGAAATTATATGTATTGAGTGAGAAAACTACTCAGCATCTATGAAATTATCAGAACTATGAGCACAAGGGAAGAGCTCACTTAAGGGGTTGGTGTATGTGCACTGATCTCAGGACACAGTGAAGAGCTGCCTTAATTATCTAAGAGGGCATTATGGTCACCTCAGAACTTTATGTCCATTTTGTGACTGTTCTAGTTCAAATTCCATTTACCAAACTCTAAAAAATCCACAACAATTTGTAGAGTGAGATAATTCTTAGAGAAAAGGTCATGCCCTAAAGACTCTCTGTGAGGATTAGCCACAAACATACGAAGTTAAAAGTTGGTGCCTAACTGGCAATTAAAACCTTAATAGAAGAATTATGCAACAGTCAAGCCAGCAGTGATTCAGAAAGTTACAAAGCTTTAAATCTAGACGGCTCCTCAGAGATGAAGTCCACTTCTCTCATTTCACAGAGGAGTAACTTAGGTTTATACTGGCTGGAGGCCCTCTCTGACTACAGAGTTGGTGGGGTAAACCAGATAAGACTGTGATTCCTGTTCTACAGTAACAGAGGCCCTGCAGAACCTAGGTGCGTGGCCGTTTCCAAGTCTTGTTTCAGTTACTGGATATAATAGCTTATTAATAAATATAAAAGAATCAAAGGTATTGGAAAACTATTTTTATTATTTTATAATGATTAAGATGGTTCAATAAACTTACAGTTAAATTAAAATTTCTATAAATGTTTAATTAGACTTTCCTTTAAAATCATGTGGAACTCTCCTGTTTTTGACTGAGACATGGTAGGTATCCCAGAAAGCCTGTTAGCAAGAATTTCATAAATCTGCCATCGTGTTTTTCAGTCTGCTACCTTTTTAACGTGCAGTCCCCACCACTCCCAAACTTCAGGGTGTCTGAGGACAGACACTCCTTTTATTACCATATATATATATATATATATATATATATATATGGTGCTAGAAAACTCCTTCTAATCACTATACTTGTCCAATGCTGGCTGCTTTTGGAAGCACAATTCCTAGAAAAGGGGAAATATATTGAGCATTGACATATTAATTCAAACCCTGGAAGGACAGGTTAAAAATCTTCCTAATCTGATATGTGGTGGTACCCACAGTTTCCTCCATAAAATTTCTGTGAGGTTTCTAAACTATCTTTACAGCATAAGGTGGAGGCCAGGGCATGCTATCCCCAAACCGTCTTAGAAATTGTCAAAATTGTTTAATCTTCTCTTTCCTACTCTTTTACTAAAAAGGATTTTATTGCTCTTATTTATTCATTTATTTAGGGGGTTGCAAGTACCATGGTACACATGTAGGGGTCAGAGAAAACTTGCAGGAATCAGATTTCTTCCCATGATGTTGACTCTTCAGGCATGCTTGTCTACTGTGTCATCTCACTGGCCCAGCCCACTACCACTTGAAGACCTATATGTGCATAACTAATATCCTGCCTAATCACAGGAGAATGGAATATGGCAAGGAGAAACCAGAAAGAATATAAACAAGCAAGCTTAGTTTCTTTACCTCAGTTTAGCTTCTACCCTCTTGTGTCCAAATGTTCGTGGCACAGTTGTCTATTTGTCAACAAATCTGAGCTTAAGAATTCAAGGTTTCCCTGAATATTCAAGTATCTTCATCCTGTGAAGCTTTTATTGCACAAAACCTGAGTTAATTCAACATGTTATACCCTCCTTTAAATCTGCATTTTGTCATAGTGTCCTCCATAAGCCTTGCAACAGGTAGAACAGAGACTGTGCTTTTTTATCCTCTACAGGCATGAGCACAAAACAGGCTGAGTGTGGCTTCAATGCTGCCCCAAAGACAGTGCTTCTCAATCCATAGGGATCAAATAGCCCTTTCACATGGGTCATCTAAGAACCTGTGCATATCAGGTATTTACATTACAGTCCATATCAGTAGAAAAAATACAGTTATGAAGTAGCAATGAAAGTAATTTTATGGTTGGGGGTCACCACAATGTGAGGAACTGTAGTAAAGGGTCGCAGCACAGGGAAGGTTGAGAACTATTGCTCTAAGAGGACAGCCACTTTACTCATTTGCATTCTAAGATGCTCAAATTCCAGGTGATAACATTAACAATGGCTTTTGCATCTCCCTTCTAGGTGTATTGTACAGTTGATAAATTTTTACCAGTATGTAAGTTAATGTTATCAAAATCAAACTATGTGGCACTATTGAAATACTTCAGTGGTATTCTCTTCTGTCCCCTACAGGGACATAATTTCTGTTAAACCAACTGCCTAGACCACCTCCTGTGTGAACAGGTTTAATAATAGAGTAAAAGCCAACATATCACCATCTGCTTAGCCTTATGTATTCCTGACTATGTTTGGCTACAGTTAATACCTGGCTTGACAAGTATATAATGGTGTATAGATTTAACTTTCTTGTCTATTAAATTGTATACTTCTGAGTTTCTCAGTATTATCAGTCACAAGGTCTCAGATTTATGTTTCATTGCTCACCACTTTGTTCACAGATTTTTAGTATTCCCTCTCTCCATCTATACTGAACAAAAGATACTCCATTAATATGCTGTACTGATCAGCTGTATAATAGCAGCATATAACAAAGCTTGAAGCCATAATGTTATGATTTTCTAGTTCACAAGTCTGTGTAGCAATGGGAACAGATCTGGTTGAAGCTTGGATCTGATTGACACTGCTCATAGATTTAAGTCTGCTCCCTGATTTCTTCTTCTCTCTAGACTATGGGCTTATGACACAAGTTCCCCTTTGGGGATCAGTGGGGAAGAGAAATAGCCTTTGTACTCAACAGATGAAGGATTCACATTCTACAAATCATAATTTTAATGAAGAATTGCAGCAATATTAAGTTGCTTTTTCCAAATAACCATTTGAATGGGATGTTGAAGATTATCACAATTTAAAATGTCTCATTTCTTTGACTGGAATTTAACCTACTCTGTTTTTCTCCAATTAGGCTTCCAGTTCCCCTGGAAATAAGTGTATTTTTGCCCTACATAAAAATGTCCTTTTGAATAATTGAGATAAATTTTCATTTTAATGTTTCCAAAATCTTTAGAAATTTCTCCATCAGTTCACTGTCCAAAATCGCTGGAAACAAATGAGATTGTTAGCATATAGTTCATAATACAGAAATTGATTGTAAATGTTTAGTAAATTACTCATGACTGACACTTTAATTTCTGAAGTCATTCATATGTAGCTATATAAAAGAGACAAAATCTAAAAACGTGTTTTAAATTTTTTCTGGTGCTTAAATCAAATGACTCCTATGTTTCAGTTTTAAATTCAAAACAGAATAATACAAGGAAAACCACTATGCCCACAATAGAAAGTTTAAACCATAATAATTTCTGTCATAATCCAGAATTTTTATAATATTATACTGCTTTCTCTAAATTTAACTCACCGTTTGGCTTTAATATTAAAATTAGAATTTTAAAGATGTTAGTTTTTTTTCACTACGAAATATTACTTTGAAGACTAAAATTACTTTTGAATGAAGTATCTTTCCTCTGATATTGTTACAAGACTTACTTAATTTTCCCTTTTGTGTATGTGTGGAAGGGTGGCATGGGCCACTGGCACCCTGGACAAGGGGAGTACCCTGAGCCCTGCTCCACTCCATAACTCTTCCTTCTCAACAAATGTAGGTGAGCCTTGTTTCTATTTATTATGCCCCAGAAGACAGCTGCCTGTTCCAGCAGAAGCAGAAACATTTCCATTGATTGTGATTTCTGGTTTGTTTATATACATAGGTACATATTGTACACATGGATTTCTTTAGTTTTTTAGTGATTTTTTATTTCTCTTTTGTGTGTAAAATTGCATTAAAATTTTCTTCTGTAGTCTTCCCTCATCACCCGGCTTGTTTTCAATCGATATGGATTGCACCTGGCACTTGATACATGCATTTATTTTAACAATTATCTGAAACGTATGAAGTTAAATAAAGTATCCACCCTCTTACACAGCAAGAACTTTGGCATATTGTATCTTTGATACATTTCCTCATATTTTTCTTATAACTATTTTAGTTCCATTCTGTTTGCTTTCTGTTCATTCTTTTTATTTTTTGAAAATTATATACATCAATCAATACACTGTATTTACTTAATTTCTGTTCCTCCCCATCCTGCCTCCAAATAAAAGCTTTACATTTTCAGAAGAATGACAAACTATTTTCTTAATTTTATGACTTTATTGCCAATGAAGTACTTGAATGTGCAATTTCATATAGAATATCAAGAGAAATTTTAAATATGCTTCCTCTTTCCACATTAATTCTTTTTCATCTTTAATCCTTGATTGATATTGAGAATTCTCCTGTTTGAAGTGTTAAACTCATCTATTTTAAAGTCAGTGTGCATGAGGTTAAACACAAAATTATCTTAGATTGGTCAGGTTTATTAAATGCAACATATAAACAATTAAAGAAAAGGAAGCCGGGAATCTGAAAAAGAGTGGGGGATGGTTATGTGGGAAGTGCCGGAGGAAGGAAAGGGAAAGAGAGATGATGTAATTATATTATAATTTCAAAGTTAAATCAATTATTTAAAAACACATTATTTACCTGACCGGCAGTGTCCAAGATGTCTAAGTAAGCAGGCTCATTGTCGATCCTCACCTGGGTTTTATAAGCGTCTTCTGAAACACACAGGACAAAGTTTTTGTTTATGTATGTTCCAGAGCAAAGCATGATTAAACTTGAAATTTTGCAAAAAGAGTTTCTATCAATTACCAACTAATATGTTGTTTAAGTAAAGTATGAAAAAAGCAAAGGATACAACAGTGTTGATAGTGAAACTTATAAAAGTCTTAGAATAAAACACACAGAATGCCAGGTGTGGTGGCATACACTTTTCATCCTAGCACTGGAGAGACAGAGGCAGGAGGAGCTCTGAGTTTGAAGCCTGTCTGGTCTACATAGGGGATTTCAGGCCAGCTAAGGCTAGAGAGACAGCTTGATGGTTAAGAGCCTTTGTTCTTCCAGAAGACCCAAGTTCTTTTTCCAGCACTCACATGATGGTTCACAACCACGTTAACTCCATTTCCAATGAATCTGATGTCCTCTTCTGACTTCTATAGGCACCAAGCACACACATGGTGCATATACATACATGCAAGCAAAGCAGTCTACACCTAAAAATAAAATAAATACATCTAAACTAACAAACAGAAAGCTAAAACACACATGGAAAACTGTTGTGATACTGGGTTTGGCAGTGCTTTCTCGCATATGTTACCATAAGCATAGGCCACAAAATTACAGATGCCTTCAAATTTCTGATATTCACAGATGAGGAGTTAGCTTTGATATTTCCTGAAAGAAGGAAGGCAGAAAAGTACCACATTTTCAGTACAGGAAACACTGAGTGCGTTATGTCTATGAATCATTGAATAAAGATAACTAACATGTTTGCCTGGGTCTGATGCACCGGAAGTCTCTGAATGTCTTCCTTTTTTGACATTCATGTGTGTTCTTATGGTGCAGCCTGTTTGAGTGTAACAGTAGGTCAATGTCATCTGGCAGTTCCCAGAGCTTGGGATCACTAATTCCCAAAGTTCATATCTTGCCTTGTTCACTGTATCTATTGTAAAGAAGGAGCCAACAGACCAATTGACAAAAGCTGGAAGAGGATCACTTCGGAGACACCAATAATTATCATGCTTGCTGTTCTTAAACCACAACTGGACAAGTGGATTATTTTTAAATGTCTGTATTCAGAAAATGGTAATGATCAACCATAGCAGTTGCTTTTTCCGATGTACAGTGCTGGGAACCTCCTGTAAATTATAGGCATAGGAGGAGCCGCATGCCCATGCTCAGACAGACACACACATGTGTGGTGTGTGTAGACATAGAAGCATACAAACAGAGCCCAAAGCACACTCAATATGCAGGCAATCATAAGAATTTTCAATTTTTTTATCCTATTTCTCTTTTTTCAGTCACTGATTTTTATCTTATAAAGAAGAGAATGTCTGTGGGATTAGTGGTTATTTTTATATTTGGAGGATGCATAGGGTTAGTTTTCAGTTCTATAATAGAGAAATAATCTGAGAAGGGTTCTATGAAGTGAGGATCACAAGTGAGCCCCAGATTTCATGTTTGTTTATTTAAAAGCGAAGCCTGGGGAAAGAGCCTGCTGTGGTCAAGGTGCTGAGTAACTAAGGCTGAGACGCTCTGTGTGATCGCCCGAGGCTGTGGCAAGCTGGCACCTGGAATACACATTAAACAGAAGCTTCTTGTGAGATCAGAAAAGCTCTTCAAAAAGAGTAGATGTAAACTGGCTGGAAACTAAAATCGGGCCACAGAGCCAAGGCTTTTTTTTTTCTGTTTTTTAAAACATGCCCATCCAGGTATACATTCTGGTATGGGAAATCTAGGTCACCTTCCTGGCCTGAATAGAAACTAGTTCCTTTCATTTCCTCTCCATAAACAATCTTTCTTTTGGTTCCCATTCATCCACTCCCTTTGAGGGTACCCATGCAAAACGCACTGTCAGAAACACTCTGCTGAATGCGTATAAACACTTTCCCGAATTTCAATCACTTGCCTATAGTCCCTATCCTGAAGTGAGCTCATTTATCTTCCCAAGCAAAAGGCTAAATGTACACAAAGCTTCTTCAGGCAGAAATGATCACAGCTGCATGCTACTTTCTTTGAATCGAAAAGCACAATAGGACTACGTTCATGGAAGCATCTACCACCTTAAAAGTCATCTTAAAACGCTAATATTTAATATGAGACCAATGCTTCTGTTGGAGGATCTCTTCTACACTCTGCTTCTACAGCAGAATTTTACAAACTAAAACAATAAAGGCCTATATTAAAGCTTTTCATCTATCACAATATGTGTATGCTCTATTGGTCAGTCAGTTTCCTTGTTTGTAAGGTGTAAGCAACAGTACATGAAGAGCAAGGGCTCTTACAAGGCTCGAGAGAGGAGCACATGTCATGGTGCTCTGGAAATAAGAGCACAATTCAAATTCAAGACACACTATGCTGTGAAATTTTTACCAAATTATATGAAACTTAAATCACAGTTTCTATTTCTCTGTTTCATGATTTACTGCTCAAACCAAATTAAATAGTTGATAATATTTTGCTCAAACTGTTTTTTTCTATACATCTGAGCTTGTGTATGTCTCCAAGAATTGTTGACCCAATATTTTAAAAAGGTAATAAATAATATGAAGCCTCAACTAAGGTATTTGGGGGCCTTTCTTAGAGGTCTTCTTACATAAATCATGTCTGTGGTACATGTGAGGGCATGTATGTGCATATGCATGTATCTGTGTACGTGCACATTTATGTAGAATAGAAGTGTTTGGAAATTGACAGTACCTGCTTTTCTGTCTTGATTAAACCCAGCTGATTCATCACTGATACAAACTTTCATTTGCATCTATGTGCTTATCAATAATGAATTAAGTATACATCTGAGTGTATAGTGTGCACTTTGTACTCTGATAGGCACAATTGTCTACAGTGTTGAAGTCCTCAGTTGTGTCTATTCACATGGAGTTTAAAATTTGAGGGGAAAGCATAAAAATAAGCAGGTAATTGCACTATAGCTTGATAAGTGCTCTATAGTCAACTCTCGAAGTATGTTTATTTGAACAGAAAGTAAAGAGCACTCATAGGATTTACTGTTGAGCTTAGGAAGTCCTCAGTGGCTCACACAGGAAAAAAAACGAAGAGGAAGGCTGAGGTTTCAGGAAGAGGGAGAGAAAATTACAATTCTGATATGACCCCTCTCCTGAACATAAACATTCAATGAATAATCCAGACTATTTAAGTTTTTTGGCTGTGGAAGAGCTCTGGAATCAAGCTTAGTTTAATTTATAGTATGAATAGGAATGGAAAAGAGCACCTTTCCCAACCACTGAAAACAGCACTGACTTGAACGCCTGAACACTGGGATCTAACAGGAGCCATGAAGCAGTTTGGATTGTTTTCCCAGGTTGTAAAACTGAGGATGGAATCTGGTTTGTTGAGATCCGTGAAGATTGTATTTGAGGTGCACACCAGTTAAAAAGTTTTCCTAAGCATAAAGATAGGTTCCTGTGGGGAAGCTAGAAACACCCAGCTTCACCTGGGGTTAGCCCCATGAAGATGTTCGGCTGATGGTATGAAAAGTCTGGATGCTAAAATAGTAGATTGCCACACTGCCACATATCTGTCAAAAGTCTGTAGTAGGTGGCAGGTTTGATTCCATATCCCTGATCCTGGTCTGTACTGGACACTAACATCTAGCACCATCCACTGAGACTTAAGAACTCTACTTGGAAACTGTAATGTGCCAAAGTCTACTAGTAAGTAATATCATTCTGGATCAAGACTTTTTTCACCAAGGGCAAACGTGAAACTGATACTTTCCAGAAGCTGTCTTCCAGGGGTTCTATCAGACAGAATGGCTTAATTATATAATAGAATTATATAGTATAGATTATTTCTTTATTGAAATGAAGACTAATTTTATAGTCAGTCTCAAAGACCTACAAACTCTTTGGTCTGACGGACACACTTGTTTACAAAGGTCCTGAGAAGCCCAAAAATAAAATCCAAGAATGAAAATGCAAGCCATATTGTGGTATAACAGCAAAGGTTCATTTTCAGAACATGAAAAGCATTTAGACAAACATCCAAAGGACAAAAACCTCTCCAGGGAAATGTAGGTAAAATATTGTGTGATTTATTTTCTTTGTTAGGGTGGAGATTGCTGTATTTGTGGACTTTTATATATGGTTTATTTTTTATTATGGTTCATACTATAATACTGCAGACATCATAACATTTATTAATTATTTTTTGCATCCTGCTGAACCATTGTTACCTCCCTTATTCACAGATAAGAAAATAAAAAATTATATCATTTGCACAATTTTTAAAAATTGTAACTATAGGAAGTCCAAAGATATATCATGCTGTATGAAGATATGTATGTCTGTTCATGATGTTTTCATCCAGTTTCTAATAGCCTCTGCCAATTTAGCTTCACATACTGATAACTTCCTGATATTTAGTAGTTGTACTGAATAAATGATATTTCTGATAGCACTAATGAATATGGTATGTGGGAATGGACTATAAAATGAATTCAAAAATCCTTTATGTCCCCAGATATTTTTCCACTGATGTGGCATGATACTCCAATGTCCATCCTGGTGCTTAATTCCTTCTAAGATAAGCAATTTAATTTCCAATAAAACTATAAGTGAGGTAAAATATTAATGTATTATTAACCATAAACACCTTATCCTAAGATGACCTTTGCACAAGATTAGCTGTCAGGAGAGAAAGTAGATGCAGCCTAGAGGAAATGATCAGCGAGGATGATGGAAGTGGATGGGAATTGGCCAGGAGCTACTGCAAATAGCCCTGGATGCAGACAGAGTACTCAGTGAATGAAAGAAGTGCAGGAGGCACATGGGCACAGAGACCTGAGAGGATTCAGGGTGGGAGCAGCATCCTGAAGAGCAGTGTTCACAGGAGTGAAGGGGCTCATCCATTTCCTTCTAGTTTCTGTCTCAGACTGATGAAAAAATGAGATGATTTCATGTGCAAATGCCTAGCAGAGCTACAGCAACTGAAAAAACACCGTGTATATACACCAAAATAAATTTAGCGTAAAGGAACATGACCTAAGTAATTCCATACTCACCTCTTATGAAGCTTGGCAATATTTAAATTATTATCTTCTCTAAATAGTGCATAAATGAAAGTTATATTGATAGAAGAATGATCTTTTTATTGATTTTGTGTCTGTTTCTTGAACAATAAGCTAAAGCAGTGTTTAAAAACATTTCCAGAAAGGCAGATTTTCTGAAGATCTTGTTGAAATGCAAATCTTAGTTTAGTCCAGGGCTAGACTAGTAATCTACATTTTAATAAGCTACCAGGCTATGCAAACTGGCCCAGAAGCATTTTACAATAGACACCTAGGTGTCCAAGATCAAGCAAGCCAAAAGCACAGAGGAACGAGTAGTGTGAGTATAAGCTGGAACTAAAGACCCATGAACTTAGGCTTATGTGCAAAACCAGCTGTGAGGGTAGAGAGAACAAGAATCTAGAAAAACAAGTGTGCTTCCCCTTCAGTAGTAAGCAGAGACTCAGAATTCATTGTACTTTGCAAACAGGGCAAACAAAATTGTAAAAGGGGTCAAGGAAATAGTTTACAGGTTTTTCTGTTTATGAGCAAAGTGTTTTGCTGTTGCTTCTTATTGGGAGCTGAACTCAGTGCCTAGTATTTTCTAAGCAAAGGTATTACTGAGATTCATCAAGAGACTTTCTTTAATAATGTTTTGAGATAGTGGCATATTAAGATGTGCATACTGACTTTGATCTCACTCTGTAAATAAGACAGAACTCAAATTTGCAGTTATCCTGTTTCTCCCTCCCATGTAGGTAGGATTATAGGCAGGGGCCAACATTCCTGATGCTAAACATTCTTATAAAAAAGTAAGATTGGTCTGGAGGGTGTTACTTGCTTTTACGTCACTGTGAAAACTGGATGATATAAACGACTTAAAATGATACAACATTTATTTTGATCATGGTTTTAGATGTCTCACTGGACAGACAACCACACTTTTGGACAGAATGCCATGTCACTGAAACTGTATGTTATAGAAGCTGCTTCTCCGAGTAGCAGAATGGACCAGACACTAAGGAAACAGCAAATGTGGACTAAGTATAACCTTCAAAGTCATAGCCCAGTGACCTACTTCCTCTTGCTAGTCTCCACCTAGTTAAGTTTCCAGAACTTCTCAAATTTGCACCACTACCTGGGATTCAAGCATTCAACACACAAGCCAGTGGATGGCACTTGATATTCTCACCATAAGAAAGGAATTTGCAGATTTGGCATGAGAGAATGAATCTAGGTCTTCTGACCAAGCTCTATAGATGAAAAGCCTTTTTATAAATGGAGAAAATAAACATATAATTTTCTTTTCACGACTCATTTCAACGATCAAGAAAAGATACTTTACAATTTCCTATGGAAGAAACTTTGCTATTTACTAAATTCAGAGTATTCCTCACTTTTAACTTCTGTCTCTTAAATCTAACAATTATTATTTATAGTATTTTCATAAACACTAAATACTAGTAAAATAATATCTTTTGATACTTTGATCAATTCATATTAATTTTGTATTCAAATTTTATGATTATATTTTTTGAAGTGACAGCACTCATGATGCTATAAGTTGTTTACACTGTAATAACAGAAGGTTCTTTTATCTTAAACTTCATCTTACACACATACTACCTACCAATGAGAAAATCAGAGGACATGGATTTTTAAAAAGAGAACTAATTTGGTACTGAATAATGTGCATGACTCATAAAACTAGCAACTAAAAGAAGTATTTCTATGATCGCAGGGAATAAGAGTGTGCTTATGCTGAGAATCTGTGTCAGTTTGTCTAAGCTGGGAAGTTAAGTGAGTTCCAAAACCAGTTACAACTCCAGCCATTACAAAGCGATTTGAGTGCAGAAACAGAACAGGAAACAGTACTTGGATCCCATAGGTATTAGGGATCTTACCATGTTATTAGATGATTTTAGTTTTATTTCTATCACTCTTCAGAGAAGATTTACAGAAGACACAAAGGCAATATATCTAGGAAAAGTAAATGATAAAAAGAGCAATGTGGAATTCTGACAACTGCTAGAAATACTACATTTCCTGAACTTCTTATTTTCTCTTTTAGTAGGAGAATTGTATTGAGAACCAGGAGATAGAACTAACATTTGTAAAGAGAGAATCAAATCCCAAGATATGTAGTTAGACTTGAGTGTTCCTTCAACAGAGTGGAAAACTATTTTATATGATTAATGGTGTTTTATGATTCCAAGAAATGCATGATGGCATTTGAATCACAACTGTCTAGGGAAAAGGACATCAGATAGGGCTTTGACTTGCAATCCTAGTTGACAAATGGAGAAATACAACACGACAGCAAAGATGATTGATAGGGGTAGTAAGTGTTTGAATGGCTTCCTCCACCATGATAAATCACAGGTTGTTGTCAGAGTAGTGAAAGTCTTCTAGATTATTCTTCCATTTGCCATACTGTGTTTACCATTTTATTAATGATTTTAAGAGAGGTTTAAAATAATACATGCTCATATGGGAAGATGCATAAGACTTGAGGATGATAATGATGACTTACATTTTATTATTGGAATCAAAAATGGTTCCCAACAATACTGACAATGGATAGTTTGTAGAAGAATACTCGGTGGAGACCAATACAGTTTTCTAGATTTGTTTTTTCTTTAATGCCTTAGGAAATCAGAAAGACATTCAAACTGAAGATATAAGTTTGATAAAACATAGAGGGATAAAAGTTTCAACTTGAATCAATGAAGTACAGCATTTACAAAGCCTCGGGGGGGGGGGGGGTAGGAAGATGCCAAAACCTGTTTCTGTTTACAGAACATTAGAGACCATGTCTTTCCTGCTCAGCCTGTAGATGGCATGTTCTCCTTGCTGGTGAGGAATAAACTCTCAGTCTGATAGTTATAAAAAGTGATAAACTCAAGGGAACATGTGTTGAGTGTGGGTTTGAGAGAGAAAGAGAGGTCACACATAACCTTTAAACAAGAATTAAACTTATTTTCTCTGTGGCATTAAAGAAGATAGAAAAAAACAAGCAAATTATTAACGATTGGATAAACTTTGTAGAAATATTCTTTAGTTCAATATAAAATTGAACAAAAGCCATCTTAGCAAAGTACTTCCATGGGTAGGATGAGTTTTCTGGAATGAAAATTGTTCAGGCATACATGGGCTGTGGATGTGGCAAAGAAAGGCCAAGCATAGATATCTCTTAAAGTTTTTCAAACTTTATTAAGAGGGATTATAGAAATAGAGATAAGAGAATTGGGAAAGATGATTCAAAGACTGAGAAATAAAGCTTGGTGATTAAAAAGTAAATAAATATATAAAATTTAAAAAACACTTGCAGAAAACAGATAAAACAGAACATTTAAAATGGAAAATAAATTGAAAAGTGAAAATATTGAGGAGAAATACGAATGTATGACAGAGAAAGAAGCTCCGAATTATCAATAGAGTTAAATATACAAAGAGGAGCTATGACTTGGTCAAACCTATTATTCCAAATGTTGTTAAATCACGTGTCTTACAATTAAAACCGAGCAGGACTTTTATAGAAATGCTGAGTCCAGTTCTGGAATGGAAAGTAAATAAGATGAGCCAAGGATACATTACACATTAAATCATAAGAGAATAATTGATAACAGATAGAATTATGTTCAAAAACTCAAAGACAATTTCAAAACAAACCATTGGCAAAACTAGGACTATACTAAGGACAATGATGGGAATGAAACAAAACACACAAATAGTTTGAATCAACAAATTCATGATGATAGATTTAAACTGAATTGACATTTTTGGGAAAGAGTTGAAAATTAGCCCCCTCTTTTTGAAAACAGGTAACTAATGAAAAGCCTCATGGAATTTCTGCACAAAATGAATCACTAAATGAACACAATTTGACTGAATCTTTTACTTTATAAAACATCCCACATGACAAGGGATGTAGAAATTATAGATGTGGAATATCAACATTTTGTACCCACTAATGAATTACTAATAGCCATTAACCATACAAAAGAGAGATAACCAGGCATTGTCCTTGGATCTAAGTAAGACACAATATGACTTATATATTTTTCTTTTCATAAAATATCAAATATGATTTTGATTTAATCGCTTGATCAAACTACAGTATGAGATGAAATTCCAAGTGTCTACTAGTATATGAAAGTACACAAAAGAGTGCCTACAAGCATGTGAGCAAATGCATAGGTTTATATTGTGCAAATACACATGTACACACATATAGGAAGGAGATGAAGCAGGAAAGGAGAAACTAAAGTGAACTTGGTAATACTTACAAAGTAACATTAGAATGTGATTTTAGAAAAAGATAGGCTAAGTGTTTCTTGTAGGTGGACACAGCACAGGTAATTTAGGGTATCAAGGAAGACTCTGCCACTGATATGACTAGAGGCTGCAGAACAAAGTTTTTTCTCCTAGGGAACCATTAAGTTTTTAATTGTTTGATGTTATTTCAGTAAATGATAATAAAAAGTTAAACAAAGAGTGAAAATAATTATTTTATTTATTTTGACTAATTACTTACTATTAAACAAACATTGTGCTATTCCACACCACACACCTGACATACCTATGATCTGTGACTAAGAAGGACATTTATAAATATACATGTGTATATATATATGTGTGTGTGTGTGTGTGTGTGTGTGTGTATACTGATTTTTCGAGACAGGGTTTCTCTGCTGTAACTCTAGCTATCCTTGAACTCCCTCTGTAGACCAGGCTGGCCTCAAATTTAAAGAGATCCACCAGCTTCTGCCTCCCAAATGTTGGGATTAAAGGCATACACCACCACTGCCAGGCTTATAAATATTTCTTAAAGGGTTGTATGTAAGACTAATTCTTGGGAATCATAAACGCACATCCATCTATCCCAAGAAGAGAATAGATGACAGATCAAAGTAAGGCTACCACCAAAGTCTATCTTGGTGAACTCTAAGTTTATTGGGATTACTTACAGAATTATGGGTAATGGGCTACATATAGGAACAGAAATGACAGACAGATACATCACCAAAGCCTGAGACAACAGTGATGAGAGCAAACAAAATCGGAAACCTGGAGCTCAAGCCCTGACTTGTAACCAACTTGAAAGATCAAATTCTCTTCCAGGTAGTTTGTCTTCGGGAAGCTTGGCAGGTCTGAGCCTCTTGCAGACAGCTCAGTTGATCTAAGAGTATCTCTCACTTTGAGGAATTTTGATAAACTGAGGAAAGGATAGGCCTGGTACAGCGATTCAAATTCAGAGACTTTTGAACCATTTGACTTTTGAGATGTTGACTTCCTGAGTCTGAAGAAGCTGCCCTTCCCCTTCAGGGTGGAATATTCCATCTTCCTTTAGAGCATCCTGAGTTTTTATAAGGTTTCTTGCAGGATGAAATTTCTTATCTCAGAGGAAAATACTGCACAAGAATACATATGACAATCTGTAGTGTTTTTGTAATTCTCGCTATGGTGCAAAAACAAAGGATGAAGAGAGCCTCCCAGCTTTTTAAACTTGAGGAACTCCTTTTCTAATTGGTTAAATACATGGAGATCTGTACTTACCTTACTTAATTGTGCTATACATCAAATAAGATATTTATTTAACAACCGAATCATTAAATTACCAATAGGCAATGTGGCACCTCCTATCAATCCAAAAATTCTTCCAAGTAATGATTTTTAAAATTTGTGTTAATTTCAAAATGTGAGCTAGAAACCAATTAATCAATAGGAATGCCAGTAAATAATCCAAAGTTTTCATAAACATACCTAAAACAGTCCAATTTCCCATATCAACATGGAAAAGATTAGTAGAATATATGTAAGCCAGTCACAAGTAATTAATTTTTAAAATACATTCTTATTTTAAAGAAAAAAGATTAACAAAAGAAAATGTCAGCCACAGTTTGTAGTAAGTTGACCTGACCAAAGCTGAATGAATCATTTAAGACAAAACAGAATTGGTAATTAGACTCTAGTTTTTCCTCTGTTCATGTCTAGAAAGGAGCAGGCTTCCCTGGCAGAGATAAAATGTTCCCAGTTTCAATACAGCTGAAGAAGTAAAAGGGAAGTTTTGGGCAAAATTGGAGAAGCTACAGCACTTGAGCCTTTTTATGACCCATCCCTACATCATGGAACAGACTGGATAATTCCTTGGTCTTATTGAAGACAGTTTCAAAGTGCCTTTCTGCATCATTGGACATCATTTAACCATGGTAAATCTTATGGAAATTTATGTTTAATTCTAAAACATGTTCCACCCACTAGCATATTCCAATTAAAGCATGACATTGACACATCCCAGGCCCCAGCCTGGTTCAATGTTGAGACTGCACACAATTTCACATGCTGGTATCTCTCCAAACCAGGAAGCCTCTTTAACCTATAATTTGCATAATGCATTCATTTTCAGATTAGTCACATGATTAATGAATGTCTTGGAGAATGTCCAGTTTTATCACCTCTGTTGTACTTCCCTTATTCCTGCCACCAGACTCAATTAACAATGCCAGCTATTGCCAAGTGTTGTACACAGTATGAATTAGGCTTGTTCATTTGTTCCAGAAAACAATCACATCCACTGCAATTTGGAAATTGCTTTCCATCAGTGACTATAATTAATTGTTAAAATGTGAATCAGCAAGCATTTCCCTTCATTGCACAAACCAAGACTTCAGCTATTCAATATTCCATATTTATCATGCACAAGACTTGTTCTTCACAGTCTTCATCTCATACTACAGATTTTGGAGGGAAATTCTGAAAATAATGAGGTTGTATTTTAGAACGTGAATTAGGTAACAATCTTTTATAAGGATAAATGAGTGTAAAATTGGCTTTTTAATGAAGAAAGTGGTTTTATAGATTATTCAACATTGTATTTTTACTTTTGCAGTTTAATTGAATTTTGCAAAATTTAACTCATTGAACATCCAGTCTTAATATGAAATTTATGCTCTGTGTTTTCTGACATACCTATCTCAATTTAATGAGCTTTATTTTTTTCTCATTTGTATTATTTTATTCCGTTGTCAAAATTTTTCAGGTTCACGTCATTAGTAATGACTAACTCTTAAAATTAGAACAGTTTCTCTTTTTTAAATAGATGAATTTCTGATGGAGACATCAAACTGTATTTCTAGTTCACAAAGGAAAGATAGTCGTTGGGCATCTTAGGCCAAATTGTTTTGTAAAAAGCTATCCAGTTTACTTGACAAAACTGCAATCTTTTATTTGAGAATGTGTGCATGTTAACACATTCTGTATACCATCATGTGGTCATAGATGAGTTTATTGGAATAAAATGAAAGAAATAAACCAGGTAATTGAACTCTAAAGTTTTCCCATGCCTATGTTCCAGCTACTTGGGAGGCTGAAGCAAGCTGTATGCAAATTCAAGGACAACCTAGGTTAACAATCATGTTTAAGGCTAGCAACAGTGCTCAGTACCACAAACAAGAAATAAATACATAAATAAATAAATAGATTCTCCCATGATCAATAGTATAATTTAATGAGGAATATAGAAAAATATAATTGCCCTCCCAACAATGGTTATCCTTAAGATACAGCTCAGAGTATCCAGAAACAACAATGAAACGGATGACAAATCCTTGGTCCCATGAAAAATAAATACATGCCTCGGAAAATACTGAATATTGATAAGTACAATAAAGAGAAATTTGAAATTTTGATGCAGTGAAGTAACTGACTCTGTGGAGATATTAAGCTGATGCCTGAATGGTAAGCAATCAATCATGTGACTTTGGAAGGGTCCTCTAAGCAGATGAAATAGCTTATGGCAGATGCATCAGAGTCTGGATAAAGCACAGTGGTGTCCCTAAGGAAGATACAGAGGTAATCCTGCCTAGAGAATAATAGGGAATGGTGTAAGTGGACATGATGCAGGGGAAATTTAGAGAGATGGGCAATTGTGAAGCTGTGAAGTATCTTCCATCAGTGCTTGAACAAGGATATCACTCTGGTTGCTATATGCAAGACAAGAGAAAGAACTGGTGTTGTGAGGGAGGGGGGTGTATTCTCTAGAACTGATAGCATGGGCTACCTCTTATATTACTGTATCTCAAATACATATAGACTAAGGAAGACTCGAGGACAGAGGAATAACAGAGATTAAAATCATGCAAGTAAGAATTTTTAATCTGGAAAACAAAATAGTCCTAGACCTAACAGAAAAGCTTTCCATTCTAGTTCATCCATGTGAGTCTGAATCTGTTATCTCTGTTGACACATCTCCAGTCCCTTAGGCAGGGCTCCTTCTTCTGTGTTTCTCAGAAAGCTTCACCTGAGAGGATTGCTTTTGTCTTCAGAAATTAAAAAATAAAAAATAAAAACATGGCATTTTTAAAAGGTGGCATTAATTTCACATATCTTATTTTCTTGTTTTAGAAGAGGACACCAATGTTTTGCTATTAAAATATTTAACAATCGGATATTTTAAATGATAAGACATAATTGTTAGAATATCTTTTTTGGCATTCCTAAAAATATCAAGTGGGTAATTATAGTTCCTCTAGCTATGTTAAACTCAGCCCATAATCCTACGACAGCATTTAGAGGAGAGACTGTCTATAATCTACCTGATTGTGAAAGGGGTTAATATCAAAATGCAATGCTCTTCCCTGCTCATCTCATTCATCTTTGCAGGTATTGTGACCTAAGGGTATAAATCACAGTGGCCAGAGCTTCGTTGTGCAAAGGTCAAGATGATTTGTTTGAAGTTTATTGGCTTAGAGAACACTGAGAAAATACCTCATAGCTTTCAGATTCTGCACTCATTTTTCAGCTTCTATAAATCAAAACCACAGTATTTTTCAACTGGTAAATGTAATTTCTGTATGTGAAATCGTCAGAGCTGCATTCTAAATTTGCATTAATATATAATAGAGCTGCCTTTTTAAAAATATAGTGGAACTCATTTATTCTTAAAGATTTATAAATTACACATCTGAGGATTTAAAAAAGTAATAATTTTCATATTACAGTTAAATTTACAGAAATACAAATGGTAGTGTCTATATGCCTGTGATCCCTGTTTGTGCAGGTGTTATTAATATTTACCATGTTGGCTTTGTTTCTTATGCCCTCTCCATAGGTATTTCTAAATATAAGCTCCAGGTATTAGCTCAAATATAAATAAAAAGCTAACAATTAAATTGTATGATGAGAGAAGAAGTTAATTTTTAGCGGGACTTTTCCAAATCTCATGTAACCCATCGCATGTATAATTTAAATCAGGTCTTATTATAACACCTCATTTTGAGAAGACACATTTTGCTACTTCACTACCCTAAGACACCAAAGTGATATGCTTTAAAACAGACAATTTGAAGAAGAAAATAAATCTTCTCATGAAGAGGCTGCATATTATTTATCTAATACTTTCTAGAATACAAATTTTTAATTCTATCACCAAGTCTCTAGTTTCATTTTACTAAAAGTTGTTTAAAAATATTGCACGCATGACTTACTTCCAGAGGATTTTGTCCATACCCATCACTTAAATCATCCTACCTTTCCAAATGTTGCATTCCCGTAGACTGATCATTTCCTCCGTGTGCACCTGTATGTGGTCAAGTCACACTTTGATTGCTGTGCCATCACTGCAAAGGTAACTATGCAGAAATTTTCACTTTGAAGGGGAAAGCCTTAGTAAGTGCCTTTGTTCTCAAATTGCTCCTGAGCTGGAAGTTCACACACAGTGGTTTCTTTCTTTTAAAGTAGTTTAAATATGTGATACAGCTATCTGTGTGGCCTGTATCTTCATGACAAAATATAAAACTCTGATCTATTTTCACTGTCCTAGTGATATTTAATGATATTATAATATTTTGGGCCAGGATCATGCTATTGCCCTTGTGGTTTCTGATAACCAGTACTTTTACCTACAGACAAACTTATTAAAATTAATATTCATACTTGAGCTCAACTAGGAATTATGTACCTCCAACAGGAAAAAAAAAAAAAAGAAACAGAGTTGCTCAGGATTCAGAGGAAGCCATGGCTGTGGAAGCTTCTCCCTGGAAACCAAGCTGAGCTGATGAAGCAAAAGTCTGTGCTCATTAAGCTCAGCAAAGAGGATTGAGCTAAAGAAGAAGCAAAGCATAATGGTAGACTTTGCATTCAAAATTCACGTTATAGAGGATCATTGTTTGGGGTCAAAAGGGCGTGTGCTGAGTAAAATCTCTGTTTACATACAGAGAAAAGTGACAAGTGCTCAGTGAGATGGATACATTAATAAAAATAAGACTGAGTATACAATGAACAGAACAAATTGTTTTTCCTCCTAATCATTGAGAAGAAGTATATAAGCAACTTTAAGCCGTGAAAAGTAGAGGGGCGCATGCATGCACGTGCACATGCATGTTAATGAACGTGACCATACTGAGCTCTCAAAAGGTCTCTGGAAACTTTCTTATAAAGGTGGACAACTTTCTCTCAATTTTTCAGAAATAATTAAAATTAAACACATATTTTAACATAATGATCTCTAGGAAAAAAAAGACTCTCCGTGGCAATACCTAAGAAAGAAAGAAAATATGAACAAAGATAAAAACACAATAAAGAGGCAAAAACAAAGTAAAATTTCAGGAAGAAGTCCAAATATCCTAGCAATTTTCAAAACAATAATGGTGGATTAATCTATGAGCCAAGAAAATCCTTTGATTAAGTGGAAGAAGTTCAACTGAATATTATATATGCCGATAACAATAAAATGCTTATTAAACTGTCTAGTAGCTTGTCACTAAGACACAATGATTATAAGCCTTGTAGGTAGATGTGACAATTCTGATGAATTTCACAAACATTTACTGAATGTGGAAGATTAAGAAAAATATGGATTGTGAAAGAGCTTTGCAGAATCAGTCAAAACAAAGCAAATATGTTTAGGGCTGTGTTATTCACAACCTATCAATTTAAAAGTGTGCATAACACAGGTACACTGATGATCATTGATATGGAGATTCTTCTGTCACATTGTTGTATACATTGTCTCAGGAGCGTCACTATATGAGGGTGCCTCTCCTGTGAACTGTTCTGTGGCAGTCATGAAGTAAAAATTTATCTGACAAATGTTTAGAAAACAGAATTAACAGGTGTTGTACAGCCATTTCCTCTAAATTGAAGCATCTCCTCTCAGTGGGAGGAAAGAAGCTTATAAGACTCAGGAAGTAAATTGAACATATAAGACCCAGGAACATAATTAAGGTTACAAGGTTCAGAAACAGCTGAAAGTTACAAGATTCACAAGTTTCCTCACCAAGGTTATAATCAGTAGCAATCTGATCTATCTTCAAAACTGCCTGCAATTTGTGCAGGGAGCTTCACAGATGTAACTTCTGTAAGTTCATACCCATGGTAGGGTAAATTTTTGTTATGTAGGCAGCCTTGGGTCACTCATGACCCTCTAAGTAGCACCTGAGCTATAGTCCTGTAAGTGACTCTAATAAGCTTGCTGGGTTATGGAGTCTTAGACATTTATTCATGTCGACCTAGGGAAAGGCACACAATGGTAGGCCAAAGATGGAATGACTACAGAAAAAATAGAAGTTGATGATAATGACCAGCTTTAGAGCTTGAATTCTCAGAAATACAGGAGTGACACATATGCACATAAAGCATGGTACAAGAGAAGAATTTTGGTAGGGTTTGAGATCTGAAATTAACCTGGATAAGATGTTTCAGACATCCAAATCCAAATTTCAATTAGTTAGTTGGATATGTAAGTGTAGAAGTTAAAAAGGTAATCTGACAACTATTTTAACATGTGTAAGATATATAAACTGGCACCATAGTCTTATCTATGGCAATTAAATGTAGGCATTAAGGATATAGCTAGGTGGATGAGTACTTACTTAACATGAGAGGTGTTTAATCTTCACTACCAAAAAAAAAAGTGATGGTAGTTGAGATTGTTTAGAGGACTCCTTCTAAATAATTTTTCATGGCGAAAAAAAAGTCTACAATAAACCCTTCAGAGATACTTAGATATATTGTTCAGAAAAGGAACAATGAACCATAAAACATAACAGAGCCCTGAAAATAATGACCTACAAAATTGCTGTTGACGACACAAGAAACAGTGCCTTTCACCATAGTGGCATAATCAACAGTCTTGAGTCACCCTTAGGAGTTGAGCAAAATGTCCCTGGGATTTGAACATAGTAAGGTTTCTTCCATTATTAGGGTGGACACCAAAGAGGAATCGCTTGAAGAAAGTGTAGAAATGGAGAATACAGACAGCTCCATAAAAAAATGACCTAATGAGAAGAGATAAAGGAGTAGCTAAATGAAAACAACAAACTGGAAATGAGTTTAAGTAGGAGAGGGTAGTGTGTAGAAAACATGACTGTCTGCCAAGGTTAAAGGAAAAGTATAACCACCAGCCAGTAATTTCAGCCTCTATCTTCCTCCTACAGGATTAACATCTGGCGAGATCTCAGGTCATCAACTGATTATCAATCTGATTTACCAATCTGATATATAAATCTGATTATGGAGACTTTCCTCTTCCTTGATGCATGAGCACATAAGGATGCTTTAAAAAGAAATTACTGCATTTTTGTGCTTATTATCAATGGGCTTATTTCCTTAGATCATCGTCTTTTTGTAACCTGGCTGGCCTTGGACTTTTAGTTCACCTCCCTCTACTTCTCTAGTGCTGATGATACAAACATAAAACAGCATTCCCAATGTGAAATGCTAATTTTTTAAATGCTGGTATTCAGTTCTTAAATAATGAAGTCATTGCCTAAAACTAAAATATTGTAACAGCCAAGTAAGTATGAAAATATACTGAGTTTTTTTTTGTTTGAGACATGACTCTATCTCCAAATAACTCAACCATTTACCTATGTTCATTTTGTTGGTAAAATATTTCTACAAGAATTGATTCTTATAATGTCCCTTGAGTAATAAGAACAGGACATTAAAAAACTAAACCATTTTCTGTTGTATAAAAATAGTTTTGTTTTGTTTTTTTTATTTAGAGATTGTTCGTGACAGGTTTGTTTTTTTTTCAATTAATTTCCAAAATAGCTAATTTTAGCTTTGAAAAGTTCTGCTTTTATTTTTAAGGAAAATGTGTTTAGTACATTTCACATATGTGAAATCAAAGGCTCATATTGGACCAATGACAGCAGAAAATTACATATCTCATTTGACATCTGCTCTTTTGACATTTAATTCATTCCTTGTCTATTATACATGTTCTGATTGTATAGGATATACATAAATTATAAAGTATTTTGATTTTTTTGTTTTATTCTTCCTTAAAAATTTCAGCTCACAAAATTTAAATGTTTGCATCTGGAAAACATTCCATGTTAAGGACTTTTGCTTCTCACACTTTTGTGTGAGAAACGATATTATGGGCTGTCTTTTTTAATCAATGAAAATCAAACCATAGAACATGAACAATTGACATATTTCAATTTTCTATCTAGATTATTCTGACTAAATATTTCTAAATGTCTATCTATAGCTTCTTTTCATGTTGTATAAATGTGTACTGATATGGACAGCTTTTCTGTGAAATATCAGAATATTTCTCTTTATTTTCCTAGAAATAGACTGACATAGTACCTCAAATTACAATATTAAATTAAACATTTTAATATAAATCATTCATAGTTCTTAACAAAGCCTCTCTTCAAAGATTTTTATACATCTGAAGGCAACACTAAAAATCTCTGAATTTGAGGGCAAACAAAAGAGATTTGGAACCAAGCCTACTAATTTCAAAGCACAAAACATGGGCAAATGACACTTGTTATTGATCTAATGCTTGAAATTACCATTAGGTACATAAAATTCTAAATATATTCCTAAATACAGCATTTCATACTTTCTATGTGAAAATGTGAGTGTGAGTTCAAAGAGATAAATATACAGCTGGCTAGAGCTGTTCAGATATGCTTAAATATAGTGTCCATGTCACTTTAATCAGCAATCAGCTAATTTGTAGGTCATACTATAAGGAAACTTTTTTTCTCATTCAAACTTCGTGTGATTGTCAAGAGCCAATAGAACACTAACCAAGCACTGAAAAAAACAAGAGAAATGCTGAACAGTGTTTCTACTGTAGGCCCACAGTCTCCCTCCAAAGCTGGTCTCTGTGTGGAAGTAACAGAATGGTGTATATGTGTTTAGGTGCATAGGCTAACCATAGAAATCTTAATTAGAGAACATCATGTCATTCAAGATGGCTACCTAGAAATTTCAATGGCTGTGGTACTATATAATAATCTGGAAGAGTCCTTTTAATTCTCAGACTGATCTATGATCAGTATGTTGATATTTTAAAATTAACTCTGCTTTAACCCATGTAGCATGACTTAACTTAATGGTACACAATCAGCATTTTTTCTATTCTATTTTTCAGTTTAAGTTTTTCATTTACAGCTTTATTACTTAGCCAAGTCAGGTGCTTGAATTCCTGGTGTTTATGTCTATCTTCAAGTGAATAAGAGTAATTATGAACAGAAACAATTCAAAATATATAAAATATATAATATTCAAAATAAACAAACTATATTCAAAATAAATACACTATATTCAAAATAAACAAGCAGTGGTTTTGACTAAAATGTCTAGGCTACAAATAAAAAATTGACATGTACAATGCATTTTGGCTTTAAAGGAATTTGTCTTTCACTTCTGGCAAAAAACAAACTATAACTTGTTTTAAAATTTGATTATAACTGTTTAGAATAAGATTTTCAAAACTTTAAGTTACAATGAATCTAAAAGAACATATCTTATCAAAAATTCTAGGTTATTTTTTTAAAACCTTCTAAGAATTCCAGACTTCCTTGTAAAGTCTTTTTGAAGGGTTTCTGAACTCTAGAGTGGATGCCAGTAGATTCATAACACGTGACTCTAGTTCATAACAAGGAGAACTTGCGGGGTGAGTGGTGGGACTGTACTTCTCCATCTTTACAAAGTCTTTCCAGTGTACTTTCCTATAGCACTATTGCTACTTTCCTATAGCACTGACTGACTTCAAAGGTACAAATGTTTCTGTGTTTCTTCTAGCTCCACTTCTTGAATTGAAAATAGCTGAAGATTTGAACAATGATACTTAGATTTTTATTTATGGAGGCCAAAAGGATTGTATTGTAGAGTAGTAATGCAAACTTTGCTCTAGTGTTGACATGCAATGTTCATATCACATGTATTATGTGGCTTGTTCACTTATTGAGACGAAAGTTCCTATAACATGATCTTAATATGGATGTTATTTTTTAATGTCTCTATAATAACTATTCCATGGGAAAAGTCAAGCTATATTTAGTATAATATCAGAAACTTAGAGATGTTCCCCTTCAACTTCAATTTAGCCATATTCTTCACTATTGTTATTAATGTGATTTCTGCATGAAACCTTTTCCCTTTGGAAAAATAGAGCCAATATTAAATATTCATCCCATAGCTATTCTCTATACATTGAAGAAGTGGAAGTCACTGGCTATTGACTTTGAATAATATGTGGTCAGTACTTTGAGACCAATACTGGCAATAATCAATATTCCTAACTTTTGTTTTATAAAGAATATAAAAATTTCAATTTGATATTTATTTGAAAGAAAGATCATACTAAATATAACATGGGGACAAAACAAAAAAAAAGAGCAAACTAATTCTTCCCTTATTTCAGAAAAATATATACAAAAATCTCATTACTATGATGGCAAATTTATCTGGATAAGTACTAGAAATATTTCCTTTCTATTTCAGTTATAAGATTGTATCTCTGATGGATGTTATTCTCCTCTAATTTGTAAGATATTCAGCTATGCTAACATAAATTTCCCCTGGAGATGTCATTAAGTCATCAGGCAGAGTACAGCTAAGCAGCTGGAACAGATACAAAGTACATTGTCTGAGCCTTTCACCCTCCACCATCAGGCTAACAATGGAAAATTGTTAACCAATATCCCATTACAGAAACCAAGAAATGAGGTGATGGGAGAGTCAAATTGAAAGCAATATGCTGCTATTTCCATTTCCATCCTTCTTTCAACACTACCTTGTTTATTTCTAAATAAAAGTACAATTTCAGCTGTTAGTGCTGAAGGATCGGGTAGCCTAATCTCAAGAAATGGATGTTCTCACAGTCTGTCTACAAAAGTCATCACCATACATGTCACATTTATCACCTGAAAAGAAGACACTGATAATCTATTTACATCTACTACATTATTCCAGCAATTATATTATAAATGAAGGATTTGTAAGAGATGCCAGTTTATGCAAAACCTAAAGATGAGAAATAATGACCAAAAAAGAGCTCTTGTGATATATATTATATATTACTTAGTTTTCCAGTAATATGCAAGATTCAGAGCTTGTAGCCAGATATTTCCCCCTGTCTATAATTCAGAGTGGGTGATAAAAAGCTAACAGCCTTCCAACATTAAGATGTTTAAAAAGTTGGCTGAGAGAATCATCCGTCACTGAAGCTGATCACTTCTAAAATGGTACAAAGTGGTTACTTTCAGAACCAAAACTCAGTTCCTTAGGGAATCCATCCTGGTTAACAGCATGTCAATTTGCTATACTTAAATTTTATTAACTCAGTTAGCTTAACAAAGAGGTCTTAAGGAACTATTGGAATTTTTAAAAGTAGCATATTGGGGTCTGGAAAGCTGGCTCTACAGTTAAGAGCTCATGTAATAGGCCTTTAAGAGGACCAGGGTTCACTTTCTGGAACCCACATAGTTGTTGACAACCATTCCAGTTCCAGGGTTTCTGGTGCCTTCTTTTGACCTCTGTGGGCACCGCCCACAAATGTAGTACACGTTCATATATGTAGGCAAAACAGCCATACACGAAATAAAATAAATAAACCTTAAAAATTAAAATAGTGTATTTTGATTATTTTAGCAGTATGATTCAACCAAATACTCTGTAGGGTTTTCAGGAAGGAGCGCAAGAGTACTACAGAAGAGACAGCTTTATGTGTCAAGTAAGACCTTGAATCAAAATTTCCTGATGAACAATTAAAAACTAGAGGATTATGCCTCTCTGCACAAAATCTGTTCCTACTGAGAGAGTAAGTGAGAGAAGCGATTGGAAATATAGAACTCTTGAGTAACAGAGTGAAAGGCGCTTTCATCCCGCCAGCCAGCCTTAAGGAGCCCTGCAGTTCTGTGCTTCCCTTGCTGGGAAGTGACGCTCAGTGCGATCTTAAGTTTAATTTAATGAATTTCTAGTCAAAGAATGCTATGGTGAACTCCGCTTGAGAATTTCCAACTCTCTCTAAAGCAGTTTTCTGAATGAGTAATGCAATTTGAAAGGCATCTTTTTTACTTCAGATAAGGAAGAAAGCTTGTTCCTCACTGCAGGGTTTCTCTACCGTTATGCGGGAATGAAAACCCGCACCAGGGGAATTAAACATGCAGGATATTTTTGGCACAAATCATAGTTTGACTCACTGCGTCTCAGTTTCCTCATCTATAAGCAAGGATGCTGAGTGAATTGTGCCTATATTTAAATGCTTCTCCCAATGCATCATTGGGAAGAGTAATTCTGCAAAGGATACTAGAGACTGAATATGTGTTCAAGTGTATATGTAATCACATCAGTTATATTATCCAGAGCAAAGGTTTTTAATTCATTTTTTCTAATGGAAAATATCCATTAGTGAATCCAGAAATCAGCATAATGGATTTCAACCATCATTTGCCAGAATAACTTGAATAAAATATAAAATACGAAAGTACATTATGAGAAGGAAGGACAAATGCCCTCCCATGACCCAGAAATTTATACATATATATCCTTGTGTATGAATATGCTGGGTTATAGAATAAATTATACTTTTATTCTCTAATATTATCAATAGTGCTTAAAAACCACTTATTTAGCATGTATCTATTTGAGCTAGAGGAGAAAAGTGGCTTTTACTTACCGATCGTGGGGTCATGATAATCCGGGAACTGGTGGCTTATAAACTGCATTGTCACTGCTGAAGAAAAAAACACAGTCAGTACTTACCTATAAATTATTCATCAACATAGCTCTGCATTTTAATCTTTTCCATTAAGTAGCCCTTGTATGAGTGGCTACATTAATTACACGGCATTAGCTAACACATGATGATGATAGTTATTACACATTGCTACAAAAAACAAGTGTCTATACTATATACTTGTAGTAAATACATCCAAAGCTTAAGTGTATTCCAGTCCCTGGTATAAGAAGAGCATAAGCTGATGGCAGGGCCTCTTGGTTAGCTCTGGTTAGTTGGTAGCTGTCAAGAAATGTCTGGAATCTCTTTGGTCCTGAGTTTTATGATATCAGTTGAACCTATGTCTCTGTCACCAGCTGAGTGGTTAGAAATCTGGCTTCATATTGAGGAACTAGTAATTACGGGAGTACTCTGTCATCTCACATTGAAAGAGTCAGTACATCTAAAATCAAAACAAAATACCCTCTCTCTGTCAGTATAAATATGTCAGTATGAATATACATATATCTTGAAGTGATTAACTGCCTCAACATTTGTCTCATGACAAATCTATTTAGGTTATTTAGACTAAAATGTTGAAAATACATTGAGATCCTTCTCCTCCTATATCCTCCATACAAAGAACCTAAATAACCAATTTCTCTAAAACATCATTAAAATATGTCTAGATTCTTTCTGTTTTGGGCCTACTTCAGGGTCTTATCTTTAAACTACTTTATTTTGTGAATTCTGACATATAAGACATGTCACAATGATACCCTAAGTCATTAAAAAGCAACCTGTTATTCATATGTTACTGATTACTAGAATAAAGACCATGGCCTTGAACTCAACACCAGCCTGTAGGATTCTTCATGGCCACCCTACCTCTCAGGCTAAGTCTTGTGCTCACACCTCCTGAGCTACTCTCCCCGAGCAAGCCTTTACTGTATGCTCTGGAAGAGCATCAGTGTCAGAGCACCCAGTCTCATCCTCTGACCAGCACTGAATCAGCCTCATCTTAATCCTCTTCTCATCTAAATCTCAACTTTTGAACTTTTGTGTTGTATTTTTGGTAACTCAGTTTTAGCAAGAATTTTGTGAGTTCTGTTTAAAGAGATTCTCCCACTATTTTTATCTGATGATCATTTGAATAAGAACTATTCCTTACAGGACCATGTAACAAACTGTTTATCCTTACCAGGTGATACTGGCTTGGAAGGTTGTGAAAATGTTGTTAGATGGAACGTGCTGGAGGATATGAATCAATGGAGGTGTGGCTCTGAACGTGCTATTTGTTTCCAGTCCTTTCCCAGCTCTATACCTCCTGTCTGTCTGTCATATGGTGAAGAATCACCTCCACCAGGATGCTGCTATCACCATAATGTTCTTCTCAACCACGGGAGCCAAGCAAGCACAGAACAAACTCTGTGAAACCATGAACAAAGTAAACATTCCCTTCTTGAAGTTGTTCCACCTGGTATTAGCTACAGCTATGCAAAACTAACATAAAACCTCAGAAACTTCATTCCATGTCTCAGGACATCTGATCGCCTTGCTTTATCTCAGCAAAAATTACTGAATCTGCTTAAGCTGAGTCCATCCCAATCCTCCTCAACATTTCTCCCACTGTGGTCCATCCACTACCTCCACCCTGATCAAAACCTGTGATTCTCTGCATTCTTTGCTCTGTTTGCCACTTAGCTCAGTTCCATGAATACATATTTTTCTTCTATTGTAATAGATACTTAATTAAATACATTTTGTTTTTGTGCCTACTTTCCAGTTCTGGTTTCTTTAACAATACTAATAATGGTCAACATATCTTTTCAAATATCACACTATTTGATTCACCCATTAAACTTTTATTAAAAATCTACCAGAATATGATATTCATAGAGGCTTCCTAGAATATCAGGAAACATTTACATAATTATGTTAATTAGTTATCATATATTTGGGAAGAATATGAAGGCTCAAAAAATTGGAGCACATCTACATGAAAAACACATTATTACTTTAAAAACGAATATGTATATTTGAATATTAGACTTAAAATAACAGAATTACTATCAAAAATAAGCTGTCAGAGCCAACTACTATAGCTGTTTATAAGAACATAGAGCACATATTTAGATGTTTGGGTGTTTGTGTTAATGGAAACCCACTGGCCATTGGATAATCGAAAAATTCCTTTGATTATTAAATGCTCTGGCCTGCTACTGAAATAGAACCAAGAAAAATGAAACCAGCTTTCACTGTTTCCAATACTCCAAAAACGTAATTTTAGCAGAATGATTTGTAAAAGTTTGTTTAGTGTTTTCAAAGTGGAACATCTAATGGAAAATTTAAGCCATTTTCTTTTTAGGGAAATAATAAGTGAAAAAATTCATAAAAAGCATTCCTAAATATTTATGTTGAGCAAATACATATGTACAGTGAATTTCAAATTAGTAATTAAGAGAAACTTTGGGTTTCTTCAAATAAAAGGGATAGTTTGAAAGGCTACCCTTTTATAAAATAAGAAAAGTACATTAAGAATGAAATTTTAATTTATGGCATAAGCAGACAGTCAAAGTGTGGTTTCTACTTTCTGTTCCCTATATACCCAGGGATGACCTGCTCATAAGAAGCAATTGGAAGTTCATATCTGGCTTTGATGGATTCCACAGATAGCTACTTTGGGGAGATTTCTTCTGCATAACCAGACAACCTCCCTCCATCCATTGTCTCTTCCTACTATCTGCTTACCCACATACACAGTGTTGCTGTTATGGGGACACAATAGGAATACGCACACTGGGATTCCCTGTATAGCTTGGAAATCAGCCTTTTGATCAGAATCTGTGAACAATGCAACTTGAGAGCAGCTAGAATCTCAATTCAAGTTTGAGTTTTAGGAATTAGCTTTTGATACACTTGCCTTACCATTTATGTTCATAAGGTGGAATAACTCCTCTTGAAAGCAACACTTAATTTTTTTTAACCCTATATGTGAGCAAGTTCAATACATCAAACTAAGAAACATGACCAGTTGTGTCCAATCACAGAAAATGAAAGAAAGACTGAAACCTGAAAACTTAATATGGCATACAAATGTTATAAACATTTACCCTGGAACTCAATACACTTGTATCTTTGCTTGTCTTTAAAATACCACAGAACGTTTCTAAAAGAAGCAATCCAACATTGAGACCAAGACAACTCTTCACACAGTTTAGAAACCTACTAAATAAAAGCACTCTCAGGATGAGCCAGATCTTGCCTCAATAATCAGAACATTTTATATTGTTGAAATTTCTACAGTAAACCAAAACTGTTTAATAGATTAATTATTACTTGCAGTAAAGTCATTGTTGGTCTGTGTTTTGCAATTCATGTCAGTGTCTGTGCTATTGAACCCAGTGAAAGGCCTGGGCATTACTCAGAATCAAAATGCCAAGGAAAGCACATGGAGCTAATGGAAAACTTAAGAACTGGTTATTATTTCATAAGACTTCTAACAGTTTTGATCAAAATTCTACATGTAAAATGTGGTATTAGAACACCTAACTCGTATATCAAATCCAACGGTTATATTGTTTTTATGTGCACAAGAAGTGCATATTTTAACTTGGGAAGCATTTCAAGATGGTGGATGAGTCATTGATGAATATCAATACCTCATTTCTTTCTTTTTAGTGTAACAATTTCCTTCACTGCCATGTCTAAAAGGTGATCCAGCCTTCTCTGTACAAATCTCCCATTTAGAGGAAGAAAGTTGCTTCCCTGTTTACTACCCAGCACCTCTAGCCATTGTGAACACAAACTTTCAGCCTGGTTTTCAGTATTGGGAAGTGAGGATTGATGGTTTCTCCCAAAGGCTGATTTTACCTGTAGTTAGTGTTAGAGCCATACCTTCCTTGCCTCCCCTATTGTTAGTGACTATCATCATTTCTTCAGCAGTCTCTGTAATTAACAGACCTGTAGTAGGAAAAGAATCTTCAAATTCAATTGTATTTTCCACTTATGTGTAATTTGTCATATATGTGTGATTTGATATTCACAATATGTAAAATCTGTGGTTTTGTTTGTACTCTTTGCTGGTATCTCTGTTTGGGTAGTATAATAGAGACATTATGAGACATTCAGATTGGAGGAAGAGAATAGGAGAATTCAGTTACAGGAAGACAACAATATTCTCATGTTAATTTCTTATTGGACATTGAGTCTTAATGAGTATGTGAATAAACCAATAAAACTCTAGAATTTAGATCTTTGAAATTTAATGCCGAAAAAGAGCAGATAACTTTTCTCATCAAAATACTATAGGTCAAACATAATCTAAACTTAATACATTAATTGCATTGTAAATTATATCTATTCATTAAATATCTTCAGCTTGACTACTAAAAATATCTGTCTAAGAAGACAAAGAACAAAGATTATAATTCAATTAAAATGTCTTTAAATAGTTTAAATAAAATATATGTTGTGTACTACAAAAATTTTAAATATTTTATTCTTGTCACATGAGCATCTACTATGAGCTAAAAGTTAACCATATCAAATTAGTAGGTTACATCTTTCAAATGTATTGAATCCAAGGTGCATTTCAAAACTACTGAATTAGGAAATTCAGATACATGAATGCAGGAGCAGGAAGGCTGGTTAAAGTAGGTGCCTCGGGATAAGTAGAGAGTATTTGAACACTAATTTCTCACTTTTCCTACAGGGATTTCCTAGTATAAGAGGCAAATGGCTGCAACAAAACCCCTGTCACCACTACAGTTCTTTACTTCCCATTCATGGCAAAGTGGAGCATAAATAGAGGAATGGGATCCTTTCATCAAATGGGTCTCCCACACCCTCAACACCACTGAAACTTTATAACAGAGTGGTAAGAGAGAGAGAATTCCTGAATAGTCCCATGAGATCTTGGAGGAAATGTTAACAAACACTGCATATTCCTCCATGCTTTCTATTATCATAACTTAGTTATTTGTCCAACCTCAGCTGTGATGCAGCTGTGGTATATCTCAAGAGAAAAAGCAAATGGGTCTCATAAAAAGTTAACAGGCTTGCCAAAACCAAGTCTGACTAAGACTAGGGGATGTAAGGGGATAAAGTTGGTGGGAAGAACAGGAACAGCCTTCTGGTCAGGTCAGGGCTTTTTTTCTTTTCGTTTCTCTCTCTAGTCAAGCTTTTCCTCTCTGGACAATTTCTTTCTCTTACTTGAACTTTTTCTCTACTGTATTTTCCCCATAAAATCACACACACACACACACACACACACACACACACACACACACACACATTCATACACATTTTGTGGAAGAAACAAAGCTTCAAAAACCTTATCTTTCCAATCCCCATAAAAAATGCTCATTCTCAAGATGCATCACATCCAAAGATCTTGTAGAAGAAGCAAAGCTTCAACACACACATACATCTTTTGTTAACATACACCCCTTACCCAGACCCATTTTGTGAGCTTCCTTCTTCCTTATTATTTTCCATATACCTACACAGCTTTTAAACAATACCTTTTACATAAGAAGAAATCACATCATAATCACAAGTCCTATTTTGCCCAGTGGATGATTATAAGTTACATAATTAAAAAACAGGTTTTTAACAAATACTCACACATGATTATACATGAACACCCAATTTTCCGTTTACTTTTTCCCCACAATACATCTATGCCCCCAACACAATAATTTTGTTATTAGAGATTAACAGAGTTTAAGCAAGTCAAACATTCTCACAGCCAGCTTCTATTGTAGCTAGCATGTTGCAATCTTGCAGTTACAAGTACCTGCCATAAAATCCTAACTTAAACAATTTAGTTAACACAGTGAAACAAGTTTGTTATTAACTAGAAAACTTTAAGTCAGGGGACTTTTTGCTTTTCTTAGGTAAAGGAGAATCTGTCCTGTCTATATGCCACATAATCCTATATCTTCAAGGTGCACAGAAAAACTGCTCAATAATTTTATAATTATAAAAACTTGGAAAATATAAGATTAATTGTGGTCAAGGAAGTTCAGACTTTACAGTGGGCACTGGAACTCATTTTTTATACTTAATCATAAGCCTGTCTCTCATAGACAAAACTTGTGGGCCCTAGCAACTAGGCTTTCTTTGTTCTTGTTCTCTAACCCTGACCAAAACAAGTCTTCGGTAACTAAGAATATGCTTTCTTATGTAGTTCCCTAGGTTACTTGCTCCAAGGCAGCTTGATGAAACATCTTAATCTGATGTTATTGGTTAGATATTCTTCCTGGAGTTTCAGTAGAATCACCAATCAACTGAGTGCTTCTGCCTTTTAGAAAATTACCACTGTTGTTATGTGTGCCAGTAACACGGCCCAGAGAGGAGCTAGAGACCCCTTTTGATATTTCACACCACTCACACCAGGAAAGGGAAGTATGGGGATGGCAAGCAGCAGCGGGAGACATTCAGAAGATGTAGTTCTGAGGGCCTTGCCCTTGGGAGACACACTCATCATGGTTCTGCTAACTGGTGGGCCGCACGCCTCAGACCCCAGTGCTGGCTGAATTCTGTCATTCCATCAGCACAGGCTCAAACACATAGGGTGAGGGACAACATAAAAAGAAAATGTGAGATTTTCAAATTTAAGAAAATGAAATGTCACTCTCTTCCTCCTTCAAAGAACAACAATCCTTTAACTAACCCCTTCTTGGTCTTAATATTGTCTAACATCCTTAAGTTTCCAAAAGGTATCCTTCAGACCTTTCTAAACAGAAGTCTTCTACAACTGACTGAACACCTCAAGAAACCATTGCAAAAAAAATCACATTTGTTTAAATTTCTGGAGTTGATAAACTATTACTGACGGATTTAGAAATAATTATTTACATGGGGCATACATAAATTGCTAAGTGAAATGTTCTTGTTGTAGATGAATTGAACAGCCATCAAGAAAATTAAGGAACAATAGCAATGGGAGATAAACCCTGTTCCATGGTATGATTATTAAAGCTGTGGTGACAGCTTATTTTGACTGATTTAAAGACAGAATATATATGTGTGAAGAGGAATTTTGATCAGAAAAGTTGATTCATTGGCTATAAACTTGTACAAAAAATTAGAAGTGAAAAAAGAAGATTTATTACTTAGGCACTATCTTTTGATTTCTAAGATTATTGTAAGTACTGTTTAATACCGACATAGGGAGCAAGAATATTCCACTCCTGTAGATATGAGAATTTACTAAAAGCTAAACTATACACAGCATAAGAAAATACTCATAGATTTCATATAAAAACGCATTTGCTTTCTTGGTGGTTACATCATAACATACTTCGTGTAAATGCAGTGATTCCTAAAAACTTTATAAAATATTCAGTAGGTACACACAATGAATAATGATCCAAAACAGGTTAAATTTTCATAAGATAGTAGGAATAAGAGATTTTAAAATGATAATTTTTAAAAGTAAACCTATGTTATTTGATCTCTTCTTTCTATGCATGTCTTAATCTAAATTTTCATTTTATTACCCAGGGAGTTCCGGAATTTACCGTTTCATTTTCTAGTTAACTTTAAATCAGCCGTTCTTCTTTTGCATAATGCAGTATTAAACCATCAAATGTACCTTCCTGAGAAATCAGACAATATCATATATCATCCTCCTTAGAACATTAGCGGTTTATGGCCAGAGGCAAACTGTCAGTTATAAGAAAGAAAAATCATAAAGAGAAAAGTTATTTTCTACAGAATAAAACACAAAACAACAGAAGAGCTGCACAAAACCTACCACTCATTACTAATTCTCCTAACCACGCCCACCCTTCAAAAGGAATTTGATTACTTATGGAAAGCACTAGACTGAAGCACTCTGGATAATGATATAATCTAATAGCAGAGACAGAAGACAGTCATTCCCTGCTGTCCCTTTAGGAGCTGAAGGCCTGAGATGGGAACTAGGAGACCAAGATGCAGGTCTCCAGGGACTCCTCACATTGCTCTCACTTAGGTGTTGTGTTAGGACTTGTAAGAATTCCTTAAACTTAACGTTTTTATTTTATTGTGACCAAAACAAATGGGTGGAGAAAATGCAAATCAAAGCAGGCTCTGGATTTTACATCCTGCCAGACTTCATTCTCCATCGTCTTGTCTATGGGTCATACTTCCATCATCTTTTACCTTAGTCCCCATCATGTTATTCTTTCCTAGTTCCACCGGGAGTTCTTCATCCCTCCAGTCACACTCCCTCCCAAGAAGAGCACTTAGTTAATGCTGTTCCCTCTGCCTAGACTGCTCTTCCTGCAGACATCTGTGGGACTCGCTCTCATCTGCTTTCATATTATTACTCACATGTGGACTCCTTGGTAAGTATTCTATCATCTCTAAATGTAAATCAAATCCCCTTCCTTGTCTCCCTCTGTTGATATTAATTAAATCATTTATTTTTTTTACCCTAGATATTTATTAAATAATAGACATTGCTTAAAAATTTGGAACATAAGTGACATAGACTAAAAGAATGTGGAGAGATGGTCAAAGAAACACTGACAAATATATGCAACCTTGCATTTATGTCAATGTTTGCAGAGCGACAGTGCAATGGAAAAATAAAGTTATCATCAGATGATTATTAGAATACCTAAATATAGTAAAAACAAAATTCTATGGCAAAAACTTAATCGATTTGCAATTTCAAACACCATTGGAAAATGTAATATTTCTACCATCACAGGATATATTCATGTAGTTTCTAAGAAAGATACTTGTGAGCATTTAATTGTTGTTGTTTGTACTTTCCAGAACAATACTCTATGACCTGGTACCAATATCTGTCTTAGTTAGGGTTTCTACTGCTGTGATAAAACATTATGAGCAAAATAATGGAGATATCCTGGAGATAACAGGGGGGTATTTCAGTTTGTGGTTCCACATCACAGTTCGTCACCTGAGGAAATCAGGACAGGAACTCAAATAGGCCAGGAATCTGGAGGCAGAAGCTGATGCAGAGGTCATGGAGAGATGGCGCCTACCAGCTTGCTCCCTACGGCTTGTTCAGCCAGCTTCTACCTCCCTGAACCACCAGCCCAGGCTTGGCAATGCCTACAGTGAGCTGAGCCTTCCCACATGGATAAATGCACCAAAGACTTGCCCACAGTTCAGTCTGGTGGAGCCATTTTCCTCAACTGAAGTTCCTTCTTCCCAAATGATTCTGGATTGTGTAAAGTTGATATAAAACTAGGCAGCATACTAGGTATATTAAAATTAGAATACATCTATTTTAAATGCCTTCACTTAAAATTAACTAGGGATTACAGTCTTTAAAATAATTTGTTTAGGATGAAAAGTTTACATAAAAGTATAAAAGCATGAAACTTGAACATTTAATCTTATATATCCAAGAAGAAACAAATTATCAGTTCTAAGATCTTTGTAAAGTAAACTAAGATGTTTACTCCAGGTTGAGCTCCACTAAGGAATCAAACAGGCTGGATCACAGATCTCCAAAACTTCAATTTTTACTTTTCTAATTTACTCCAATTCATTTCTTTTAACTGAAAATGTGAGTTTATTCATGAGTGTGTCAAAGATGTTTTATAGATACATGCACGTACACTGAATGGCTACTTTTTGAATAACAAATGAATGAATCTAGAATGTCTTATTCCAAGGTCAACCTCCAGTAAAAATGGTGTCACCCATTTTTCTGTCAGCAGTTAATTTAATATATTGTGTTATAGCAACATCAAGAGCATATGCTGTTTTCCAAAGATGGCACATCTGAAAGATGAATTATACTTGGTGCCCAGGAGCCATCTGCTGAACACCTCTAGTGAGTTTGAGATAGTCACTCACCTGAAACATCATAACATCCCTTCTAACGTCAATGTAATGAGAGAAGTAAAACATACTTAGAATTAGCTAAAGACTTCTTAATTCTCACTGAAGCTTTTAGTACCTAAAACATTAAATGATGCCTATCCTAAATGTCCACTAGTGCTTCCCATTCTTTTCCCTAATTAATGTATTTTTAACACATGCTTCCTCTCCTCATTGTGAAGCACTATTATGAATCTCAATGAAATTAACATTCAGAAAGAGGTATTCTATGTGGGTGTTATGGTGGCTTCTGAATTCAAAACACTCTTCAGAAAATTCAAATCTGAAAACATGAAATGCAGCAACAACGGCAAAGTAAAACTGTAAAGAGTTAAATTTTGTAAACCAATTATTATAGTCTAAGAACAAAATCGTCACAGTTCAAAGATGGACAGAATATTTAATAATACAATTTACTTGTTCATTAGCTATAAAGGCATTCACTAAGATGAAAGTTTGTCTTCATGCTCCCATTTGTGTGTGAATACGGTAGGTCGAGGTGAGGAGGGGGAATTTAGACTTGAAGGACAATGTACAATTGCATGATGGCGTCATTTGGTGGAGGAACAGTGTTCAGCTGGAGTTGGAAGGGAGAGCTGATTTTTCAGTTCCACATTTTTCAGGATATTTCTCTTGCATAGAATTCCTTCTGTTATTTTAATATTTTCCCATAAACTACTGCTAATAGAAAGAAATTGTGCTTTCCAGACTTTAAAACATCTATTCATCTTCTCTGACTGATATTAGCAAATGATTGATGAGACACAGAAACGCAGTGGATATTGAAACTCAATATTACCAGTCATTGCTTATTTGCTCCATGCTGACAATTTTGTACTCAGTGAAACAAAAAAGAAAAATAGACATTTTCAGCAATCTTTTCAGAAGTCTTTTGTCATTTAGGAAAGGCCCCATGTCCTTCGGTATTGAATTACTATTGACACCAGCATGCCTGTACTGACATATGTATATACACCATTCCCTTTAGCTGCATTCCTAAGAATAATTAATGGAGACAATTATTGGAACTCCTTTTATGTAAATGGATGATAGAACTGCAGACTGTTCTAATGCTCTCAGAGTTTAAGATGTGTACAATTTATCATGGGAGTTACCAAAGACAAGCTTATATACATTACATGAGAATGCAGTTTCTTATTTGCCATAATACAAATGAATTCTGCCTTGAGATGGCCATCTTTTAATAAAATCATTTTAGAGAATGATTAGTAAGGAATGGAGGCTGGTATACACTTGGAGTTGAAGGCTTCTTTTTTGTAGGTTTAGGAGAATTGTTAGCAAAGTATAACACCTATGATTTAAGTGTTTTTATCATAGTTCACAATGTCTAAGCATTCTTCTAGTCTTGAGGATTCACCATCTTATATCCAATAATTCTGTAATAACTATAAATGGGCAACAGGCTAGCCAGCAGCTGCTTTGTGAGTTTCCTAGCTAAGGGTGTTAAGGAGGTCCTAGATCTTCCCTCATCTCATTGTCCTTCCTACCTGAAATCACACATCTTGTGCCATTAATGCTTCAAAGTTCTGGACTCGCTTTCTAAAACTGCTGTTATTTTTCTACTTTCAGCTCAAAGAGTCTTCTCTCAAGCAACAGAAGCTTCAAAGAGGAAAACTGACTGTAGCATCTTGTATTCTTACCCACATCATATGTATTTACACCAACAATGCATAATGATATATAATACGTATGTTATGATGCTATACATACTATGGTGATTTTTATTTCTACATTTTATTAAGTATGCATTATCTTCATGGAATTTTTGAGATGACAAAATCTAAAAGCAATGCTTAGCAAGTCAGAAGTCATACATAAGATTTGGGGTAACTCTGACACATTGGAATGACAGGAAAAAACCAAAAGGAAGAGACGCACTGGTGCAGAAATCTTACATTGCAGTTGATACAATAACGCCACAATTACAAAAGCATAGAATGAGTTGCATCTTGTGTAACATCCATGCAAATAAGAAAACACATGTGACTCTTGGATTCATATGTACACAAGCATCTGACACAACTAAACTTTGGCATTTGGAACAGATTGTGACAAAAAATTGTGCATTAATTTTCAAAGTATTACTTATTGATTCTTTATACAGAATTCTTTAGAAGCATGAATGACTCCATTGATTACAACAGAGCTTGGGCTGTACTTTGTCCAACTCCTCCTCCCCTACTACAACCCTGAGATAAGCAGCTGACAGCAGGGATTCCTCTGCTTGCCTCCAACACCCATAGGCCTAGGCACTGGCTCCCTGGAGAATCAAGCAGGGAAACTAGCAAAAATCATGTTCTTGTTCAGTCTGTACTGAAAGAATTGAATCCTTGCTGTTATATCTAAGGCTGTGTTCTTAAAGCATGGGCAAACACCTCCAGTGGTCAGAGAGACCCATTCAGAGGGAATGGAGTCCTCCTTTCTATAACTTTGTACCTTTATAAAACTGTATCTTTAAGCATACTTTAACTTATTGGGTAGAAAAGCAAATCAATAACACAACTGCCTTTAAAACTAGAGGTTTTTATAGATTTTTAAATAAATAAAGTTATATCATTCTTTTTCATTTTTACCTTGTGAAACACATTTTAAGAGTTATTTCCTGCATATTTTACCATAACATATTCCCTTTCTATAAAATCTCACTTTTTATTCATGCCCATTGTACTTACACATTTTCCTTTTGCTTTAACTAATATTGTATTATGTTGGGTGATTCATTTCATTTTTTACAAGATTCAAAGTTAACAACTATGGGTTGTTATAAAATATAAGTAGAAGTCAAGCTAGGCTTGGTAAGTGATGTAAGCCTGTAACCAGAACTGAAAATAGAAGTTCAATATCATTATCTGATACATATCATGTTCAAGATCAGCTTAAGCTACATGAGACATGTAACTGAAATTAATAATAACAGTAAGTAGAGCAACACACATAAGAAATATGATATCAATGTCAGATCTCAGTGAACACTGCCGAAATTTACTTCCACTCCTTCTATTTGGAACATCTCAAATGATTTCTCTTTGCCAGTACTGCACTGAAGTCTCAGAGTCGAATTAGCTAGAACATGATTTTAAACTACAACCCGCATATACTTATCTGATATTACACATATTTTTGAAGATCATATTTCTAGCTGGTGTTTTGATTTCATCAAAATTCCATGCTTAGTAGTCCTGTTTCATTGTGGGAATGGCAGTTATTCATATTATTATTGCTAAATTAATGTTTAATAGAAATGTTTAGTAAGTTTAACAGAAAAGTAAGTGTAATCCATGTCTGTTTTATACAACAGTTTCATATACATGTTACACGAAATCAAAAAATAATTTGAATCTAAGATATAAACCTGGATTACTTGATTAAAGTTTTCTTCTGTTTTTGATCTTACAAATTGCAACAGTACTCTTATACCATTCCAGATCTCTAAAACAGAACCTGAGTGAGATAACTGATGAACCAGGCATGGTAGCTGCGAGTCTTGACTCCTTAAATTTGCCATAGTTCCCTTCATAAACAGTGACACAATAGGGACTAACTGGAAGTTGTGCTTGAGGCCAGCACTGCCTGGTGAGAGACCCCACCCCCATCCTATAGCTATGGTGTAATGGGCATGGGCTCAACATGTGTGGCTGTGATACTTAATTTACAATGATGCTCGTCACAGATCATGTGGACTAAGCGATTAAACACTTCCTGAATTATTCGTTTACCATTTTATGTACCCCACTGCAAGGTTCTGAGCATAGATCATTATCTTCACATTATAAACAAAGAGCTGCAGGGAGTTTAGCATCTTTGCCTAAGATCATACATGAAGAAACATATCTGCAAATCAACACCAGGTATTCTAACCTGTTCTTAGACTAATAACATTGGTCATTGTGCCTTTGTAGGAAACCTCAAAACTCCTTATGCAGCAATAGTCTCCTCATTAATATTATATTTGTTTATATTCTTTTATATTAGACATAATTGTTATATATTATAATGTATAATATTATAATTGTTTAGGTCTTCTTTATGCAACCAGTTCTAGGAGAGATAGCTATTTTGGCTCTTACAATCTTTCTGCCCTCTCTTCTGAGATGATCCATGAGCCACAGATACAAGAGTTGTGCTGCAGATGTAGCCACTGAGGATGGGGCCTCTATGGATCTGTTGATCCATGTGTTCAGCTGTGGTTTTCTGTAATGGTCTTTATTTTCTGTAAATAGAAGCTTTTCTGACAAGGAGTTTCAGGGGGAAAATCTCATGGCGTCCCACAAGTAACTAGGCAAAGAAACACAGGTAACTAGTGACTGCTGAGATAATTAACCTCTCCCAGGGATGAGAGCCTTTAGTGGTTACCCAATACAAAGTGGCCACCTTGAAATCATATACACACAAACAGCAAAACAGGCTCCCTCTTCCAAACTGACTCTAGCTTGTGTCACGTTGATATAAAACTACCCTCGATATGTATGTAACAATAATAATCAAAGTAAAAGAGGCTATCAATTTGCAAGTTGGGGGGGCATGGAAGGGTTTTATAGCAGGGGATATGAGAGGGGCTGGAGGAAAGGAAAGTGGGAAAATATTTAATTAGATTTTAATTAAAATGTTTTAAAAATAAATGTTTTAAATAAATGTTTAAAAATTTAAAAAAATTGTGGAAAAATATTTTCCTTCTATATAAACTTGGTATATATTGATTTGGAAATTAAATATCAAATATTTATTCATAATTTAATATGGTAAATATGAAATATTTATATATAGTACTTCCAAATGTGATTTGGAAATTAAATATGAAAGAGATGAGTAAGTTTAAGGATTTGCATGTCATAGCAAGTAAATACATAATATTTCTTGTTACTTTTAGTGACTTACTATGTGGTGTGACAGCCAGAGGCAGAGATTAAATAGTTTTATTTTGCCAAAATGTAGTTATTTGCATGTAGCACCTACCTCATAAATATTTGTCAATTGCATTATTTAATATATTTAGTAATTTTTTTAATGTCACAAGAGAAAAAGACAGCTGTTATCAAACATTGACAAATACCAAATAGTCTCAAAGTATTTTAGATTTAAAACACAATAAAGGATAGGTCCTTGTTCCATGTTAACACACAAAAATGAACTCCACATGAGAAAATTTCTTCACTGAATCTAGCATCCACTTGTCTTTAATATGTCTGCAGAATCTGAACATTGGATTTACTCAAATTTTCTTGCAATACATTAGTCTAAGTTTACTTTGACCATGTTCTATCATTTTCTATAATCCTTTTTATGGAATTCCATTATCTTAGTTTGCTCAAGACAGAATTATCAAGCAGGATTTTGAGACCTCAGAACTCTTTTTGTAATTCCATATTAAGAGAAGAAATGCGTGGAGCCATCTCTTTGTTGAAAGTTGTCTATACTTGGTCCCCTGTTCCAAATCACAGTCAGCTTTTGTAAATGTATCTGTAGATGCAGGCTCTGGTATATCCTCTGGAGGTATGTGAGGACCTGAAGAAGATCAGGATGAACTGACTAGAGAACCCAGTCAGGGATTCAAGACTACCAGGATAAGATCAAAGTGTCCTTACAGATCATTTCTAAAAGTGGCCAAGTCTCAGAAAAGGACTAATCTCAGGTAACCCATTTGGTAAAACAAACTACAAATCTGACACAATAGGAAAGATGATCCTGATGAATTCAGGAAAATTAATTGAAGAGGAACCTTTGTCAGGGTCCCTGTGTAATGACTGAAGGAGAGATAAGCTATGTGGAAAATAAACATGTTGATTTACATTTTACTAGTTCTTGAGACAAAAAACCATGTGTCTTTAGTGTTCATGGAGTTACTTGAAATGATTACTAATGAATTATACAGCTCCCTTCCATGGATAATGATTAATCTCTTCTATTTAACAATTTTCATTTTTTTTTCTGGAGAATTTGAGGGATATTATATGCATCCTTTTTTATACGATGGTAGGTGTATTTCACTAGAGAAACTGCCCTCACTGGCTTGCCTCTGTTCACTCTGGCACACAGCTGTCAGTCATCTATGCTCATGTTCCATTTGATGCAGTCATTTCCTATAATCCTCTTCATCACCAGACATTCACAGAGGGCTCCCAAGCAACGTGGTTCTGGATGATACCCCAGAACTCTGTAATGTGTGAGGACAGCAAAGAGTCTGGGAAGTGTTCCCACAAATCTTCCAGCTCTCTGCACTCCAGTCCTAAAAGCTGTCTTGTTGTTTCATCTCTCTGCCTGATGCTTTGATAATGGAAATGTTTCCTAGAATTGTAGAAAAAGAAGCTTCTGGTAATTTAAAGCAAATTACTGTTATTGTAAATTGGTCATTCTAATTCTTAAATTATGCTTCACTTTTTCTGGTATGGATTACTCTCAAATATTTTATTGTCCCTATGGGACATTCAAAGCTTGTTTCTAAAACAAAACATGAGTCTGAAATGCACTGAATCTGAGAGATGTCACTGTGGTGGTTGCTGTAGCTCTCTATCTTCTAATCATAGTCATTTTCCTCCTCATTGAGTTGTCAACCATGCTGTGTACGGGACTCACCTCAGTATCTGTTACTTGAATCAACTCATGAGTATCTCTCCAGATATATGGCAGTAATCTAATGCATCTTTATTCATAAACTCTTAGGTAGATTTTGATATGCATTTACTCCACCTTTGGAGCAATCAGAAATTCATATTCATAGAAGAGCACTCTAGAAAATCAGGGATTGCTTCTCAGTAACCTATATAAATCTCGATATAGATAATCTCAATTTTAAAAAGTCATGATTTTCTTACAAAGAAGGTAGTGAAGGGAGGATATAAATCAGACAAAACTATAATGCCATGATTGTATGAATGTGACACGATGAAACTCATCACTTTGTATACTAACCTTAAGATTTAAAAAATTAAAATAAAATAAAAACTAAGTAATAAGCAAAATTCTCTGCCCTCACTGTTCATGCAGAACCATGTTTCTAGGGAGTCCTCTCTGTCTGCTGATGAAGAGGATTACAGGACATCAGGGCACCAAATGGAGCATGCACATGTATGGCTGATTGCTGTGTGTCAGAGAGTGAACAGAGGCAAATCAGTTAGGGCAGTGTCTTCAGTAAAGTATATCTACCACTATATAAAAACATGTACTATAATATTCTTCAAATTCTCCATAAAAAATAAAAATTTGTTAAATAGAAGAGATAAGTCATTATCCATAGAAGGGGGCAATATAGTGCATTATTAAACACCTCAAGTAACTCCATGAACACAAAGACATGTTTTTGTCTAAGATCTGGTAAAAAAAAAAAAAAAAAAAAAAAAAAAAAAAAACTTCAGCACAAATATAGAATTAACAGGTCTTATATTAAATAAATAACTTCATGAATGTACAGAAATGATACTAGGGCACTGGTTATAAGGTCTTTGCTCATTGTTTGTCTAGAAGAGAACTATTTACATACAAAGGAATATAAATTCCTCAGGCCATTTATAGGTCACATGAGCAAGGAAGTGAGAGCAGAGAAATCAGCTGCCTGTCTGAACCCATTGCTGAGGGCTAAAAGCACTTTATGGTTATAGCACTACCTTCCATAGCAATGACAGCCTCAAAATGAGAATTCTGCGAAGGAAAATTCTGTTAGAAGTCCTGCATTTTGTTCAAAAGTTTATTTGCTTCTGTTGTTTATCTTAGTGACCTACCTGTGAGTATTTAATCTGGGTCTAGTCTTGACTTTAAAAGTGCTAATTAAATGAAGTCAGCTAAACAATGTAACATGTCTGTACATAGTGAACAAGCAACAGCTAACTAGGTAGTATTATTACACAATCAATAAGGCCAAGCTTACTCAGAGCTTCTTTATAACAATTTTTGGGATGGTGTCTTAGTCAGTGTTCTCTCACTTTTAAGAGAAAGCATTTAATTGGGACTGGATCAGAGAGAGACAGAGAGACAGAGCCATGCTGGCCCTGGTGTGAGCTTTTTCAAACCTCCAAGCCCACTGACACAGAGAGAGAGAGAGGGAGAGAGTGAGAGAGAGAGAGAGAGAGAGAGAGAGAGAGAGAGAGAGCCATGCTGAGCCTGGTATGAGCTTTTTGAAACCTCCAAGCCCACTGACACAGAGAGGGGGGGGAGAAAGAGAGAGAGAGAGAGAGAGAGAGAGAGAGAGAAAAGAGGAGAAAGAGAGAGAGCCATGCTGAGCCTGGTGTGAGCTCCAAGCCCACTGACACAGAGAGGGGGGTAGAGAAAGAGAGAGAAAGAGAAAGAGAGAGAGAGAGAGAGAGCCATGCTGAGCCTGGTGTGAGCTTTTTGAAACCTCTAAGCCCACCTCCAGTGACACACTTCCTCCAACAAGGCCATGTCTCCTAACCCTTCTCAAATAGTACCATTCCCTGGTGACTTAAAATTCAAATTCATGAGCCTATGGGGGTGATTTTTATTCAAAGCACCACAGATAGTATGAGTAAGTTCCTTACACTTTAATATGTTACAGATAAAGAGAATATCCAAAGTATTAAAAATGAGCTGAGTTATCTGAAAAGCTAAACCACCCCTGCAAAATCTATAGATACCACAGAATATTGAATCTGAAAAACAAGAAAAGTAATATTGTTCCCAATATTGAGCAGACTTGTCATCAAAACTAATAAACATTTATTGCAAAAGATTATTGGGAATTTTTCCAGAGGGAATTTCTCCTTCGGAAATATGTACTTATATGAGCCATGGTTTAAAGAAAACCATGACACCCATCGTATTTTAGGCTGAGAAATGACCGATGTGGGACAGTGTAAGTGGTGGCACTTACAGAACAGACAGTTGACACTTGACAGCCATCTTATTACACCTTGAAGATATTGAAGAAATAAATCACCAAAGCTATAAGGAATCGGATTTTGAAACCTCCAGACTAGGGGGAAAGGAAAACCCAACAAAGACTCAGAGAATAGATTAGAGGACACATCTGAATAGCCCACATCAGAGGGGGCCTTGTGGTGATGAGTCCCTTAGGTTTTGCCAAAGGGGATGACCATGACAGCAGCTTTTGACCAGATGTGATCATTACAACCTGTGAACCATCGTCTTCAAATAAACTCGTCTCATTACTGCTCTAATCGGTAGCATTTAAAATGTCCTAAAAACTTATTTTCTACACTCATGAACTTTTCTTTTTCATGCTCTGAATTCTGAGAATATAGTCCTCTAGTTTAGCTCCTGTGATGGAGGTTACACAGGCAAAGCTACCCTTTCAAGGAGTTATATAAATCCAGTGCCAGCAGAGACATTTTGTAGATAAACTACATGAGTTAGGTATTTATTAAAGAAGGAAAATAGCTAATAAAAAGATTTATTTGTATTTATTATAGGTACTCCTCAACATGCCTTCTCTTGTTCCCTAATATATTATAATCAGCAGACCAATTTTGGGCCCTCGTTGATATTACAATCTCCTTTATTGTTAGAGTTAAATCACAAAGGCCTCTCGCCCTTGGCTTTCCTAATGTGGAACACTATATATAAAATGAGTTACTGCAAATAAGACAGAGGCTGTTGCCATAAACCTGTCAACCTCATCTCTGGGATTTTCATTCCAAATAGCACTGAACACTTTCTAACAATTACTTTGCATTGAAAAAGGGCAAGCCTCTATTAAACTTAGGCATTTATGAATCTTGTGTTTCAACACGTACCCAATCATGTAAAGGAATCGGGAATACTGAGCACGGGGCTTTTTGAAATGTTTAGGAGTGAAGAGCTGCTGTGTGTGCATGCATTAAGCTAGAATTCAGTATTCAGTTAGTATGAGAGAAGCACACAAGCACTGGGTGGAATTTGGCTTGTAGTGGCGTGAGGTTTTCTTCACTCTGCCCAAACACATCAAATGGTCCTGGAAGCTGGTGTTAATATTTTATCTATTAATGGTGTCAACCACCAACAGATTGACCCTTCTTTGTTTATATGCATCTAAAGCAGAGACAGATGTAGCAACTGTCTTGGCCCAAGAAATTAGAAGCAACTCAAAAGCCAATAGCCATAGAAGGATTTTTGTCTGTCCTGCCCAGGTAACCCAAAATACTATGCTAATCTCTCTTGATACATAAAAGCAAAGCAGCATAAAATGGAAATAGAGAACAAATGAGAACTGTACTGCAACTTTTATTTTTTTTGCCATAATATCTGGTATTATTATTATTCCTTAATTTAAAGGAGCAATTAAAATGAGTAGAACGCCCTCTGATTTCCATATGTGCACTTTGTTTGGCACATGCGCATCATACCATGTACACATCTCACATATATACACACACACACCCCAATAATAGTAAGATTGATGATAATTGTTAGTAACAATTGGAACAAGAGGCTGGAGTGATAGCTTAGTGGGTAATGGTGCTTGCTGCCAAGCCGAATGACCTGAGTTCAATACCCAGATTGCACATGATGGTAGAAGAGAGCCAACACCACAGTTGTCCTCTAGTCTCTACATGTACACTGTGGCAGTCATACACCCCGCGCACAAATGAGTAAATAAACATGATATTGTTCTAAAATAAAAACATGGAATGACTGGTCGCTTAGGAGACAAGTGCTTCCTTGTCGTGCAACATTGCTTAGAAGCACAGCCTGATCATATTTTTTGCTGATGGCAGCCCGAAGCATTTTGTTTTGTTCTGTTTTGTTTTAAAAATCTTAAATGAAAATAATCACTTGAGTATACACTGGGACAAACATTACCTGGATATATGCAGAATAAATAATTGAATGCCTGACTAGCACAAGATGTGTGCTTCATTATATCACAAACAGTCTATGTTAACTTGCTATTCAGAGAACAGCCTGACTTTGGCTTAGCTTGGAGCTTGCCAGAAATGAAACAATAAGATTCCTACAAGGCAGAGTAAGTCAGAAAGGAAATTTAAGCAGTAAATTCAAACAGCTTCTGAGTTTGAGCTGTACTGCTGCATCATGCACAGATCTGGAATGGTCCTACTTGTGCATGTGAGAATGGAGAACACACGTAATTCTCAGAAGGTTGTGCTTTCCAGTTGTGTGCCACTGGAAATCAGTGCGTAATAGAATAGTTGGATCATTTTTCTAGCCGAAACCAGTAAGGGTTCTCAATCTCCTCAGAACCAGTGGACCAAAGATCCCTCTATATTTGACATGAATGCTCATGTCTTCCGGCCTTAGACTGCACACAAGCTTGCATATGGGCTGGAGACCCAAGAAACAAAAGGGAATGAAATGTTTATTCCAAGAGGGATGCCATGATAATTGTCTTATGGCAGTAAGAACACTCGCTAATGTTTATTAAGTACATAAAATGTGAAAACTGTTCTTGGAGAGGTTTTTAGGCCTCAGCTCATCTAACCACAAATATACTGTAATGTGTTTGTCTTTTGTTTTATAGTTGTCAGTGTAATGTTTCTGAAACTTTAAGGTAACAGAGTCTTCGTATTCGTACCCAAGATTTGTACAAAAATCATTACTACTAGTCCTTTAAGTATAATATTCATGAATTAGGCATTTACTCAAACAGTAAGAGTTAAGAGGAATCCTTATAGACAATATATTTAGCAGACATTTGACTAATATTATATCACTGAGTTAGAACGAATACAGGATTCTGGGCTAAAATTTCACAGGCACAGAACTTACATGAAGTTTTTCTGACTCATACCATTTTATCACACTTTGAGCTTCTGGAAAGCTAATTAGATCACATGACTTTGATGATTTATTCACTTGAATTGCTCTAGTGTCATGAAGTAATATGTAATTTCCTCAGCTGTACTGTGAATTCCTTCTGCGATTGAAAACTTCTTACACTTGTATTCCAGAATATATGGCATGGATCCTGCTTTAGCTTTTGTTTAACATGTATGTATCATTTGACCAGCAGGCTGTGTGATATATGATAATCCCCCTTACTATCCTTTCAAACACTTTAGAGTAAATATGCGTTCTTTGCTTCAAGGCACAGAAGATGTAACCAATGTCTAGTTTTGTCTTTCCATACTCCTCCTCTCCACCTTCTGTCTTCCTTGACACTTTCTATATTCCGTGTTCCTTGGAGCTAAAATGTATTTCTGTGAGCTTTATTTCCTACAGCTATAATGTAAGAATAATTAAGCTGAACATGTTTAAACACTGGTTTATGGTGTTGAATATTCATTATGTTATGTGCACAGCCCTGGATACTTCAAAGGGGTATGAGTTAGCGATGCCTTACTCACGTGCGACATTAAAATGAAAAAGTAATTCTCATAAGAAAATAGGACTTCAAAATAGCAAATAAAGTGTTGATTAGATGAGAGAATTTTATCTCAATAATGATGTAGATAACAGTGAGGAGAAAAGAAATAAGGAGAGAGTGCATTGCGGATTTCATTAAAGAAAATTGAGAAAAGACTAATAGAATATTTGGTTTTATAAAGATTTTCCTTGTTTTTAATCATGTGCATATTTGTGTCTGAGTGTGAATATGTGTGCATGAGTGTGGATGCCCTTGGAAGCCAGAGGCTTTAGATTCTACCAGGAGTTGGAGATACAGACAGTTGTGAATTGCCTGCAGTGGGTGCTGGGGATCAAACTCCGGTCCTCTGCAAGACCAATATGCTTTCTCAGCTGCTGGTCCATGTCTAGATCCTACGGTTATTTGTTAAAGGGAAGCTCTGGGGGCATGATGAAAGCAAAAGACATTGAAAAGATGGCTCTGACTGAGGCAGCACACACAGGGCCCACACAGGTCTGTAACAAATGGGGTCCTAGAGCTGGAAGGAGAAGCGGACACATGCCTCTACTCCTCACCCAGAAGCCATCTCCAATTGATAACCACTTGCAAAGGAAAATTTAGTTTTCTCCAAGGGAGTCTCAGTGGGGAAAGACACTACTTTTAAAGGTAGGCCGCACGTCCACAGTAGGTGGCCAACAGAAAAAGAACTCAACAGCCTCTTTGGAGGATTCTAATCTCATAATGTCACGTCAGAGCTTTTCTCTTTTTATTTTATTCTTTAATTTTATCTTTTTTTATTTTATTTATATAATTTTTTCTTCTCCCTTTTAGCCTACAGTCCCTTTGCATATTTATTATGGCTTCCAGTTTAGTGCTTTTATGAGGTACCCGAGTATGTGAACAAGTGAGTCTCTGTGTCTCTATCTGTTTGTTACGCTTTTTCCTGGGCTCTTTTCCTTCTGTTAGTTTGTTTTGACCTATTCTTGAGTGTTAGCTTTTGTCTTATCGTATTGAATTGTGTTATGTTATATAATCATTCCTTAGAAGTCTGTTCATTTTCTAATGAGAAAGAGGTAGAATGGGAGGGGAGGAGGGAGGAACTGGGAAGAGTGGAGAAAAGGGAAAGTGAAATCAGGATGTATTATGTGAGGGAAAAAAATATATTTTTAATAAGAGGGAAAAGAAAAACAGATGAGTCTGACAGGTGTATGATTTCTTTGACGGGTATAGCAATGGCAGAAGTTTAATTTGCAGTGGAGGTCACTTGAGCCAGATTATACAAATTAAATTATAACTGAAATCATACTTTGGAAAAATGTTTATTAAATAATAGCAGATATGAACAAAATAAAGGTAATATATTTTACAAGTTTGGACAAATTAAGTTGAAATAATTACATTATAGTCAAGCTGGAAGGTTTGTTAAGATTCACCATATCTTTGTCTAAAACTTTTGTCCCTGGATAGCAGCTATCAGAGTACAGATTCCAAATCTTGAGGAACCGCTGGCCCACGCCCATTGGACTCTTCTGCTCCTCCAACCAACATCTAGAGCTAAAAATGTACCATGTTTTGGTTTATATACAGGAAGTCTAAAACCTAAGACCACCCACAAATTTTCCATTTGGAAGCAATGATTTAGGGATACTGCCATGCCTAAGCCTTTGGCATACTTAACATAAGATATTTATCTTACCGTGCTTTTGAAACTCATTTTAGGATTGTTAGGAAAATTTTGTGAATACTCTTTTAGTAATATAATCTAACCAGAAATTCAACTCAATAACATCAAGTCACTTTTCATATATAAGTTATTTTCTTTGATTTACAATATCACTTCCTGTCTAAATACTATGACAAGATTATTTAGTATTTGAGTGACAATTTATGAGATTAGCAAATAATAAAGAGCAAAACACCTTTGTTCAAAATTAAGGCTTAGCAGCTTCTTTCATTCTGTTACTAAACATACAAACCAGACATGTTAAGTCAGAAAGTATCACATGGCCCATGAATATAAAGAAATTCATACCTGTTTGCTAGGCACCCACAGAGCTAGGAGTTGATATTAGTGGAAATCATAGGATGTCAACTGTTTATTACAGAATTATAAATCCTTACAATGAAAAGCACCTTATTTTACAGATATTCAGAGACTTTGAGGGACATAGTGGGGACTTACAACCTTTGCAGTAACAACACTGGAAGCAGAAACAAGATTTCATAGTTCCCTATTAATCAAGAAAGTCTGATAAATAAGTGAATGTCCTCATCAAGTTATCACAAATTCAGAACAGAAATAAACAGAATGTAATCAGATTTCTGAGGTGGTGGTAAAGGCAATGGTGGCACCCTCCTAACTTCAGAAATCTCAATTCACCATGAAGCTATAGTTGAATATGTGATAACTTAATAAGAATTTTAAGCGTTGCTTTTCAGTTAGAAAGATGCAAGGCTTTGCCAGAAAAGAGGTAAATGAATTTGTTACTGATGACTAGCTTAATCCCCGGACTCACTAGCTCTAAGTAATGTGCATTTTAGAAGTGATGAATTTCTGTTTACATCCATTACTGAACAGTACATTTCTGTGAGAATAACATGGGGATTAAATAAAGAGATGAGGTATCAGTCAGAACATAGTATATGGATCAAAAGGTGGCAGGAAGGCCTATAAAGCACAGGTGCAACATGAATTTCTGGAGCAATTTTCATTTGTGTTCTTGTGTTACATTTTCCTACAGAGATGACTTTTATAACTAAGTTCTGACAAACAATTTTAAAAATTGCTCTTCTATAGACAATTTTAAAATTCATAACCAGGACTAAATTCTCATTTTCATTAAGCAAGCTAGTCGGCCAGATGCCACACTACAATTTCAGCAAAATGTTATTTCCTACAATCTTCATAATAATTTAAACAGGTAAACTTTTATGAAGTATAGAGTTTTTCTGGAATTTCTTATATAAACACTGTCCTGCCTCTCCTTGTTCTTTTTCAAACATGCAAATAACAAGATAGGAATTGGTTTCATTTTAGTTGGACCGTTTTCTGTTTTATTATTTTATGTCTATGCTCTTTGGTGAGTAAACACTAAGTATCGTTCTACCTTACAATGTTCTCTTTAGCCATCGATACATACACTGGTATTTTATTTAATCACTCATTTTATTTGCATTATTAACAATGAAAACCAGTGACTACATATTTTGGGCAAGTGTTCTACGTTGAGCTAGTCCAACCACAGGTACCTTAACAAATAATAAAGAAGTTTATCTACTTCATTCCTTTCCATAAACTTACTCACCCCAATTCTCACAGCATATAAAATACTATATAGACCCATTTGCATACTGTTAGGAATTACATGATAAATAATATAAAGGGAAAAATAAAATAGAACTAGGTGGTGTCCACTGAGTACACTCATGAAAATGTATACAAAGAACATAAGGGACTCGAGGGGATTTATTTGTTTTTATTTTGCATATATGGGTATTTTGCCTGCGTGTATGCCTGTGTACCACACGTTTAAAGTACCTATGGAAGCCAGAATAGGGTGTTGGGTCCCCTGGAACTGAAGTAACAGTTGTTTACTGTCTGCCATGTGAGTACTGGAAATTGAACTTGGTTCCTTTGGAAGAACAGAACATAGTTTCTGAATGAAGACATGAAAGGGAGAATTTGGAAATGCAGAGCTGTCAGATGGGAAAAAAATCTTAGATATACAAATAAAGGCTAAACTCAAAGGTATAGTTGAGGTAAAATACATTCATGGTTTAGAGAGTAGTATTTGTGCAAAGGCTGTAAAATTATGTCAGATTAATGTAGTACTTTAATTTGTCTGATAGATGGTTTAAATGTCCATCAATAGTTCTCAAACTTAATATTTTTTGTGAATCTCCAAAAGAATTAAATTGAGTTGCTGGGGAAATGTCTCAGAAATGAGTTCAGATCTCAGTATCCACATCAAAGTGGATTCAGCTGCATGCACTGCTGTAAGAGATAGAGATAGTCAGGGTTCGGAGCCAGCCATCTAGTAGACTCATAAGCTCCAGGTTCAGTGAGAAACTCTGCCTTGAAAGACAAGCTGGAGAGCTACTGAAGAAGATATCCAACATCAAATTCTAGCCTCCACGTATGCAAAGATTTATAAATTCTGTTAAGGAACACTGTCTCATACATAACCCAGGGCCATTAGAGTTTAAAGCAAATAATGAACTGTTACTTAATTGAAAAATTATCCCAGAGAATTCCATCTTAAAGGGGAATACTGGGAATGGAAGAGTACAATTTACACATAAGAAAAAAATATGCAAGGGAGAGGAATGGGTTAAAGGGTCGACCAAAACTAAGTATGCACAAAAATGGTATAAAGAAGCATACCACTTTGTATTCTAATGTTAAAAAAATATATATGATTAGCACCACACTCTAACCGAGTTAACCAGCCAACTGCAAATTAATGTTAAAAAAAATTAAAGGAGACCTTGGGAAACCTTTGAAATAGCATAATCGTTAAGCCATTCTCTCACCTTGCAAAGTGCTATGACTATGTTCTAACTAATTCCCAGATGCTAAGAAAAGCATAGGAAAATTCATAGCTCTTCCATAAAGTAGTTCATAATTTAACTAGAGAAAATCCTCTTGACATACAAAAGTAACAAAGCATGAAGGTACAGTGGCAGAGAAAAGAGGAAAGCAAAGTTTCTGCTATTCCATAAAACTTAAGTCAAGAAAAGACTGAGTCCCTAGGCTAAGTCCTAAGGGACACAAAAAATGATTAAGCATATGTTATAATGTGTATAGGGAAGGAGTGGGACCTTTAGAAAAGAAAGAATAATATAAACAAATGTTCTTTTGATACTACTGAAGGGAAAGTTTAAACAGGGATTGTTTGAAACAAAGACTAGAAAGTAGACCACAACCGGACCCCTGTGGTTGTAAGAAATTAATCAAGCTGTTAAGCAGCCAAGTTTGTCTTTAATCCTGATGAGCTCTTGAGCACCAGGAGCCAGTAATGACACAGTTTTCTTGGCATTTTGGTAAGATAACTCTGAAGAAATAAATAGCCACATTGGAAGATAGTGGGCTTTAGGGTTATGTCTCAAAGTGATGATGAGTCTCTGGAATAGGACATTGAAAACAATGATAAATCATGGAATAAATGAAAATTTTTGTTCAAGAAGTAAAATGGACACCAAAAATACAAGGAAGTTACTAAGAGAAAATTAATCAAGAACTGCTCCCAGCTTCTGAAATATCTGTCCATTGCAAATGAGAACACACTGAAAATAGAAAATAATGAAGAAAAATAGTGAATTGAGTTTTTAATGTATATATCATTTTTTTAACATGTATGAAGTCTTACTTAGTTGCAGCCTTGGTTGAGAGACAAAATACACATCTTAAAGATGGGTTGATGCTTTAGCCTACTAAGTCAGTTCTATTATCTGATAACCCAGTAACTGAATAATTCAGATGATATGTAAAATGAATTTTGCCAAGTAGTGTAGACACTAGGTCTCCCCATAGTTCTTGAAGTAAATACTGTTTACAAGACTAATAATGAATCTCTGGAATACGTACAGATGGATAAATAAGAGGTTAACTGTGGCCCTGCAGCTAACTGGGGTGGTATCGTAGAGGGAAGCTTCAAGATTCACATCGCATCTCTCAGATAGTGGCTGTCTTGGTTATGTTTCTATTGCTGTGACAAAACACCAAAACCAAGACATCTTATAAAGAAAGCTTTTCATTAGGGCTCACAGTTTTAGAGAACAGTAGAGTCTATGACCGCCAAGGCAGGGAATATGACAACAGGCAGGCAGATGCGGTACTAATGCAGTAAATGAGAGCTTTCCAAATAGTTCCACTAACTGGAGACCAAGCATTCAAATATATTAGCCTACAGGGGACACTTTTATTAAAACCACTGTATTCCATTCGCTAGCCCTCATAGGCTTGTAGCAATATCATAATGCAAAATGCATTTAGTCTAACTTTAAAAGTCTCCATAATCTTTCAGTCTCAAGACTGTTTAAAATTCCAAAGTCCCTTCTGAGGCTCAAGATGATCTCTTAAACCTCTAAAAAGCAAAAAGCGAACTGGCCTCTTTTAACACATAATGACACAGAATATACTTTACCATTCCAAAAGAGACAAAAGAGGGCATAGTGAGGAAATACTGAACCAAAGACAGATTGAAACCCAGCAGGGCAAACTCCGAATCCTGTAGTTCTATATCCAACATCAAAGGATTTAGGTTGCTCTGTCATTTTAACTTTGCTGAATGCAACACACTTCTCTCTCCTTGGGCTGGTTCCACGCACTGTATGCAGCTTTTCCTGACAAACATCTCATGGCTCTGGCACCTTCAGCATCTGGGGTCTCCAATACAATCCAAGCTTCACTTTGTAGCTTTACATATTGGCCTCTGGAACTCCCCTGGCATGAACCTGGCATCAGCAAGTCTCCTGAACCTCAGAGGAAAGATTCCACCCTTTTACTCCTGTATCCTTCACGACACTAAAGCCAAAGCCACATGGTCAATGTTGCCAAGTTCTGCTTCCTGATTGAAATGGAACCTGGACTCCTCCTAGAATACATTTGCATAAATTTTTCATTGTTGTTGTTGTTGAATAAGTTTTCCTTTGCTTTAGGAGGAGAAAATTCCTTGGGTACCTTTTTTCTTTCTTTTTTTTTCTTTTAAGTTGGGAGCTTAGCTAGGTAAGGTCTTGCCCTGAGGGCCCCATTTCCTTTATTCCATTTCACAACAGGCTCTTATTAAAACTTTTTCTCTCTTTGAGCACAATATTTGAGCTCTAACATTAAATTTTATGGTATTCCCTTTTCTCTTAAATTGTATATTTTGCATTTTTCCAGTTTATTTTTTACTACAGATCTTTATAGGAATGATCATTAATTACTATATGACACAGTCAATACTAGAATGTCTTGCTATTTCCTTCCAATAAAATCGGTCCGAAACTCTTCAATCTAGCTTCAGGCAGATTCTTACGACAGTGTCAACAAGCAGCCACATTTTTTGCCAACATATCACAAGAAGGGTCTCTAATCCACATTGTTTTCAGCACTACTGTCTTCCAAACTCCTACAGCTATGGCTCCTTAAGTACCACTTAGCATTCAACTACTTTCCTAGTCCAAAATCCCAAAATCTTCCATATTTCTCAAATTCAGCATGGTCAGGCCTGTTATATTAATATCCCATGCCTGGTACCAACTTCTGTCTTAGTTTCTTTTCTATTTTCATGACGAAACATCATCACTGTGTTGTCTAATAACCTGACACAAGCGCAAATCATCTGATTGGAGGGAACCCCAGTAGAGAAAATTTATCCATAAGATTGGGCTGTAGGCAAGCCTATAGAGCATTTTGTTAATTAGTTACTAATGTGGGAGGGTCTAGCCCATTATGAGTAGGGTCATCCCTGGGCTGGTAGTCTGAAGTTCTATAAGAAAGCAGGCTAAGCAAGCCACGGGAAACGCCAATAAGCAGGACCGTCCCCCCATGTCCTCTGCATCAGCTCCTGTCTCCAGGCTGTTGCCTTGTTTGAGTTCCTGTCCTTATTTCCTTTAGTGATGGACTGTGAATGCGGAAGTATAAGGCAAATAAACCCTTTCCTCCCAACTTGTTTTGTTCATGGTATTTCATCATAGCAATAGGAACCCAAACTAAGACAATGACCAAGGAAACATTTTTAAAAAAGCATTAAAGGGAGCTCTTGGTTCCAGGGGAAAATAGAGCACATGACCACCATGGCAGGGAGCATGACAGCAGGCTGGCAGGTATGGTGCTGAAGTAGCAGCTGAGAGCTTACATCTGATCCAAAGAGAGAGACAATTGGAATAGTGTGGGCTTTTGAAACCTCAAAACCCACCTGCAATGGCACGCCTCCTCCAACAAAGCCACGCCTCCCAATCCTTTCCAAACAATTGTTTGGGGACCAAACACTTAAACATATAAGCCTATAGGGGCAATTCTCATCCAAACTACCACAGTGGCTAATGGAGGACTTGTGAACAATTATAGAGCTCAAGACCAACACCTGAAATTGTGTGTTTCTTAAATTGTGTGTTTATTAAAAAAGTAAGGCCAACACTAAGATGAAGAACAGAGAGATTCTCAACAAACAAACAAGAAAAAAAATGCACAGTGGTGTGGTAGCCATGATTAAAGGAGAAAGCAATGGCTTACAGTGCAGCTATACGTGGGAAGTCAGCTCAGAGGCATCTTTGCTGTAAACACTGAGAGAGTCTTTGTAAAGTACTAAGAGTTGATTATTATAAACAAATGTAACTAAACTCAACATCTTCCAAATAATTCTTAGGGTTATTTCTGCCAATTTGGAAATTCAGTGAATTAACATTATATCTTCAATTCCAGCTGAACTCGCTTGTCTCAGTAGTGATCCACCCTCTTTGCCACCTCCTTTACCTATCTGCAAACTATTCTATGCAGTTATGCCATCTTGTTATGCAAAATTCCCTAATGGTTTCTTCTGACACTTCACATAAAATTTAAATGGCATGACAAAGCCTCATGTCCTCTCTCACCTGGTCACTGCTGTGTCGGTGACATAATATCTAAATGATGCTCCTTTCTAGAGCAGCCTTCTCCCAATATGCACAGGTCTTTCCCTTGCTTTCTTCTGCCCTCCTTGCAGGGGACATCTTTGAATAGCACAAAATAGTGATTGTCACATCACTCTCCTGTCCTATTTTCATCATTCTGCTTATAAGTTATAAATTATATCACATAGTTTTATTATAGTATAAGTCTATTCTAAAATACAAACTGTCAATTGCAAAAGACGACAGAGTCTTCTACAGATACTCAAATATATATGTTGAGTAAATGAACAAAGAGTAAAAACACATCAACAAAATTATTTTTATTAAAAGTACTACAGAAGACATAACCTTCTTTGATTTTGTGGTTTTCTCCCTTCAGATTAATGCGGAAAGAATTAAAAAGTGACAAATTTGACGCCATCCCTTAAACATGTACATCTCTAAATACGGAGGACTGTTCAAACACCCAGGCCAAGTGCTACTAGATGAAAGAAAGTGACAGGGGACTGAAAACTCACATGTTCTCAGGTCACCCTGAGTGCATTTTAACCAGAATGAATGCAGCAAGGGGCAGAAAAGCAGCTTTACTGATCTTCTCATTTATATGAAAAAAATATTTTGACTCTTTCTTCCTTACCACAGTATTCATTAAATGCATCAGCCACTACGCTGTGAATTCTCCAACACAACAAATATATCCAGCTGAAAATCATCAGAGCAACCTTTTCACAGAAGGATAACACTGTGAGAAACACTAACCCAATTACCTAAATGTCTGTTGTAGATCTGGGTATTGTGGTAACAGTCACATGCTCACATAAATTCAAGCAAGCTCCATATTTTTAAGTTCATTTTCTTTCTAAACTTGTAGAGAATATGACCCAGAAAAAAAGTAGCCCAGAAACTGGAAGCAGTGTTAGTGTTTGGACAGTTTATGTTTCCCAATTCTCTGAGAAGAGTTTCTAATCTGGAGGCTGACTTGAGTGCCTTGGTTACTCTGGAATTAAAAGTAAATACTTTCGAAGTCCTGTGGAGCCACTTTTTCATGCTTGACCTTAAGTTCCACTGAACACTGTGGGTTTAATTCTAAATCTTATTTTTTTCCAAGTCTGATACTCTGACATTCTGCATTATCTATGAATCATAAAAAGTAAATACAGCTTGACCATGGGTTCTCAGTTCAGAGGTCTTAGATTTAAATGGAACAAAAGGAACACTTTTATTTGTATTGAAATAATTTCCTTCCATTATTAATATACTCTGCCAACTAGGGTCTGCTAACCTGTTGGTTTTTCACCAGTAGAAATGGCAATTGCTCCTACATTACCTGTGAGAAGTACAGAATTGCAGGAGCCATATTCCCTTCTGACAGATCATAGGTAATATATTCTTACGGTTTTATATAACTTTAATTATTAGTTCACAAATTGTTTCAGGATAATTGATTTCCTTTGCAACTCTCCCTTTTTTAAATTTTCTGTGTTTAGAGAATTATTCTGCAGGATGCTAATAAACACTCAAAGCTATGACTTAATGCCCAATGGGTGGAGGGGAGTCATCACACCACACACACATAATTTTAGTTACAATCTTAACTCAACTATTAGTAAAATAATGGTCAATATTTAAACTATTTCAAACTATGGTCAAATTTCAAACTTTTCTTCATTTATCTCATAATTTGTAGGATTTTAATTTCAAGAAAATTTCAGAATTTTAATTAGTCTTCTCCATTTTCTTTCAAATTAGTTTATTTCTAAGGTGAGACAACTTTGGCAATCCAGCCAGTCACTTAGAGTTGAGTTTTTATAAAGTTTTTATGAGAATATGCAGCTGAAAGGAACCATCATTCTTATAGATAAATAGAAAGTAAATCTTCAAGTCCTCAGCAAATTAAAGTAGTAATGCTTCAGGGGAGGGGGGATCAGTTAAGGAGATGGGCCTCAGCTCTAGCTCGGTAGCTAGGATGGATTGCTGAGCCAGCTGCTGGATTTTCACAGATCTCTCTTTTCACGCAGATTCCACAATATACCCTATCTGCTTGTTAGAATCTCATTTCCAGGGGATTTCCACAACCTCTCGTATCTTACCAGGTGGCTACGTAACCAATTTTGCAATGGAAGTGGCACTACTGTGGATAAAAATGAAGAAACTTCCCATGTATCCTTTTTCTTTCATTCTACTCTTACTGAGGACCCGCAGGCATGAAGCAAATGATTCATGAGGACTTTAACATGAGTTCAGATCCTTTCCCTGCTCAGGGTGTGCTCTGGAATGCTCATTCCCTTCTCCTTCTAAATCCTTTCACAGAGACCATGAGTATCTATCTGATTTAAAGGTGACTTTAGTCTACATTGCTTTTCTAACTAAATGTGTGACGTAACTACCTAATATTAGAGTGTGGGATTACACAGCAGGCCACACTCCAACTGCCTGAAAAGAGAAAGGGTTTCTTACTTAGATAACTGAATGGCCTCCATGTCCCAGTCAGTTGACAGCTCATTAGTTCATAAACTGTGTCAAGTAAAGCCTCCTAGATCAACTGAAGAGGACTTCTATTTATTTGGTTCTGATTTGGCTTTACTGATGGCTTTAAAAGCCCACCATATAACCATTGGAAAGAAACTACCACATTCTAGCATTCACTGTATCAGATGTGTCCTTTTATGAAAAAGTAACAGCAGAAATGTGTGAAGGCAATTCAAAGTTCCTGATACATTTGTTCTTCTGGTGCATCTGGAGCAGGACTTAGGATAACTGTGTCATCATCCTTCTATGTGATGCAACTTTCAAACTCAGAACCTGGGGATCATCACTGATCACATTTATCCCTGATCATATAGAACATCCCCACCTAAAGATAATTCAGCATCTTCACCTCAGTCTAATAAAACTTTTAAAGTATGTCTTAACATTAATAAACCTCTTGACGTCTGAACTGAACTTGAAATAGAGGTAGAAGCTAAGATAAAAAGGAATATAGTTTTCAAGATAGGTCTAAGTGTATTCAACTGTAACCTAGAACTCAGGAGACTGAACCAAAAAGATCATGAGTTTGGGGCCAACATGAGGCTACATAGCTGGGATATAAAGATTGGCTTCATAATTGTGTATTGGTGATCTGTCTCAAAAACAAAACAGAACAACAAGTAAACTAAACAAAAGACCCAGCTCTGATCTACTCTAGCAACAACAAAACAGTCTTTCCCATCCTCCACCCAGGCTCATGGAACTCCAATTATTCCCAGGCCTTCACACAACAGCTTGTTATTTCATTCTGCATCAGGTCAGGCTTCATAGGCCAAGAGAAAGTCACCTTAATTTATTCTGTTTTGTTGTGTTGACAGCTTTTAGAACTCACCACACAACTATTAAAAAAGAGACTATCTATCGTATGCTAACTAACCATAAAGGATAAGAATACCCCAATGGTGTTTGAGAACTATTCATGTACCCTTGAAAAATCAGAAATAATTTGTGGGCCGCCAAGATGCTTCATAGACGAGGTGGAAAATCAAATGAGTGTGGAAACATAAATGAATATTTGACAGCCATGAAGGAGAGACCCAAAAGGCCGTATGTCTCTGCCATAGAGGGAGGGACATGTAAGCTAATAAATCTTGTGTGGCTGAAGCAAACTCTGTGTCAGGGACAGAAAATTATGGCAATCTCACCAAGCTTTAGGTGGCATCTAGACCTAGTTTCTGTGTATTTTTAAATAAATGATTGCTAACAGTAATCTTTCTTATATAACCTTGTACTATTTAGAAGTAGCACTAACCATAAGATAGATATAAGCTAAGTTAGTTTGATATTTGAATATTTAGATAAAAATTTGATATTTGAATAAAATATTTGATATTTGAATAAAAATATCACAAGCCACCTTTAGATTTTTAATATGCACATATATGCATGTCATTGTCAATAATTGAACACTTTCATAACTCATTTAATATATACATGTACGTGTTTTTAAGCAAATACAGTTTAAAAACATGCATACTGAGCTATACCTATTTTTTAGCTAAAAGTTCCTATATTTCCACCTTAATAAAATCTTTATGTTATTTAAACTTCAGACTCTATTCAAATTTTCTACAAATATCCTTTATATCTATTTGCTCAGCTAGGATCTTTCTTGTATCTAATTTTCTACATATTTTTCCTTGTTTTTTAAAATATAGCACTGGTATGTCTTCAAGCATTTATTGATCTTAGTTCTGTTGTCATTGTTGCTAAATTTAAAATATATCTTGCTTTGTATATATTTGCCAAGTAAGAATCCTTATATTCTCTCAGTATCTTTAATTGTAAAAACAAAGGTCTTGCTTCATTTCTAAGACAGCCATTTACAGCTATCTTTAGTTGATACAGAAGAGTCAGGGCTAGCTTGCTGTTTCATGATGATCTGTGAACTGTGGTTATAGTGGAGAAAAATATATTGTCATTTCATTCTTTATATCCATAAATGAATTCCTTGACAAAAAAAAAATCAATTCCTTTGTGAATGTTGGTGTTTAATTAGCTCATAATCTAAGACATATAAACAAATGGCCTTGCACATAAGCAAATACATGCATATCATCTTTTTTTTAAAGGTGAATTTTTAATAAAAAATTTAATTAAGTTTTGTCTTAGTCACAACTTAAAACAAAGTTCCTGTGGACTTTGCATAAATATGTTACTTGTCTTTCTGCTCAAATATACATGCATATTATTTTCAGGATAATGTAATCACACAAACTTAGTTACAGTCCATTCAAAGTTGCTTCAGTTTTGCCTCTTTTCAAAAAGTTCCATCCTGACTCCCCTATGTCTGAGACCTCTGTCAGCCCTAACAAACGAGCCGAAATGGGCTGCACATGAAGAAAGGAAAGTGGAGGAAAATGGGCTTCTTTTTTATGGTGATTAAATTTTCTATGAATCTAAAGCTCATTTCCTTTCTGCCTTTAGTGAATAAAAAAATACTTGCAAATTCCTGCAATTCTGTATCATTTTTTGTTATGTTAACATGAAACCCAGTTCATTAAGAACAAGGCAAGGCCGAGGACAGTTAAAACAGCCCTGGATTAAAGTTCTGCTGGTTTCCTGGACAGATTCTTTTTTATCATGACTGCATTCTATTCAATTTTCTCTGGCCCACACTGGGGTATTTACATCTTCATGTTTCTGGTTTGTCAGAATCTATCATTTCTTCCTTATAAAAAATTAAAATAGGGCTTAGACCTGAATGTAGAGGAAGGCAGAAACAGTAGTCCCCAGAGTGCGTTAACCCAGCGGTCTGCAGCTCTGCAACTCTGTAAAGCTTCTGAACCCAGCTTTCTACTGTGCTTGAACAACAGAAATGAGCATGAAGAAATCCCTGCATGTGGTTACTCGTCTAATAAGAAAAGTGTCTTGGGGGGTGACGAGAATCAGACAAGGGAAAAAGGAAAAGTGCAATTATCACAATCAGATTGGTAGCTGGTAAGACTTGATCAAGTTACCACAGTATACTAGTTTTAAAAGACACGAAAGAACAGGCATTAGTCTCATACGCCTGTGAATGAATACCTCATTGCTCATCCAACGTTACACTCTAGTTTATGTGTTACGATTGGTAATTTCATTACAGCAGATTATCAGATCCCATAAGTGGACTTCTAAGTTTCTTCCTTTCCTAAAAATTCATTTTGCCTTTTCTGTTCTTCCTTCTCTAAGAACTGTCAGAACATATTCTTTAAGTTACTCAAATCCTTTACTGCAAGACAATGCATACCTATCCTTACATCAGCAATCAATTTGAATTTTGGACAGATGATGAAGTCTCTCCCCACTATAGTTCTATCCTAGAGACCTTAGTGTTTCAGTTTCCTCTGAAATAGAAATATTCTGTATTGTGAGGAAAACCTAAGATAGAAAGTGAACAACTCAGAATAGCTTTAGGAAATCCCCCAAACTGACAAGATTCACTAGGCACCTCCGTCCCAAGAGTAAATAATAAAGACTGCTGAGAGCCACTCTCAGACAAGCCAAGCTACAAAGAAGACTCCCAGACAAGCCAAGATGCCTGAAAGAAGCAAACACCAGTGGCGCTCCCTGAAGGGGGCTTAGGCCAGCTGAGGCATCCAGGAACAACACTCTCTGACCTATCAAGCTGCCCACAAGCTGTGCAGTGTGCTCCAAGTTCCCAGATTTTATGAGCTGTCAGGTGGGCTTTTACTGATATAGCTGTCTTCATGATATTTCTGCTCCTGTTAGTAACACATCACCCATATTCCTGGAAGTAACCCCAATAAAACCCATACTGTGTTCAGAGACCAGAAGAGAGGCTTGGATATCTGGGGCTAGCATCACAGGTGGTTGCCTGATATGGGTGCTGGAAACTACTGAACTTAGGTCCTCTGGAAGAACAACACATTCTCTTAAATTGCTGAGCCATTTCTCCAGTCTCCAAAGGAAATTTCTTAAAGGAGTAAGATTAAAGTTCAAAAAACCACCAGGTCTTACTCATCTTTGATTCCTTACAGGTGGCCCAGATATGGTGTGTCACACTACATCTGACATTAAGTTACTCATCTTAAAGATGAGTGTGGAAGCATTTTTATTTGTTTCGGCATTTTCTCATTCATAAGCACTATTCCGAGCATTGCACTTAGGTTAATTTAGTTATGGTCAACACTACCCTATGACACACCTCATTTCTTATTTCCTCTTTGACCCAAAGCAAGTAATGGCTTTCTTGTTAGTTTTATTTAGATTTAAATTTACCATATTCATCCCTGCCCTAACACATAGGAAAGCAATTCTCTCCTTCTGATGGCTCTAACACACATTTACCCAACAATATTGTCTCTGAAAGCCAGCGGTCACATAACTTCACAACACCTTACATCACATGTGTCCTGGAAGTGCCTTTATCTTTTCAGTTTCTTATAAGTCTCAAGAAACTTGTCTAACTGCTACAGTAGGACTGGGATCACACATGATTTTATTGGAGGAGGTTTAGATTATTTTATTAAAATGTCTTAACGTGGTAGATCTCAAGGCCGCTGCCTTTGTAATCACTAGCCCAAAGCATACCAGGCAAGTGTTTGTGGAAGCACGGAGCATGAGCATGACTGGGGACTTCCTTGGATGTTGAAGCTTGCTTTATTATATAAATTTATTTTATTTATTTATTATATAAATCTCAACTTTATTATATAAATCTCAACCTAATCTCAGAATAAATTATAAATCTTAATCGAAAAAAATTGAGTCAAAATGATAGTTCAATTTCTGCCATATATAAGCTATTAGTCTAGACCAGAACTGTGAACGTGTCACAGTGTTCTCATCCTTGAAGAAGGCATAATTTTCTTAGAGCCTGTTTTGTGTAAAGAGAAAAAAAGGCTTTGAAGGTTTTGAAAGTATTCCCAAATGACTGCTGCTAATATTATCTGAAGCATGGTTGCTTTAAAAAAAAAAGAGAGAGAGATTCAAGATGGCGATGGGCAGCAGAGCGCCAGGCACCAACCCCATTGCCTTCACTCCTCGAACCTCTGGCTCCTTATGAGTTCATGGATCAAGAGAAGCTAGTCCAGCAGGAAAAACTTTAAATAATTAAAAGTGGTTGGAAAAGTGACAGATCTGGAAAATCGACTGGCTGTGAATAGAGAGGAAAGATGGCAGAAGGGAGCAGCATGGACGGAAGAGACATGGAGCTAGAGTCTTGGTATAACAGATAAAGGAGTGCTGCTGGCTGGCTAGTGCCACTGCCTGGCCTGCCTCTCCCCTTCGGTGGTGGAGAGACACTGAACTGGAGACTTGGTCATGGAGGACAAAGTTACAGATCATTCCCTGGGACCAGTCCTTGGGCTTCCAGGAGGCCGGGGCCATGGGTGGGCCTGCTTCACTCCATTGCTACCATCAGGCCTGGGCTGCCATTCAGCCGCAGGTCCTGACCATAGCATGGAGGAAACCAGCCTGGAGAGGAGATGAAGCTGGCGAAGCACAGTGGTGAGCTAGGCTGAGAGAGGTGGAGACCAGGAGGTGGTGGGAGGAGAGCACAGGGCCTAGGCACTGCCGGAGGGCTGCGAGCAGGACAATCTGGCGGGGTGCTGGCCAGTCAGTTAGTGCCAAGGGCAGGGTAGTGTGCAGGTACTGCATGGAGCATGCTTCCCAACCACAAGATCATCCTGATTCTAAGAAATAACGATATAGAAGCTGAAGAATATTTCGTTTTCTGGGTTAAATATCCTCAAAAGAGTTGGTGTCCCTGACCTGTGTCACTGCAGGAAGCCATGCTGATGTCCATGATCGGTGCTGCTGCCAGAAGCCTATTATGTGGATGTCCATGAGTGCTGATGCTGCCGGAGGCCGCGTTGATGCCTCTGGTTCATTCAGCAGCTTGAGATCCAGAAATCCCGTGCTACCACCAGAAACCATATTGGTGGCCATGACCTATTCTGCTGCTGGATGTCATTGATCTGTTCTGCCACCAGAAGCCATGTTGATGCCCAAGATCCATGCTGGCTGATGCCACTGAAAACCATGGTGATGCCGGTGATTCCTGCCACACAGATTGGACTTATTTGTTTATTTGCTTTCGTCTGTATTTTGGATTTTTGTTATGTTTCTGTTTTTGTTTTCTTTGGAGGGCACATAGGTGGGAGGGTGGACCTGGGAGGAATAGGAAGTGGGTATGATTGGGCTACATTGTATGAAATTCTCAAGTAATCGATTAAAGAAAGTAACACAGAAAAAAAGAAAAACGTTTCTGTGCTTATCCAATATTTTTAAATGGTGATGTATAAAATAAAGATGTCCAATTACCAGTTTTCCAATATTGAAATATCTCACTTTACTTGAATTTATAGGAAATACAGTGATAGTTAGCATGATTAAGTGGTGTAGAAGGACTGTAAGAGCCAGAGGTTGGGGAGGACTGCTGAGAAACAGTGGCTTCTGGACATGACAAGGCAGTTGCATTCACAAACTCACAGTGATTATGGATGTCTACACAAGACCTGCACAAGATCAAACCAATCATGACTCCAGCATAGTTAGGATAAAGGGCTTACAAGCCCACTCTCAAGGAGCTTTGACAATTGAAAGTCTCTGGAATAGGAAGGGTCCTTTGTCTGTATACATACAGAGAACACAGATTAGACTCAATGAATTAAGAGAAGAGGATCTGAATTTGGAAAGGGTACATGTGTCAGGAGTCTGGAAAGAGTTTGAGGGAGAGTTCAGGGTGATATGATCAAAATATATTTTATACATGTATGAAATTCTTAAAGAAAAAATTTGCTTTTTTATTTTAAAAAAAATGAAGACAAGATGGACATCTTCCTGAGCCCTGACATAAACAGAAGAGCCTAGCTAAAGTCAGCCTATATAATGCAATAGGCTTCTCATTTAAAAAAGACTGGTAGAATCTAGAATAGATACAAGACGGCGAAATACACAATTTGCTGCAAATTATTGTAGTACCCATTGCTTCATGGTTTTCACTAAAAGCTAATAGCAAAATTCAAACTGAATTATTCATGAAATTGTCCACAAATATTTTCTTGAACTTGAGCTGAACTTTGATGAGCACAGTGTAATCAGTGTAATTTGTCAAGAACACTTGTCATCCCTCCATCCCTTCTCAGTCTCCATTCCACTTCGCCTGGGTCATTACCCAACAGCTGTACTGTGTTAGCTGAGCTTTGGGTTTCCTGAGCTGACTGAAGCTCCTCCGTGCTCAGCATGTCCCTTTCCATAGTGTTTGCCTCTGACAGAGGCCGTCTATATGGGTGTATGTGCAAGTGTTAACTTGCCTTCTGTTAGGACAACAGAAGGCAAGGGCTAGATCTTAGAATATCTGAGGAAAGTGCAGGATGGGGGGGAGTCACTGAAAATATAATTAATACAGAGTTAATCCATGTGATTCCATTTTGCGCATTTTGCATTTTGCTTTGGGTTCCCAAACCTGTTCTTATGAACTTTAAAGTCAATAAATAGAATTTTTATCTCTACTCATTCTTTCTTTTAATAGATGGAGGCACAAGCCTCTGTATTGTGACACAACACAAAGAAGATGCAGTCATTTTCCTCAAGTATGTCCATACTCTTCCATGTACCTGCTGCCCCAATGATAAAGGTACTCAGGTATAAACATTGTGGGTTCTCTCCAGTCCACAGGACCACCAGGTTTCACTAAATCACTCAGTAATCTGGGTATCTGTGCAGATGCTCATGTCATGGGTCTGCTTTCAGCACTGTACAACATGAACATGTTAAGGCCATTGCAGAATGCTGCAGTTCTTCCATGACTCCATCAGAAGCTGCTTACTCCTGGCAAATAATGTCATCAGCAGAAGGTCATAGTTGTCTTCATTTGGACATTTCCTATGATAGGGCTTCAGAACATGATTTCCTGGGAGCAGTGTGTACCTGGGAGCCCTTCACCTTAAACTGAATTGTTCTCTGGAAATTAAAGCAGAGTCGGCTATTCAGTTATCCTGCAGAGAAAACGTTTTGCAGAAGAAATTGTATTTTGTGCTTCAAAAACAAAGATGACCTTTGGATTATTTGTTATTTGGATTCTCAATGTTCACAGAGCCATCTCAGCCTACAGTAATTGAGGGAAGATTCCATCTGTTTTGTTTAACCTTTTATTTCTTAGCAATATTTGGCAAATACCTGATAGTCTATTTTTCCTTAGATTTTTGCTCCATTTAAATTTTTAAGTATGTGGTACTTTGTCTAAGATAAATATTTCAAAGTTCTGACTTTCCAATTCATTTAACATTCCACATGCATCACTGATGATCCCCATGATCAAATAAAGAAACTCCAATATCGATGGAATCAAATACAGACACAACATTCAGGACACTTTTACTCTTAAAGCTACTAGGATCTCTATCACCTGAATAAAATTGTTAAAGAAACATAAAGATATTCTTTTTACCTTGAAGGTGTCTGTACAGTCACCCATTCCCCAAAGGCATGCTTCTTAGAAGAGGTTCTATAGAGAGTTCACTGTTGGATGCTCACACTGGGGTTTTTGCCAGTTTATTTGCATGAACCCAAATTAAAAATTAATTTCTTCATCTTGATATAATATCCACTCCCTGACCATTTCACAAAATGAAGATGAAATTTGAATGAGATTCCTCGGGGCATATTTTATAGGAAAAAAAAATCTTCTTATTCTCTAAAATCCATTTAACTGACTTCAAGTTTCTTATCTTACCATAAAGCAATGACAGAATTCAAACTCACAGAATATAGAAAGGTTGTTTCAGTTTATAAAATCTACACATAATCTCAAAAATTGAAGAAATTCAAGTAGCCTAGCTGTAAATCTATGAACCACAGCAATGTCCAGCATAGCAAGATATCCAGTAAAGAGAAAGAGTGACATATATCCCAGTGGTAATCAAGAGTCACCTAATCTCAGTAAAAGGTAATTAATTTCTGATGCTATAAACCTAGTCCAGTATGTGCGGCTAGTTAGTCCATAGGCCCTAGAGGAGAACCTACTACTGCCACTTTCCTAAACCAGTATTATTTCAATATAAATTCTAAATATTTACTCTTATACCCATAGATAAGTGTAGCTTAGCCCTCATCAAAGAAGCTTGTTGTAGTTAGCCACTGTGTGGGCTCAGCAAGAGAGACAATGAGTCATTCTTATATGCTCAAACTCTGCCAGACCTCAAAAGAGGGAACCACCTCTTTTACTGGATCGACAGTAGAACCTTGAGCCTCTAAGCTCAGGTGTTTTTATTAATCCAGCACTCCTCATACATTCTACTGATAGCACATGCAGATCTTTAACAATTAAACAACCCCCACAGAAATCCAACACCTGCAAACAATACAAAACACCCTAGACAGCCCTCAAACAACAATGCATAAAACAATTGTTTTATATATAACTAAAAATTAACTCCCTCAATATTTCCCCATTTCTTTTCTATCTGCTTCTCCCAAGGTCCACATTGGGCAACAGTTGTAGTTGTATGCTACTGTTGGGGTGGCTCAGCAAGGAAGACAAGAAAGCATATTTCATAACTGCAAACGCTCGCAGACCCCTACAGAGGGAACCACCATAATGGCCAACACCATACTCAAGAGACAGTGGAACCCTGAGCATCTGATCAGGTGTTTTATTGATTCAGAACTCCTTCGATGTTCTACTGATACCACATGCAGATCATTACCAATTAACATCCCTCACATAAAACCAACACCTGCAGACAATACAAAACACCAAGACCTAGGGTAGCCTCTCACCCAACAGTGCATAAAACAACTTCAAACATAGATAAAAATAAACTTCCCCAACAGAAGCTCTTTTGCAGCAAACAGAGATCATTCCAGAAAGCCACATCTGGTCAAAATGCAGAGAACAACTAATTTTGGAATGCCAAGCCACAACTGATAGATTTATAACACAATCCACAAACATGACTGAAGGAACATCACAGAAATATTGTAAATCTTCTGAGATTTGGGGCAAATCTCATAAGGCCCATCCCTATATGAGGAGCTACAGACAATTAATGACTATTAAGAGAAGAAAATTCTACCTTCTCCAAGAGGAACACATGATAGTTGACCCAATCCTAACGCTCAGCACTAAACACACACACACACACACACACACACACACACGTGTGTGTGTGTATGTGTGTGTTAGAACAATATTACAGAATAAGAGTGCATGACTTTGAGAAGGGAGAAGTGGAAAGGATGAAAATATAGTACTCATACTAAATTCTCAAATATATTATGTTATTAAAAACAAGAAAATAAAACGTGTTTTCTGAACCCATGAACAGTATGCTGTGTAAGAAAAGCTGTAGGAGGTAGATGTTTAGGAGCATGCAAGTATCATGATAATTATGCTGAAATTTTGTTGTTACTCATAACTGCCACTAGCTCTTGGAAACTCTAAAATTTTCTGTCACCACATGATCTTATTTCCTAACTAAATTAAAATTTAATACAAAGGGGCTACCAAAGTTTGAGTTACATAAGAAATGATGCACATATGAGGAAATTTGGAAATATAAACCAGAAATGGGGAAGGGTAAAGCATTAACAACATTTAGAAGACCTGATTAATGCAATATTTTAAAATAAAGGGTAAGTGAAAAACTTCATACAGACCAACATATCAGAATTAACAATGGTGTTTGCTCTTAGGAAATGGAAACAACCTAAATGTCCTTCAAGCAGAGAATGGATAATGAAGATGTAGTATATTTACACTGTGTAATATGTAACACTGATTAGATATAAGGTATAAGGAAATCATGAGCTTCCTGTGTGAATCTAGAAAATGATCATAAATTGGGTGAGGAGACCCAGACATCACATATACTCTCTCATTGGAGGATCCTAACTTCAAATCATCAAGTGTGAATACATATACTGATATAAACCACAAGAAAGTAAAAAGGAACCATTGTGGAGGTTAGAGAGGGAAATAGCAGGGTACAAGTGATCTGACTGGAGAAATGGGAAAACAGGATGAGTAATTAGGGAGGAAGAATGAGATAAATACAGAAGAAGAGAGGGGGGTAAATAGCAGTAAGAATTCCTGAAAAGGTTATAAAATATATACTGTTAATGACCTATCTTAAAAAAAAAAAAAACCTATAGTGCACGTAAATCTATAAAAATATACATATATAGTTTAAATAAAAATTTTCTAACTGAGCTGACAAAGAACCCTCTAAGAGCCCAAAGATATCTAACAAAAACTGTAACACCAAGCATGAGAAGCCCTCTTTGCAGTTTTTGGTCAGGGTTGTCCAAGAACATCATAGGTTATTGATCTTGCCCCTGGTTGCCCTCCGGAAATTAAACATAAGTCCCTGTTTCTCAAGACACCATACACTTAAGACACATTCAGAGGCCCCTGAGCTGAAAAAGATCTGAAAGTCTCCTTCTTCCCTGAGAATTAATTTTCATGGTCCTGGAAAGCAACCTGAAAGCTTCCAAAGAAGAGAAGCCATTAATAGTAGTATCCAGCTATAATGCCGAAGAGCCACAAAAATGACCAGCATAGCATGATGAGCTTAAGTGTGCAGTTGTGGCATGAATACAATGGCTCTCTAATTGGCCTTAAGACTTGTTCAATAATAGGGATCAAGCATGTTCAATCATGCTTGGTACTGGAAACCTAGCAAACTACCCTTGATTAGTGAAGTCATGGATCTTGAAGGTGAACCCATAACTGCCACTTTTCTAAATAATCCCTAACTACATTTTAAATATTTGACCTTATTCCCAAGGGTGAGTGTAGTCTCCCCACTCACCAAGGAAACTTCTCTTTGTGACAGACATAGACCCTTACTAAAAACCACAACCAATCATAATGCAGAGCTGTAGAGCCCAGCACCAAAAGATATATTCAGAGCCACTCCTGTACCTAAGTCTTAGGGATCATTGTGAGAGAGGGGACAGAAAGAGTGTAAGAGCCCGAGGATCAGGAATGCTGCTGTGAGACTGTGTAATGTCAGATGTTATACCCATAAAGTCTTGCAAACATGACCACATCATCATGTGCTGAACAAGGGCAATCGGTGTGCAAAAGAGGGCTGGGGAAAGCCCATGAAGCCTCAACCCTACACAAAGAATGACAAGAAAATAGTCTCTTCCAGAGGAAGAGCACACCAACTCATTATCTAATGTCAAATGATCAGCACTGAAAATTATACAAGTAACACTATACAGACTGAGCAAGATGTGTTTATCTATTTAGAAATGAATATATGAGTGTAACAACATTTAATGAAAAAAGAAGCAATGAATTTTGAAAGAGAGCAAGGAGAGGTATATATGAGGGAGGAAAGGGAAGGAGGTAATGATGTAATTATTATAATCTCAAAAATAGTTTAAAAATAAAAAATAATGGGAAAATATTGGGGTTTTTTCTTTTGATTTTTTTCCCACCTCTCCTCAAACTGTGATATAACTCAACACAGTTCTAATGGAACAGCAAAAAAAAACAGCAGAAAACTGAGTAATTACATCTGTCCATGGCACTGAGTACCAAAGGAGTGAATTACAGACAAGAAGGATTTGTGAGACTTAACTCAGGCATGTGAAATGCCTGCAGATAGATGAAGTTCACATTCACTTCCTTGCTTTTATCATTGAGTACTGTGAACAGTAATCATTTATTGTAC
>JAMJFZ010001740.1:7500-97004 GCA_026225945.1 Cricetomys ansorgei | reverse complement strand
CTGCCAGGCTGTCTGTGGTGCTCCTGGGCTCTGTGGTTCCTTCCACTCTGCAACTGGCCTGCTCAAGATGATCGGTCTTTCATGGGGAATGCCAGCCGCGGTCTGAAGGCCCGCTTTCAGGTGGGTTGAAGCAGGAGAAGGGCAGCACCTTCTGCTCCCGCTAAGGACAGCACAGAGCCTGCTTCCTGCAGGCGGCTCCTCCAGAACCTCAGCACAGCGTCTCATTTCATCTGTTCCCACACCACAAGAGGAGAGAGGGCAAGGAGGAAGTGCTTACACCATGGGCCTGTGGGTCTCCTTCACCCCCTCACCTCTGTCATTGTTATCTTCTGCTTTTTAGTTAAGAGTTTTGAAATTTGCAACCAAGTCTTCTCTGACTTGAGTATCTTCTTCAGGCCTGAAGGACCTTTTCTAATGACCAGGTGTCCTTCAGTGCAACATGCATACCACACAACACTGCAGCCTTGGGGATGGATCTCTGTATTGTAGAGAAATAGAAATGGCCTTTAATTCTCTTTGAGAAACTTGCCTTGCCTAGCTGCTCCTTTACACAGCTCCAGCTTGGGCACTCTGGTTTCTTCTCCTTCTTTCTTCTGCCTGCCCACATGCTATGTTGGCACTGTTCTGGGCTGATGGTCGTAGTGTAGCTGTCCTTGGGGACTGTTCCCCATACTCAACATTGTACTACTTAGTGTTTCTTGAGTATTACTTCTAATCCTATGGGGTCGCCCCTTTTACAAAAGAGAAAACCTAGGTTCAGTTTTGGCTATATACTACCAGCTCACTGGTACACACTGTTTGTTCCAAGTACTTTGTAAGAATTACCTCATCATATCTTTGTAGCTTCCAATGAAATAGTGGTATTGTCCATGCTATATAATGGGGAAACTGAGGCACAGAAGGCGAAGGAGCTAGCCCAAATGACGCACACCTGATGTGAGCTTGGATTGCATTGGCTCTGCTTGACACCAGAGCCATCATGTTTGACCTCGTCTCCCCACCCCTGCACTGTTCTGCACTCTCCCCGGGCTTCACACCCTTGGCAAAGGGTCTAGTTTTGTATCTTCCTGTGCATCTCAGGCTCAGGCTCTCTGCGATGTGGGCTGTGGGATAAACAGCTGCCTTTCCGACGGAGACCAAGGCCTCAGGGATGAGCTGATGTGATCCCCAAGCCTTTTCTCCATAATGCAGGACTGTACATAGGCTAGATTTGGAGTTGTGCTTGCACACAGACGAATTGCCCCAAATGGCATAGGGGCCTTGCTCTTTGGATGGCAGAGTGAGCGGAAGCTGGCAGTCAGCTGACTTCCAAGAAGTCTTATCTACATTTCTCTCCCTCTCTCCTGCCTGGATGGACTCATCACTGGCCCTGTTCCTCTTCACAGGTGTATAAACTCCTTTATGCTTCCCAGCTGGCAGATTATGGCCTGGCATCCCAGGCTGTGCATTACTGTGAAACCATCAGTGTGGCTGTCCTGAGCCAGGGAGGGAGCAGTCACCCCATGCTACAGGCGGAGCTCATCAAGGTGAGCATCTCTAAAGGGTCTCTGTAGGTGTTTTATCTTCAGTGTTCAGAGAAGCCACTGTAGAGAGGCTGAGACTCCACATCCCATCTTCTTTGAGCACGCTGCAGCATTGGAGCCCACGAATGTCTGTGACGATGTATGCACGCCAGATGTGATAAGCAGAGGCCTAACTTGCACAAAGAACAACTGGCTGGGCAGGGAGGGGGTGGTGGGGTTGGGAGACCAGAAAGCAGGTGTGTTCTGCTTGAGAGGTTCCATGCGTCTGCTTTTCGGGTACAGTTAAACTGCGAGCTACGGGGAGCTGTTCTAATTAGAAAAGCGGGCCTTTGAAAATAGATTTTAGTGATTAAAACAGGAAATGATCCTTATTAAAATACTTTTAAATGCATGGAATATTTTATCACATGTGGGACAAATTTAAAAAAGAAAACAAAAACATACCAACCCTTAGTTCCTTGGGAAGAAAACAACAATCAGACAAATGGTTGTTCCAATTAATTGAAGAAAAAACCCCATTAGCTAGAGAGTTAAAGGCAGCGTGCTCTCAGTTGGTGAATTGCTTTACATGAGGCCCAAGTGTTGGGTTCTGTAACCGGTAAAATCTGTGCTGCTGAGCTATCCGGAACCTGATGTCTCTGCTCCTGGGTTCAGAAAAATATTGCCTATTCCTAGATCATTAATTGTTTCCTTTCTGATTTTTCTAGTCATTAGGAAGATTCAGGTCTTACATTGATGCCGTTAGGTCCATTTTTCTCTGATTCCATTATAGGTAAGATTTCTTCCGTTATGTATAATGTTAGATAATGGTCTGCAATTTGTAATTTTAAGTGTGTTGCAATACTATCTTTCTGATCCAGTTTCTAAGAAACTTTTGTAATGAATGGATGCTGTTCTTTTCAAATACTGTTTCTGCTTCTGTTATGAAAATAATGTGGAGTCCTTTAGAGTCTACAAGCTATGCTATACATATTGACGAGAATATATTCTTCCATATCTGAATCTCTGTAGTGAAGGTAGACTTGTAATTCATTGCAATTAAAAAAAATATTTCATTTTTTTTTCCTTTATGGAGAATACAATTTTTCACATAATATATTCTAATTGTGGCTTCCCCTCCCCCATCTTCTCCAGAACCCTCCTCACTCCGACTAAACCATATTCTCACCGTTTACACACTTTATTCCCCTGTCTTATTAGAAGGCGGGCCTATACAGTAAGAATAGTAATGAACAATAATAAAAATAAAAACAAATTACCCTGAAGAGAACAAAACAATCAAATGAATAGAAAAAAAATAATTGCACACGAAGCACACACACACACAAGCCATAAAGACACAAAATCAAAATTATAATATATGAACAAAAGACATGTAGAGGAGAAAAGGGGCCAAGATAAAGCCTTATGAGAGAAACCCCTCTAAATATCAATGAGTTCATTTAGTGTGAGGTGTGTGGCACTGCTGGGGCACGTGGCCTGTGCTTGAGTGTGGATTGCATATGTGCCGTCAGACCCTGTTGTAGAAAAAACGAATCTTTCCATTTGGGAGCTGTTATAAATTGGTGATAGCCTCTGGGTTAGGGATTGAGTCCCCTGTTGGGCAAGTACTCTCTGTTGTGCCACATACTCGTCTGACACCCACCATTAAAGTGTTGTCACAGCAGAGACAATCTTCTGTATTTTGGGCTGTGTCAACAAGAGATTGGGAGAAGCTTGTGCCCTGAGGGCTGGCATGCTGTATGAAAATCAGTGCTTCCTCCCTCTTTGCTCTACTTCCCAGTTTGTCTTAAGAGGCAGTCATCATTCTTGGCTTCTTGAAATGATCCCTGCACCTGACTATCAAATGATAACTAAAAGTAGAGAAAAAGTTACTGTTCAGGGGGTGCTGTGTTGTGTAATAACACGACATGTAATGACATCATTCTCCATCTCTCCATCAAAAAATAGTCTTTCCATTTTATCAGCAGCTCTCTGGTTTTAATGACCACTGTGACTCTCTACAGTGGAATCACGTTGATGTTATGGATCACATTAAACTATTCAAGCCTTCAGTCAACTTCCAGTCAGCCCCTTCTCTAGCTTTCCCCCTTCCTGATATAAAATGCTTCCTAGATCTGCAGATTGAGCAGACAGCTGGGGTAGGTGTCGTGCCTAGAAACACCAGCTCTACAAGGCCACAAAAAAAAAGCTGTATGTGTGAATTATAAAGAGCCACAGAAGGACAGGTGAAGGTGTGGGTTCAATCACCTGTCCTTCCAAAAGGATCACAAAAGCTACAGGATTGGTACTTAGTTGTGAATTCACACTGTGTGTTCAGTAAAGACAATGGTGAGAGTCACCACAGCTGCAAGCATTTAATGCTTACTGTGTGCCAGGCAAGCTAATGTCTTCAGGCAGATGATTCATTACCCCTCTCTCATGGGATGCTGTGGTACAAAATAAATAGGTTATTGTCATCATTGTCCATCTCTCTGAAAGAAAGAGACAGCTTGTCTTATCTGAAGTACACTGGTATTAATGTTCACCATGAATACAAAATGGAGTTGTTTGGCATCTTTCCCTTACACAGCAGCAATTAAGGGAAGGAGTGGCTTGGCCATTCTTCTCTCACCTGAGAGAAGGGCAGGTGGGAATAGGGTTGCTACAATAATTGTGGAAGCCAAGATTAAAAAACATGCCCAAACTTTTGGCATGTGGCACTCCTAGGAGGACTTTCCTGGTGGCCTAGATCAGAGGCCTAACATGTAGGATGGCATCCACATGCATTTTAAGGATGAATGGTTCAAATTATGCCCTATGGCACCTGTGTCTAGGTGGAACAGGTCCTATAGGGAGGTCTTGGAGATCAGAACACCTGCGCCAGTGTCAGCTTCTCTCTTCATCCTGCTGAGTTCTGCTGGTGTGCCGTGCCTGTCTACAAGAGCTGGGCCTGGATATGCAGCATGATCTGAAAGCCACAGAGTTAAAAGAATGGCACCCAGGGTTTGTACCAAAGCACCATATTGGTGGAGGTGGGCTGGGTGTGGGAGCTGGCAGGAGGTCTTCCATTACAGAAAAGTAATCAGTAGGTGACTTCTCACTGGGTGACACGGTTCTCTTTTCCCCAACAATGGTGCATACCAGCTAATTCCCAGAATGTCATACCCTGACCTTCATTGAATGTCCATTTTCTATTGTCAGGGTGATCTACTCTTCTGACAGTCCACTGTTGCCAGCCTGGGCAAACACCTACATCTTCAGGTGGGATATCTGGTGGGACAGACTCCTCATATCTCCGAGGAGTGTGGTGGACAGCACAAGGCAGTGCAGGAGAGGAGACCTTGACTAGCTGTGTACCATCCAGGCCATCTCTTCCTCAATAAAGTAGGATTTAATTCAAAGGAGGCTCTGACAGGCCACAGTGACTAGCTTCACTTTTGTTACAGAGTAGGAACACTTTGAGATATTCAGAGTAAATAACAAAAAATGGTTAGCTAAGCATGAGTATAAGACATTTTTAAGGAGTCTGGGCCCCACAATGGTCTCAACTCAGTTACAAATTTAGATTTACCACATTAGCTTAACCTGTTTTTCTGGTGGTGCTTTGATGGCAACTGTTTTGGTTTCTACAGCTCTGAGAAACAAAAAAGTAGACAGGAGCTGTCATGTGAGGAGCTGTTCTTAGGGAAGCCAGGGGCATGGGCAGAGGTGAGCCTCTTTAGGCTTCAATTTCTGGGGCACAAAGTGCTTTAATTGAACTGCAGACAGGACAAGGAGCCAAAGTCAGGGAAGGTAAGCTGATTTGCTTGGCAAGAGAGACATGGAATTTGTGTCAAACATCAGGAGGCTGCTGGGTATGCTTGAGTAATTGCAAGAACTGGGAAAACCATGCCCTTGAGTCTATTCTGCCGCCAGCAGTGACCAATAGAAATACACTTAATCTAGGGGTGCTTGTGTGCTGTCTGGAAGACAGGCAACTCAGGGAACTGGAACCTGTCCTACAATAAGTTTTATGAGAAAACAGAAAGAAATGTAATGGGCTGAGCATTTAGGGATGTGGTCAAATGGATGCAGTCATTGCTGGGGCCAGGCCTTACTCCTGCTGTATCTCCAGGAAAGCAGGCCTTATCTCACCATGGGACTGCCACATGGCCAGGTTTCAGGGTGTAGACATGGTACTGCAGCATATCAGTGTTCACTAACAAGGCACCATGGGACTTTACTGACAGATGTCTGCATGCCTCCTCCACTGTCCTTGGAGTAGCTTTATGAAACAGTTATGGTGGCTGGGTGTGTGCACATGCACAGCCGCATGAAGGTCAGAGGAAAGTGGGTGGAATGTTGGTTCCCTCCTTCCTCCATGTGGGCCCCAGGGATGAAATTAAGGTTTGTAGGCTTGATAGCAAGTACCTTTACCCACTGAGCCATTTTGCCAGCTGATCAACTCAAACACTAAATTTAATAAGCTGTGTGTCTCTATTTATGTTCTCCATGAATTTGTGCTTTATTTCCAGAGAGTAGATACTTTAATCCCATAATCTTGTCTTAGTGAAAATACACATTCAACAATGGTGGAGTTGTGGGAGGCTGGAGGTTGGCGGACCTAAAAACCTCTGTGGAGTCTGCTCATATGTTGTTTGCTTCACCTCTGGATGTAACTGGGTAGTAAATTCTTTTCCCGCTCACTCTCTACTGCTAGGATTGAAGCTAGGACACTGTGCTTGCTAGGAAACTAGTCTACCACTGAGTTACATCCCAGGTCTATAACTCCATCCATCTGCTTCAGTTAGTACAGGGCAGGATGCAAGAAGAGACTACTCAGCTATCAATTTGGCCACCATAATACAGGTTTTTGAATGTGACTAGCAGAATCCTTTAAAAATGGGAATGTTTATGAGAGAGATGATGAAGGGCTTCTGTCCAACTGCAACATAGGAACAATTTATCCAGAGAAATCTGATGCTAAATAGTTATCTACATGCAGAAATTCCAGCAGATGAAGCATGGTTAATGTACTATTATGGTAGCATTTTCCAAAACAGCCAAATACTGTATTGATGACCCACAAGTGAATCAGGCATATCCAGCTGCAGGCTCTTCCCAGATACTGAGAATATTGACAAGGAGACACGCTCAATATTGTACCAACTTGGTATTGTGGCCTAAACATGTCTTACCTAGTTTCCAATGTTTCTACAGATGTTCCTATTTGTTTCAGGCTCAGATCAGAAAGAAGACGGTGACCAACAGGAGATTATAACAAAGCATCTACTCTGCTTCTCTGGCTGTCTCGAAAAGCCCTGGTTTGTCAGCACATGTCTGGGGACACACAGGCTACTTCCTCAACATTTTAACTCTCTACTTACCTTCAGATTCAGAAGTCAGGTCTGTTTCAGGGAGAGGAAAAGTAATAAAATGGTCATCTGTGAGGAACACTTCCCTGATAAACACTGAGATCTGTCATAGCATAATGGCAGGATCAACCGTTCCTCTCATGTCCCAGGCTTGCACAGGCAAACTCTCCACCAGAAGCATGTGGCCTCTGCTGCAGGCTCTATCCAGCATGGCTGCTCTGGAGCTTCCTCCCAACACTGCTGAGCTGGAGCTTTTTTCCTTGTCATCAAGAATGAAACCTTGCCCCACCCAGCCCCCAGGAGGATCATCTCAATGCTGTATTTCATCAGGTAGACCTAATCTACACTGTCATCCTAGAAGGAGGCGAGAGATGTGCTCGAACCCTGACAGTAAGCAATGCTGCTGTATGAACTAAATCCATGGAGAGCACTGGGGACACCAGGGCCGTGCATAGATGCCTGGGAGCCTAAGACATTAGCATGCTTACCTCATGTGTGTGTCCATTCAGCTCTCCAGAAACTTCTCTCATTGAGTGGGGTGACCACCCCAGTTCAACTAATACAACACATAATACTGGAAGGACAAATCCCAAGTTCAGAGTCTGGACAGAAGTCTTATAGGCTAAGAGCCTTTACTGCTCTTTCAGATGCCTAATGACCCTCTATCACTCTAGTTACAGAGGATCCATTGCCTTCAGCCTCCAATGGACCTGCACGCATGTGAGGCACAGACATGCAACAGACAGAACAGCCAAACACAAAAACGAAAATTAAATAAACCTCTCACAAATATGCCAAATGCATCTTCAAGGACAACAAGATTTATTAAAAACAATTTCCCCAACTGTCTTGGCAGGCTATTATCACTGCTATGTAGTTATTAGTGATGCTGTGTGCAGGAAAAAACAAAACTCTGGGTTCCCGAAATTTTTTATGCTCCTTTAATGACTGTTTTTATTTCTGGGATGCTGTAGAGGAATATAGGATTATCTCCATAATTTGGTTGCCATGATCACTTCTTGAAAGTATGTATACAGAGTACCATATTTCAGGGATAGCTGTATGCAGGACAGTGTGAATATTGAAGGAATAATTATTCAATCATAAAGACTATATCCATGGAATAAGCCATCCTTCTGACACCCAGGACGCCTCGCCTCTGCTTATCCCTGGCTTGCTTTGAACTCACTCTGTAGCCCATGCTGCCTGGAATATGCATAGATCTAGCTCTGCCTGTGAGACCTGGGGTTACAGGAACTTGACACCACAGCCAACTAAAGAAGTTGGTCATAAGAGTGAAGAGTTTGAAATAATTTTTATTCATAAAAACTACAGTCCTTTTCCCCAATAATGGCTTTTTAAAAAGCATTTGAAAAATATCAAACACAGTAGAAAAGATGAAACACCAACAAAATAACCAAACTCAAACAAAACCACCAAAGGCAAAAACACAAACCAAAAACAAAGCAAAAAATTAAGCTAAGTGGTACTCTCTTGCTGCAGGTTTGGGAGGTGTGAAATTGGGGAATACTCGCTCTTTATTCTTAGAGAAGAACAAACAGCTAACAGGAGGTGAAAGGGATGGTTGACAACTCTAGAGTAGACTTGTCTTCACTACACTTGTGTGTGCCATGCAGTCAGCACTGTACTGGAGACAGAAGCCTTTTGGGTGTGGTCTGTCAGGATAACAGAGTCGCATCAACACAGTCTTCCATGACAGATTTCCACCACACATGCAGGGCTGAGGACTCGTAACTGTTGATCAGAAGTGTATCTTCCCTCCGTATTGTACCCCCAAATGGGACCATTTGCTAGTGCATATCAAAGTGTTCAGTAATTTTTGTCTTTGGTTTTTCTGTATCCCATGATTATTGTTGATGTGTTTTTTTCTCCTAGAATAGTGAGCCAACAGATAACATGGATCAGATTGGGGCTGGATCACCTGGAGTTAGGTTGATGTCTTATTCAATGGTGATTTCCCAGCTACAAGGAGGTGTCTTTTTCCTAGTGTGGAGAATGTCCTGTGTTGAAGTTGTCTGTGGCTTCCTTTGGTATCTAATATCCTCTAAGGACAGGTATCATGCAAAAGAAAATCAATGAGATCCAGACACAGCCTCACTGGGTCATTGGCTAGACAAAATCAGGGTCTACTCACACATAAAATACCAAATTCTAGGAAGGAAACCATCCCACAAATTCCAGGGTTGCTGAGTATGGGGCTTGGCATGTGGCTCCTGATGCAGCAGCTCCTTCTGCAGGAGGCTCTCAGCCTGGCTTGTGGCCTGTGCCAGCTCATGCTGCAGTTTTTCAGATCTAGGAGAGGAATGCAGTAAAGACACAATCCTGGTGGGGTCCTGCCATGTCACATGTCAAGCTGAACCCTCCCACCACCTCAACTGTGTTGGGTATTCAACACTGACTTCTAACTGAATATTGTTTCTACCCCCAAGGAACATGGGTCACAGATAACTGGGATGTAATTTTTCTCAGCATTAATCAATATCAGAAGTTGATCTGAGTACAGTATGTTCTCTGTTCTACTAGAAAGAATAGGACTAATTCCTACAGTCCAAGGACATCATTATGTAAGCAATAATACAATATTGATGCCAGAGGTGAGCATACACACACATTTCCCATGATGAGATACTAATTGACCTTCTCATTTCATAGGCATAATACAAACTTGCAACCTGAGTACCAGAATAAGTCATGAAGCTATCAAAATCCTCCAGCCCAGAAGATACCTTGAAGCCAGGCAAAACACAGGATGGATTCTGCCATGCTAGAGCAGCATTTCCAGAATTGAATGCCTAAGAACAATTGCCCTGCATGGTTTCTGGCTCTGGCACCAAACAGAAACACATTTCCCTTAGGACTAGATCTGGGAACTTACATCCTGATTCCTAGGTGACTGATCCAGAACACTTAAGCGAAGGTTCTGATCATCCCTGAAGCTGACGCATCTTGCTGGGTTCCTCCTGACAACTAATAAACCTATTGTATTTAGAGAACTCGTCACTGTATATAAACAAACACCAAAAAGAGCAGTGCTCAACAATGGGAATCTTTTCTCTATAGATGATGTTCATCAGTAAAAATGAAGTTTCGGCAAGGCACATTTGTGCACAACTTTAGATCCCATCACTAGGGAGTCAGAAGCAGGCAGATTTCTGTGAGTTAAACGACAGCCTGCTCAGAACATACTAGAGAACTCTGAAAGAGAAAATAATTTCTTAGACACACTGAATATCAAATATCATGTTTCCTGGACAGAAGTTCTTGTCAGCTGCACCAGCCTGAACCTTTGAGGTGTTTCCTCCCTGGATGTGGATTGGAGCCTTGCCACTGAACAAAAGCCTATAAAAGACAGAAATTCCAGGGGCAGCAGACCCACTTGGCTCTACCCCTCCTCCCAGCCTGGACACAGAAATGCACAATTAGATGACATGAGATGGGCAGCTGGATGTATGGGAACATGAGTAACATGTGTGCTGAAAGCACAGGTCGGTGTATGGGCAAATAGGGCTCCTTTTGCTGTCCACTAGATTATTTTCTAGTGGAGTGTTGAGCACATGCACGATTATACTCTCATATAAGGGCAAGAATATATAGAGGATCCCAACAGCTTTCTGGTCAGCCAGACTACCCAAAACAATAAGCTCAGGGGAAGTAAGAAACACTGGTTCAAACCAGAGACTGACAAAGAAACCTAGTGATGTCTTCTAGCCAATGCATACACGTATGGTACACTGAAATCTCCATATGTCTACACTATACACGCACTGGGATGCACATGTACACACATACACACAGGCACACACACACACACACACACACACACACACACACACACAGACATGCACATGTGTGGCCACTTATAGCAAAACAAGGTTGGGGAATAGAAAACAACATCAGGCTAGATAGCAGGTGAGTTTAGAGTAACACACCAGCTCTTTCACAAGGGTCTCACAACTCTATTATCCCTCCCTTGGGAAATAAAATTAATATGGGAAGTATGCTCTGCTTAGTCACATTATGTTGTGGTGTGTAGGGAAAATTTTCTCATGGAGATGCAAATCTCCCTCTCCAACTCACAACCTGTCAAAAGCCTTCCCACATACATGGTCATCCAGACAGCTCCAGAGGAGGAGAACTCTTGCAGCAACCACAGACAAAAGGCTGAAAAGATGACACTTAGGCTTCTGTCAGTGTGACCTAAGAGCTGACCTAAGGGAAGAGACCTTAGGGGATGCAAAAAGCACAAGGGAGTAATGCCACATGCCACCAGAAAAAGGGAACAAGACCCTCTCATTTGGCATTTGCAAGGGGATTTTCTCTAGCTAGTTGTTTCCCTTTGTGATCTCACATGGTCCCTGTCAAGTAAATGAGCCACAGGACCCAGCTCTCCCTCACTCATCTCTGTGCATAGCACATCTCTTGTCACAATGACATGTAGGTGTGGGATGTGTCATTGACCCATCTCCCTGAGAGGACTGCATTTGCTTGTCAATAATTCAGCTTCTCAAAAGAGGCTCACTCCACAGAAATAGTTGTGCATGCACACAGAAATGCACAATTGCATGGCATGAATTGGGCAGTGGATGCGTGGGTGGATGAATAAGGTGATGGGTGAAAGCACAGGTGGGGGATGGGTAGACATGCAGTTATAAAATGTCAAATAGTGACAGACCTTATCCTGAACCAGTTGCCTGTCCCTACCTGATGTTGCTGGAGTCTGGAGTTCTCTGGTCTCCTCCTGTTGGTACTTGCAGAGCTGAGAGGCAGAAAGGCTAGAACCAGAGCTCTGGACTTTCCAGTCCAGAGACAAAGGAAGATATCAACCCACAACTGTTTGGGTCCCAGCCAAGACAGTCACTTACCGATAGAAATCCATTTCCTTGGTCAGCTCCTTGAGCTTCTCTGAGGCCTCAGTGTGCTCACTCTGCAGGTCTGCAGGTCCAACATGATTGCTCACAATTATTCTACAGCTTCCCACAGAAAGGATTTGGCCCGTGGTAGGACCTGGCCGCTGGAGCAAAGATCCCCAATAACAAAGGCCTCAAGATGCATATGAACTCAGCTGCATCCTGAACTACCACAAGCAGTGGATGACAAGTCCTGGCTCCTATGTACTGGAACCTCCATGTGCTGATTACACATAGTACCCTAGCTCCAGCCAGAAGAGCAGGGTTCCTAGAGGGTAGGCTAGGCACTAGGAGGCATGAGCTACCTTAGTAGCCTGGAAGGTCAGACTGGCTCTCTAAGAATTTTCCAGGAGTCTAGGTCAAATGTCTGGGCTCATCAGGAACCTGTGATAACACCTACCCTCAGAATGGGATTCTCAATCTTGGGTACCTATCACCACATGAATGCCCAGAGCACTGGATCAGCATTTCTGGGCATGAGGCACTACATCAGGACAGCTTTATAAAATAAAAGTAAGATTCTCATCAAGGTTAAAGTTAAGCTTATGAACCAAGAGGAGAGCTGCCTACATTGGGGCACCATGACCTCAGCACTGCCATCACTTAGAACTAGTGAGACAGGCAAGTCCTCAGGTCCTACCATAGGCCCCTGTTGGCAATGTCTCCAGACACAAACACTCACAGAGAGAGAGGGGAGGAGGGGGAGAGGGAGAGGGAGAGGGAGTGGAGGGAGAAAGAGAGGGAGATTAAAAGAGAGAAAGAGAGAGAGAGAGAGAGAGAGAGAGAGAATGAGGAGGGGGAAAGCAATGAATGCTGAAGGTATACACAGTGTGTATCATCTTAGACAGGACAGAGAGGAGCAGTGATGGTCCCCAGGCCTTTCAGCAACCACTAGCATGTATCAAGTGGGACCAGACCCCTCTAGATGCAACCGAGAGTACCCAGCACACAATCACATGTCAGGCAAATACTGAGCCTCACAACAAATTCACAGCAGCTAGCATCTCACACAAACCACCTGTCACAGCATCTCCAATGAATCCTGGAAACTCAAATACAACTGCCTCATTCCCTGAGGTGTGTGGCTCAGGCAATAGGGTCTTCTTTTCATTCGAAAAAAGCAAAATAGTGTGTGTCCCCATCTCAAACCAGTCCAGGCTAAAGTTTTTCCACTGGGAAGTATTTAGGGACATGTGGCTAGAGACAGGAACACTCGAGAAGCGAATCCTCCTAGAACTCAATAACAGTGAATGGAGAAGCTGATGGGGACATTAAAGACACAAGAAAGTCACCATGGAATTTGAAACAGTGAATTCCTATTGTCCACGGCTTTTTCAGTGATGAAGATCAGGTGACCTTGCAGCTCATGTCTCTCACTGGTCACCAGCTCTAGCTGAGTGCTCAGACTCTCCTCCTCCTAATTCAGCTGATTCTTGATGAGGATGGTTGTGGTGCATGGAGGCTCCCCAGAGGCCCGTGTGGGTAGATGAACACAGTGAAGTTACATAAAACAAGGCATAGAGGATGGACAGACCACCCTGAGTCCTAATCAGATGCTTGAGAAAGCAGCCATGCCTATGATCCAGAGACACCACAAAAGATTTTGGCCAGGCTTGAGAGGACTCTTCTGTAGATCTCAGCCTTCCCGTCCCAAGGAAATGAGTTTGATGTACCAGAGAGCTGGTTTCCTCTGTGTCTCTTAGCACATGCCTCAGAGAAGCAGGAGACAGCCTCCTCATACTCACAGTTACCCAGGATTAACTTGGCTGCAGACCTCAGAAATCTGTGGTTTAGAAGCTAGAACAAAATTGGCATAGTCCACAAGCACTCAGGTGGTTTGGAGATGCCCAGATCTTCTGCCAAGTCATTCCAGGCACATGCAGATGGAGAAACGATGCAGGGGAAGATCATGGTCACCAAGTCAACTCACTGACAACCCAGGACACTCAGAGCTAGCAGGAAGAAGCCAGTCTCCATTATGGTCCACAGCCTTGACGGATCATTCCCTGCACTAGAGGGCAGCTTGCCTTGCAGCCCTACTGACTCAGATGCCTACAGGGGAGCATCCAGGTCAGAGTAGTTCTGCTGTAGACAAGAGAATATAAGGCCTTGTCCAGAATCATATTTCTCTCCCTGTAACTAGTGTCCGACACACTATACCTATAGGAATCTACTGGGGATGACATGCAGTGATGCCCTGCCCTAAACTGGGACACCTCACTCATCCCTCCATGCCTTCTGCTGGTATTAGTTTGTCCCCTTCAAAATGATCACTCCACAGTAAGTTTGAAAGCTAAGAGCTCCCAGCACAACAGCTTGGGCCTCACCAGCTCCTGGCTTCTGGAACAGAAAAACTAGTGTCCTGGAATCCTTGACTTCAGGAACCATGACAAGCAGGGAAGCTTCTAGAAGCTTCCTAGATCCTCTAGCTACTGAGCACCATTACTAGAAGTCCCAGGTCAACCTCACATCTCCCAGGAAACTTTCCATCCATGCCCAGGACTCATTGTGTTGTCCCCAGGACCATTTATTTTTTGCTGTTTTACACTGAGCCCTAAGTCTAGCTTCTCTTTGCCTCTTCCTGGTCTCTCTACACTTGCCATTATCTCTCCAAAGTAGCCTGTACGGTCTTGCCAACATGTGTATGGGAGAACAGTGAAGACACTGAACAATCACCCAAAGAGCAATTGGTGTTGCCTCGACACAGGTGACATCACAAAGAATGCCAGGGCTCTCCAGGATACATTAGAATCTCAGGGAAGGGACTTCTGATGTCTCCAGGAATTGCCATTGCCTCCCTGCTAACTAATTCTCCACACAACTCACCAGAAGTCACGCTGACCCTACCAGGAGCCACGCCTGGGACCAGGGGGAATTCCTTCCCCAACTCTTCCTTCCAAAGCTAGAGGTAACTCTCTGGTTGGAAACCCCTTAGTACTTCTCATGTTGGGAACTGAGAGCTTACTTCACAAATACTTACCAGCAATGCCTCATTCCTTCCTCAAAATCCTATTCATCAGAATTAGAAATCAATTACTACTGAGAAGGTATGTCAGATGAACATGGAGAAGGAAAGATCATTTGCATGAAGTGCAGGCTCTTGGAAGCCCACCAAAGGAGATCTTGTGGGGCTGGTGACAATGTGGGATTTGCTCTAGAGGATGTACTCAGGGAATCTGTCTGCCTAGCTACTGAAAACTTCCCAATGTCTCTTCAGTATATGGACAATACAGACATTAGGGTGATGTAAAGTGTGATGACCTGTGGGCAGAGGTAACAGGACTAGTGGAGCCAAGAAGAGAAAGAGCTCTCATGTTGAATGTTCTGTTCACCACTCTGCACTCAGGAGATCAAACAAGATACATTATACACCACAGTATGTTCCTTCACATTGATATTATGCTGCAGGGAAGAGAAAAAGGCAAAGGCACAGTGCAAAAACAGCAACCACAAAAGACAAGAGCTGTGGTTATAGCTCAATTGCCAGAGTGGTGTGGCCTTACATAGCTTCACTGTGTAGTGCTGCCCTCTAGTGTCCAGTAGTGCCCTGGAGACCCCACTTGTAATCCTAGTGCTTGGGAAGTGAAGCAGCATGATGCTGAGCTCAGTGTCAACCTTGGCTACAAGGTTAACCTGAGAACAGCTTGGGATAACAGAGACTCACTTTGCTGGGAAACTAGAAGCTTCTCTTTTGTTTCTTTAAGGCATTTAAATTCAAGTAGACAATGTGTAGCCAGGACCTCACCTTCCATATTAGACCTCACTTTCCTAGGACTGTTACCATTGTTGCTTTGATGCCGGTTTTCATGGATCTATATCTTCTGGGTTTTAAAAGTAAAATAACAACACTAAAAATTAAAAAATATAAAAACAATTAAATACCAGTAATTTATTTACATGAGTGAGTCATTGGAAAGTCCAGCATAACTGAGAGATGGCAAAGCAGGCCTCAGTGGGCCAAGACCTGTCTCACAGTCAGGTGTGGGCATACTGTGGGAGCCTCTGCAGGGACAGAGTGGCACAGACGCAGGGTGGGTGCTAGTGATGAGCCAGGTCACAAGTAGATTCCCAGTTCCGCGTTGGAGGTTCTCCTGTAGACTTCATGGGCCTTGTCTGACCCAGGGAAGTGACAGGTCATGTATGCATCTGTCTAAGAGACACAAAGTTCTTCCATTCAGCAAAGGAAATGACAAGAAGCCAAGGCCAGGATTGGTGCTCTCCGGTCATCAACTATGTGAGAAGAGGGATTTATCATTCATTTGTGATGAAAAACTTTAGGCATCTCCCAGGTAGGTCTGCGTCCATGATGGTGGGAACATTACTTATTCAGGATTACAGACTTGGGACCTGAGACCCAGCTCTACCACCTTTCACCAGGTTGAACTATGCTCGTCTCTCTCCTTCCTATGTATAACAGGAGGATGGCCAAGAAGCACTGCCTTTTGAAGGACAGGCCTGCCTCAGCCCAGCTGGTCACTGGAAACCAATTCATCTCAAAAGAGAACCATAGAGGCAGAGAGTCAAATCAGCCGCAGTATGCAGTGAGAACTATTATAGGTTGGCAGTGTTTGAGGCCGAGAGACGTGGACATTTACAAATATGTTGGGGGGCAAAGGCTGAGCCAAGGCTGCAAAGGTGTCATTGGTGGAGAAGCATCAGGAAGTCGGTGCTGCTAAGCCTTATGAAGGACCCAGTCTCCTGTGTCATGGGTGGGTGCTAGGTCTCAGTCCAGGTATCTGATAGCTATTGTCTAAGGCTTAGCATGGACTTATCCCATTCCAATCTCCCAATTCTAATCTCTGCTCACTTTTCGTCCATTTCATTTTGATGTATTCTTTTGGTTTTTTATTTTTGTTTTCTACTTTTTATTTTTTTAAGGCAAAGTCTCACTGTGAAGCCTTGACTGATCTAGCACTCAGTATGTAGAACTGGCATTGAACACTGGCATTGAATGAAGATAGAGATGCATCTGTCTCTGCCTCCTGTATGCTGGAATGAAAGGCATGCACCACCAAGCCATGCCAGGACTCCCCTTCACATTCTTTCTCTGTTCAAGTCAACATGTGTTTCCCCATTTTTCTGAGGTACACTGGCTTTAAACTGCATGCTCAGTGCCTTTTCATGAGGCAGAGCAGAAGGCTACCTAGTGGCTCCTCCTGTCAACTCTGGTGTTAGTCTATGTGTCCCAGTACAGCTTCAAGGAATAAAAGGTCCCCATTGGGACTCAAACTGTCTGCACTGCAAGTAGCTCACAGATGTGTACAGGGTTAAAGGGAAGGCAGGATGCCTTAGTTGGGCTCTGGAGACAAAAGATCCATTGGTTCTTTCAACAATAAGCCTTTTACACTGCAAACCTACTACATAAAGAGTCTTTCTGCCCAAAGTAGGCAAAATGAAAAAGATGGTCAGCCATCTTGTCAAAGGTGTCAAAACACTCTCCATCTTTGGACAGCCAAACCTAGTAATCCTCCTGCTCATCTTGACAAGCCTATATATTCTGAAACACACGGTCTGATCTCCGGAGCCTGGAGAAGGCAGGCAGCCTTCCAAACCCATTGTTATAGTCACATTTGCTGATCTACAACCAGGAGGAGCTATTTTCATTTTATGTCATTTTTTCCAAAAGACATAGTCAATAGGTATAATTTTTTTTACTCCTAAAGATATATATTTTGTCTCTAGTTTTTCTCAGTCTCAGGTCTCTTGTAAACCAGAATGAATCAGTAAGGGCTTACAGAGAATGGTCACAAACATAGTACAAGAAAAATCAATCAGGGCCATTGAGGGAAGAGTAATGAAACTATAATAATAAAATGTCTACTGACATAGTGCTCAATATTGCTACTTCGATTTAATTTTTCTCGTTCATGCAATAGGTAGCCTTCCCATGATCAAGGGAATCACAGATTCCCTTTACATTTTATCCTCTTTTGACTTGAGCAACTTCCTAAGTATCCAAACACTGATAAACACAGCAAACCTGCCCTCTGAATAACAAACACTGCCTACTTCACAAATCACAGCCATCCCTGAGCAAAAGGACCACTGGTTCAAAAAACACCAGGGAGCAGCTAGCAGATTCCTTTGGAAGCATCGATGGTCCCTTTAATCAGAGGCACACCCTCAGTGATGTTCATGGAAGCTACCCCTGCAAAGTGGAGACACTTAAGGGTCTTCTGGGTGCCTGATTTGCCAATGCTCTCTGCACAGAGTATTCCACTGCAGAGCCTTGCTTCATCTGTGTCCTAGAACAATTGCAGAGAAGGGGAACTGATGCAACAAAGAAGAGGCCAGCAAAAGTGCTGGGTCAGGGAATCTGGTGAGTGCTGCTTACAATTCATAGATTCTATTGGGTTTAGGATGAGCAAAGCAATGGTCCAGGCAGTGTTTGTTCCAGAGGATGAGGCTGGCACAGCTAAGGTGCCAATAGGGGATCAAGATAGTCAAAGGGTCTCACAGAGTGCCTAAATTCTGTGAGAACAGTGTGTGTGTACTGTAGTGATGTCCACTGTGTAGAGTAATTCAGAGAGGTCTTCTCTTACTAGGTAGTCAAGATGAACAGCTGGAATTTGCCATACATAAATTTATGGGAAAAGACACTGGGGAAATTTCTTTGCAAATCCTGTCAAGTTTCAGAGCATCCAGCTCCTTGTTTCACAGGAGACCTAAGGGCCAAGACACATATCTGCTCAGTACCTGGATAGTGATGCTGGGACAGTGTATGTGGTACTTTTATTATCAGCCTGACTCCAAATAGAGTCACCTGGGAAGAGGACCGTCAACGAGGAATTAGCTAGATCAGCATGATTTTGGCATGTCTCTGGGAGATTGTTTAGATGATTAATTGAGGTGAGAAGAAACACATCCTGAAAGGGGACAGAATCATATCCTTGGTTGGAACCTGACTAGTTCAACAGTGATGAAAGCTGGAGCCAATCAGAGGCAAGCAGGCAGCAAGGGTGTGTTCCATTCTCTGTGCTCTTGAGTATGGATGTGATGCCATACTGAGTTCCTGCCTTGATTTCCCAAAATGGATGATCACTTGGAACTGTGGTCAAATCAATTCTTACAGCCCTAAGATGCTGGGTCTGGGAAATCAATGTAATGAAGATGTTAAGATGCCACTGTGTGACACTGGGGTGGACACAGGTCAGTGAGATGTTAGAGTAGGTCATAACATGCTCAAGAGCAGCACATCAGTACCAGAGCAGGATCCCCTGCTTCCCTTGAATACATGCCTGTTTTTCTCTGTGCCCAGTATTATAAAGTCACACAGACACCCATTGACTCACATACTATGTCACCCTGTCCACAAAAGGATCCAGATAGTGTTTTGCCATAGTAAGTGCTACCCTAATTTCTTCTAATCTATGAAAAAACAAGCTGAACTCCATTGGAAATTATTTTTTTGAGGATTTCCTGACCCATAGAATTGGGAAATGTGGATCTGAAATCAGGGGCCTAGGGATGACCTCAGCCTCATGGTATAGCCTTTCTTAGAGATAGGAGAAGCACCTAAAAGTTCAGACCAGAGAAGCACCAGACAGTATTCTTAAGAACTGGCAATCGTCACTAGTTCCTTTAGTACAGAGTAACCCCAACTGTGGTGCACACACATTCCAGTCATCCCTGTGAGGGATTTTAGGCTGTCCTCTGATTTCTGTGCTTCTCAGAGAAACTTCTGGACACAGATTTTTGACAAACTTCCTTCTTCAAAACTAAATTGAAGCAATTAGAAAAGGAAATCACTATGCTATGGTTTTTATCTCCCTAGTTGAATGAGGCAGCCATTTCTGAGCATCTACAAAGGACTATCCTAGGAGAATAACAGCATTGTCCATTAACCCCAGTCAACCATACTTACAGGGACAGAATGCAGGTCTGAGGGACAGAGTGCAAAGGCCAGCAGCCCAAATGGGAGACAGCAGTGGAGACACCCAGAAAATGATCTGTTTTCTGGTTGGAGGTTTAGTATGTCACTTTCCCACAGCTAGAGAAAGTAGGGTTCACATGGCCCATGGAGACAAGAGCTACTTCCAGGGGAACATTATGAAATTGTTCACTTCATAAGTGTTACTTTTAAGAGCCACAGAATGGTTTTATTTTGTTGGTTTGCATTGTTTTTTTCTGTGGCTATGGAATTTTAAGATCATTTTTTTCTGTGTCTTTTGTTCTTCTCAGCTCCCTTCATTCTCTTTCTTTCTTCATGCATGTGCTTACTGATGTTACTATATGTATCAATTCACTTAAAAGAAAGGCAGGACCTACACAAGACACACTTGCTGTTTCCAGTCTCTGGATGTGTTAAATAAATCAATAGACAGTAATTCAAAACCCTTGCCATTCTGAGCATTTTAGCCACTACAAGCTACATTTTTCTCCCAGGCAAAGCAGGAGAAATAGCACACAGGCTGTTACAGATCAGCCACTTCCAAGAGCATGAACACAGGGGTTCCAAAGGACATCACTGAAAAGCATAAATAAGTAGCTCTCCTCCAGAGAGAACTCAGCTTTCAGGGAGGGAACTGAGTTTCCTCAACTTTTCTGGGGCATAGGTTTATAAAGAACCCTAAAGGAAGGTATTTTGCATAATTCACAGTGCTAGGCCAGTACCTTGGCCCATAGCATATGCATGCATGGCCCTTTAAATGGTGGATCCTGGCACAACAGTCAAAAAGTCCACCATAGCAGTATCCACTGCTCTACTTTCTCCCTAAAAACCCATTTCCCTCCACGATTGAAGGATTTGCACCACGGAGGTGTTCCTCAGAGTCAGGTTCTTAGGTTAGTAACTCTGAAACACTCACCCTCTTAGAAATTCTGCACCCACAAAAAAACCACACACCAGTAAGCCAGAACAAAATGATTGTCATATACTTGTTTGGGGAGCTGAGATGTGTCATTACTGTGTTATGGTGACTCTGACCATGATTGTTAATGAGTTTCTGATTGAATAAAAATGATGACTAACTTTTGTTCATGTTGGCACAAAACATCTATGGTTTTCAAGCTTAAATAGTTAGTAAAAGTTTGAGCTCTGAACTTTCATTTCTGACTACAAGTCTGTCCCTGGCAGGTACAGCTTTCTCCTTCCTTTCCTTCCTTCCTAATTTCCTTCCTTCCTTCGTTCTTGCATTCCTTCCTCCCTTCCTTCCCTCCTTCCCCCAATCCTTCCTTCCTTCCTTTCTTCTTTTCCTTCCTTCCTTCCTTCCTTCCTTCCTTCCTGTCTCTCTCTCTTTCCCTCTCTTTTTTCTTTTTTTTTCTTTGTATACTTAAACTCAATAAAATTTCCTTTTCTTTCAACATGTTATGTGTTAGTATGATTGTAACAAAAAGACCCCCAAACAGTAACCATTCCAGTTCTCCAGAATTGCAAACAGGCCGGCTTTCAGTTTTACCTTGACAGGAAAGATATTAAACTCTAACAAGTGAGGTAACTTACAGGTTAAATTGCACCTGAAGCCAAGCTGTAGTTCACACCTTAATAAGTGAAAGGACTGGTCATTCACTCTACTGAGACATTTTGATCGGGCACTGTGATGTTTTCCTAAAATGTAAATTGTGTAAAGTTTTAAATCCTTATTCCTGGCTTCTCTCTAAAATAAAAGAGTATGCTCTTTTTGAGCATCAATTTTTATTTTTGTAGCTATTTTGTTTTGGTTTGTTTATTTATGAAACAAGATCACATGTAGCCAAGGCTGTTCTTAAACTCAATGCATAGCTGAGACCTGGCTTTGGATTCCTGATGCTCCTGCCTCTGTCTCTTGAGAGGTGGGATCTGAGGCATACATCACCACACCTCTGTTCTTGGTTTAATCCTCTGTTATTGTTGGATTTTGAGGCAGGGTCTCTATAGTTAGTCTTAGATGTCCTAGAGCTTGCTATGTAGTCTAGGCTCATCTTGAAATCACAGAGATCCTCCAGCCTCTCCCTTGTGACTGCTAGGTGTAAGGAGGCCACTGTGCCTCTGTTTTTTCATTTGATAGCTACTACTGATTCACGTTTGGTTTATTGAGAGCCAACACTGTTGCACTATGCTGCTTGAGTCATTTTATTTCCTTACAATACTGTCCCCTGAGCAGCATTCTTACTTCCTCCTTGCTCCCCTTCTTCCCATTGGTAGGTCCCATGCAGAGCATGAATGTGCAAGAGGTCAAGCTTGCTCCCTACCTTCTCAAGTCCAGGTTTGTCTGCACAGCAGGGACTGCAGGCAGTTGTCTCTCAATGGAAGTTACCTCTCAGGCTTGGCTGGATGGCAATTGCTTTAGGAGTCTTGGTTTCCAGGTCACCGATGTTGGGGTGAGGAGGTTCAGTTGATTGGAAACAAGTGAGAGAAGAGATCTACTGGGTCTGCACTCAGCCTATGCAGGGACAGGAACAGGGGTCACCTCTAGAAGTTCTGACATACTATACTGGTTCTAAGCCAGGGAAAGTAGGAGCTAGAACCTTGGCAAGTCATCCAAGTTGGAAAGTTTTTAAAAGGAAAGCAAGCCCCTTGCAGGGGCTGGCTGAGAGTCGGGTCATCAGAGCTGCCAGGGTGTCCTGAGCTGGTGAACAGAGGGAGTGTGCAGGCCTTCCCTCCACCTAGGCCCTCTCACTCATCCTTTCTCTGCAGGTGCTATTTCATAGGTCCATGTGCAGTGAAGTCTCTGTCCCAAGAAGCTGGCAGAGGTGACCGCCTTTTACATGAAAGTTTCATGAGCAGCTAAAGCCTGGGGTGGCCAAGAAATTGGGGGAAAGAGAGAGGAATATTGGGGTATTAATGATTGGAGGCCATGTCCTAAAAGGAAATGTTGGGAAGCAGGAGACCTTCCAGCTTGCATTCGAGGTTGGCTTTTGATATCTTGCAGACCACTTGGCTGAAATTTTCTCTCCCACTCCATTCTTGTCAATAGTGTTTCTATTGGAGCCTTAGGAGGGGTAGATTGATGTAGGCACACTTTTCAAAGGGATTTTGCTCTTTCTAGAGAATCTTTTGCATTGTGTGGCAAGTCTAGAGTGGCAGTCCCAGCCCTGGGACCAGTAGTCCGTATTTTCCCTGAGAATGGAGAAGCCAGTCCACCCACCCATGCTTGCCATGGGCTAGCACTTGAAGGGAAAGGGGCACCCTGTTGGCAGGCTTGGCCTCACACAGGGGCATCTCAGTGTGAGAGGATTGCAGTGTGTGGAAAAGGCAAAAGCCTTTTCAGTGTCCTTAGAGATTGCTGTAGCGTTGAGGGGACACTGGGTTGTGGGCTTATATTGAATGAATTCCCTAAGGCTCGTGTTCTGGGGTTTTACTTCGTATTTGATACGCAAGGCCTAAGAAACCTTCCAAACTTATTTTTCGTGAAGACGATATTTGAATATCGGATTTCAAATGACACAGTCTCTCCTCAAATCCAGAACTGAGTTTGACCATGGCCCATTTTTACTAGCTGTGTATCCTTCGGGGCAAGGAGGGAGTTCTGATGCTTATTAGTATCTTCAGTTGTGTGACTGGAAAAAATTATGTACCTTTAGGATCAAAGACAATGCTTGGCACACAGTAGGCCATTTTCTGTAGGAATTTTGCTAGCAGAGTTTCACCTTAGAGGGCAGGTGCAAGGATAGACAAACCTGTGACACCCAAACACTGGCAGCCTTACCTGCTTCCAGCTCACTTATATTTCCAGGCTCAGTTGGCTCCTCCCTGCAAGCAAATGCAAATTAGATAAAAGTAATCTTCTTTTGACAATATTCAAAGTATTAGTCACTTGTTTGCATGCTCCAAGGTAGGCCTCATTTGCATGCCTGCCAGCCTGCCTACATTTGCTTGGCACTGTCAGGCATTTTAGCATTGGTGGTGTCTTGTCTAGTTCCATGGATCAAGGAGGAGTAAGTAAGCTCAAACAGCCATGTAAATTCATGGATGCCCCATCTATAGGGCTTTGGTTTGGGGTGCTTCCATCCCTTATTTCAGGACCTTTTGTCCATGTTCCTCCCACCTGCCGTTTGAACATACATGTAGTTCACTGACTAGCTACCGAGGCACAACCTTAAGAAAAATGAAAGGAACAAAAAACCCATAAGTCTGTCGCCATTCCTGCAGAAGGGACAAGGGTGCAGTATCTATCCCATCCTTGATTTGGGAGAGATAGTAAATCATTAATCCTCGGAGCTGGGACTCTCCCTCAGGGAGAGGACACATGGCCAGCAATCCAATTCTGATAGACTCGAGTGGTCAGCCCTACCCAGGGCTCCATCGAACCACATGTTACTTTAGGTTATCCTTGTCTCTCATCTTCCTAGGGGAGGCTCCTGGGGAGCAACCCTCTCTGAGTGAAGGGAGCCCGCTGTGAACATAGGAATGGTTTGTATTGGTGATTTCACCGAGGGCTTGGGAGTATTTTGTTTGAGGGCTCAAATTCTGCCTGAACCCACTGAAAAGTTTCTTTTGTCTGAAATTTGGTGGTGAGGACCAGAGGAGTAGTGGAGGCTCCAGCAGAGAAACCCTGGAAGGGCCCTTAGGAATGCAGGATCCCAGGGGTTAACTAGGGTCTTTGGAGAGGGTGGCTGCCTGTGGGGTTGTCCTAGAGCTAAGAGTGGGTTGAATCATATCTTCACCCCTGGAATTGTCACTCTGAGAGCATCAGAATTTCAGTTGCTCCTCACTTTCTTAGCCCTGGTAAAACCCAACAAAATATTAAATGCTGCCTGCTTCAGAGAAGGTCATTGGCAAAACAATAGGGCTTGGTTGGTGCTTATCAGCCTAGGGCTGAACCCATTTTCTGGTAAGGTAACTTTCTCTCTTCCCTGTTGGACCATGCCTCATGCTGAAGGTGCTCTTGCAGGACTTTGACCCTGAGACAAAAAGCCCCACATGCAAATGGGGGCTACTCCAGTATCCCTGTCTTAACCAATGGCCTGTTCCTCTGCGTACCAAACACTCCCCTGCCATTATCCTCTAAATGTAACCACCCTTGCTTCAATAAACTGTGTTCCACTGAGATCACTCTCAAGAGAATCTTGTTCATTCTCATTGGATCATAAATATCTAAGACCAACGGGTGTGCCTCAGAACCATGCTATGGCCATGAGGCTTTCTGTCCAGGAGCTCCATTGCTGCTGCTGGGTGTCCTGGAAGCCACCCCAGGACTTAAAATACAACAGCAGCCCAAGGATAGCTGGTGGAGTCTAAAACCTGCCACCACCACCTTACTGTTACGCCTTCTACCAACCCAAGAGGGATCAGTGTGCCAGTGATTGTGTTGGGGATTGCATTGAATCTGTAAATCACTTTTGGATGAGATGGCCAATTTCAGTATATTGATCTAGTGATCCATCAACATGAAGAACCTCTGCATCTCCTGAAATCTTCTTCAATGTCTTTCTTTAATGCATTAAACTTTTTATTATATATCTTTCCCTTTTTGATTAGACTTACCCCAAGAAATTTTTGAGGCTATTGTGATGTATTGTTTCCCTGGTTTGTTTCTCAGTCCATTATTCATTTACAAATACTCAGGTTACTGGTTTTTATGTGTTAATTTTGTATCCTGCTGCTTTGCTGAAATTGTTGATCAGCTGTAAAGCTTTTCAGGTAGAGTTTTAGGGTCATTTATGCATAAGATCATATCGTCATGTAAAGATACTTTGACTTCTTCCGTTCCTGTTTCTATTCCCCTGAGAGTGGACGTCCTTATCTTATTCCAGATTTTAGTGCAAATGCTTTGAGTTTCTGTTTATTTTCAAGTTTGCTGTGGGTCTGCTATAAAGAGCCTACATTATGTTTAAGCATATCCCTTCTAGCCATAGTTTCTCGAGGATTTATATCAGGAAGGCTATGGGATTTGTCAGAGGCCTTTTCTGAGTCTCTTGAGAGTTCCAACTGATTAATTCCTATGTGTTCCTCGCTCTTGTGAAGCACTAGGGTTCCAGTTTAAAATTTAAGGATATGTTTGGTATTTTGATTAGAATTGAGGTTAGATGGTTAAAATCAGAGTCAATTAAGAGTTAAGTTAAGAGCTAGGATTAAGGTTCAGGTATAAGGCTGCAAAAAGAGCATGAGTATGTAGCAAGCAATCTATAGTTATAAAACAAAATAGGATTGTGGTATATGAAAGATGAATCAGGCAAGAGTTTTTTTCTTAAACAAAATTACCAATATAGACACACATTTATAAATTAAAATATGATCACATCACTTCTCCTCCTCCCCAGTTATTACACCCCTCAAAATCATGGCCTCATTACTCAACTTTGTTACACATATATGGAAATACATACATATGTGTGTGTGTGTGTGTGTGTGTGTGTGTGTGTGTGTGTGTGTATTCTACTTGCTGATCCCATTTTGTACTGCTTAGTTGTATATATTGTGTGATCTGTCAGGGCTTGTCTCAGGAATAAAGACTTATCCTTTCTCTTTCAGGAGCCATTAATTTCTTATAGTTCTTCTTCCAGGGAAAAGCCCTCATGTGATTTTCCTCTTCCACATTGGCATGTCAACAAATGTTATCATTGTTCAGGTTTTGCTTCAGCAGACATATTGTTGACATTACATAGGTTAGCTTCATTTTCATAGCTAGAAGACACAATCTTTTAGCAGACTTACTGACACTCTAACTCTATCAATCTTTCCATGTCTTTTCCAGAAATGTTCCATGAGACTTAGATGTAGGAGTAATGCTGTAGATGTTTCATCTGGGATTTGTAGATATGTAAATGCCCACAGCTGCCTCTTATGAATGCTGTAAATAGCTCCTTGTCCCACAGTGTGAACAGATCTGTAAGGCGTTATCAATTGTATGTATATTTAGATGGTCTTTTCTCCTTCAAGATGAAAGATGAATCCTAAAATTTCTCTCATAAAAATGAAAAGTTGTTTTCTAAGTTCATTTATGTCTCTTACTGCATTTCAGAAATATATTCTTCTTCCCACAAACCCAAGCAGTCCAAATGAGCTATAGAGAATGGGCACTAATGACAGGAATCTGTTTATCCTAGGATAGTGATAAATCACACACTAGCTTGTCTAATGGAATGAAAGAGAATGCACATTCTCATTACTAACTACATTTTACAAATTCTCTAATAAGATATTTACAAGAAAACATATGTAAACCTATAATGAAAAATAGGAAATATCTACCTGTGAAGTAGAATCCTACTGATATGTTCATTATAGACATTTTCTCCTTGACCAAAAGAATGCCACATCTTTACAATCTCTGTTTAATAATCATTTTTAAGTCTTCTTTCAAGAGGTCATTTGATTGATAATCATTTATGAGGAAATATGTGCTTGAAAAATAGGTCTCTTTATTCTAGAATAATGATCCTCAAATACAATTTACTCAAATTGAATGCAAATTTTTTCTTTTGTCCATCTGAATAGCGGAATTACAGAAATGTACCAAAGGTATTGTCCGTAATACAGATGTACCTATCGTGAACTAGAGAAAATATGGACTTGTATAACAGAACTTCTTTGTTGTTGAGGAAATACTGTTGATATAAATTTTCATCGTGGATTACAGGGATGAGCTACATTCTAAGCCAGCAACATAGGTAGAATGCTCAGATATGCATCTCTCATAATATTGCAAGTAGGACAATATTGTACAGTAGTGAATATATGTTTACAAAAGAGAACCTCCTCATTGTGTAAGAAACATGCTTCATAGACAACACTTCAATTGCTGCTTGGAAGTTGCTTCTAAACTTTAATGTATGTCATTCATAAAAACTCGGGCATTACTTCTAGTCCATAATGCAATAAGACTTTAAAATGCAACAGTGTATTTGTGTTTCATAATACTGCGTCTTCAATCTAGGTGGAGAATGTATCATACACAAACTTTTGTCAGAAAAACAGCAATGTGTCAGTTCCTCACACTTCATGCAAACTGCCTATGATCAATGTGGTAGCTACTCATGCACAGAGTGAAAATATCCCCACATCATTCTTTTTGTTCATATGTTAAATGACCTACAATGAGAATAGAGAATCTTGACACCTAAAAGAAAGTATATTCATTCATGGTAAAATTTCAACATACAAACACTCTGTAATGAAAAGGACAAAGATGCAAATACCTTCGTCTAGGCACAAGGGAACTGATGTACAAATGAATTCACAGACAGTGTGGCAGAGCATACAAAGCTGGGATGAGTTAGGGGAAGGGAAAAGCAAGATGAATTAGATTGTATGAAATTTGACAAGCCAATCCTCTTGTAAATGTTAACAAAATTAATATAATTCTTAAGAGTAAATATTTTTAAAGATGTAAAAAAATTAAGAAAAACAATAGGCAGCTAATAACTACTGAAACAGATGAAACTAGTCTCTTCCAGTGATAAACCCTATAATTGGATAAGCAACACAAAATAATCACATGCTCCACAAGCCACACCTCCCAATTGCTTCTCCAGCCACTAGCCCAGGGAGTTTCCCATGACCTCTGGGTTCACACCTCTCCTCACCCCTGCCTTATCAGGTATGGTCATTGCTGCTCTATTCCCACCAGCTGGGATAGGGAACCAGCCTTAATGTCCTTCACCTGATGAAGGGATAATGAATATGTGGAACATAAACACAGGAGCAACATGAAATGGACTCAGCAGGCTGTAGGTATCTCTCTCTGTGTGTGTCTCTGTGTGTGTATATGTATGTTAGTGAGAATTTCTAAAACAGTTTAGGAACAGAGTGTGAAGGAGTCATTTGGTGTGGAAAAACAGGAGAGACGAAGGAAGGAAAGGGAAGGATGAAGTGATGGAATTATTTACTCAAAGTATGAAATGGAGTTTTAACCTCTTTATACCCGGACAGAACTGGAGAGGTTGTGCAGTGCTTCTCATTAGAACTGAAGTTCCATTCCTAAATCGCATATCAAGTGGGTCACAACGCCTGGTATTACAGCTCCAGGAAATCTGACACATTATTCAAGCTACCTCAGTCACCTGAAAACACATAAAAAACACAGAGAGAGAGGGAGAGAGGAAGGGAGGGATGGAGAGAGGAAAAGAGAGGGATGGAAAGGAATGGAAAGTTTACATTTTGTCAATAAATTAATATATTTAGAAATAAAGCATCCATTACTCCAAAGAGGACACAAACTAACTGTTGACTACACAATTTGAAGGGAAATTCAGGAGAAACACTGTAAAATCAGTGCAGTTTTTACTCTCTATACACTAAGCATAGAAATTCTGTAGAAACCATCACCAGTAAAATCAATCAGAAGAACATCAGAGCTGGAAATCAAGGTGGGTGTATTAATACATTTAGACACTGATAAAGTAGAAATGACTGTATCTCTCAAGATCTCTGAATGCCATTCTGAGTTTGTATTTTTTTATATTCTGTTTCTGTAATAAAACACCATGGCCACAGGCATCTTACGGAAGGAAGAGTTTGGGCTTCCAGTTCCTGATGTACATGGGTCTGTCACAGTTGCGAGGCATAGCAGCAAGTGGCAGGCATGGTGGCAAGAATAGGAAGCTTAGAGATCCCATCTCAACCACAGGCAGGAAGCAAAGTGCAAACAGTGGGAAAGAATGTTTAGAGCAAAGACTAGAAACATCCAAGGCCTACTTTTAGAGACAAATGGTATCTATCAAGACTCCATCTTCCAAATGATAAACAACTTCCTCAACAGTGCCTCCACCTGGGACCACGTGTTCAAATATCTGAACTTCTGGGGGACGTTCTCATTAGAAGCACTCCAAAGACCAAATATAAAGATCTGGCATTGAAGTCAGTGAGGAGATTTTTAGGGCATAGAAACCATGTTCTATGAAGTAATAGCAGAGATTTCTCCATATCAAGGAAAATTTATGGACCCAGCTGTACATAAGACACTTAGAACCACGACAGCCATGTCTGAAAATAACTTCTCCACATTATGTAATAATTATGTTGAATTTTAAAAAGGTTTCACTTTTTTTCTGGAGAGTTTCTCACCAGGAAGCTCTGGATGTCGATGAGACCATCCTGGCCTCAAACTCAAGAAGACCCAATAGTCTCTGCTTCCTGGCAAGTGCTGTGATTAAAGGTGTGTTCCTCCACTCCGGGTCTCACAAAATCTCTAACTATAAAGCTTCTCACTACAGTGAACTTTCTGAGATCACAGAACCAAAAGCACCCAGCGAGAAGCTTTAAGAGGGAAGTTCCATTTTCCTACAAAGAGGCGCCATCCGTGATATCTCAGTGAAAAAAAAAAACAAAGATTTAGAATAGAGTTACTGAACACCCCCCCCCCTCCCCCGTCACCACCACCCTCCCAAAAAAACAAAAGGAAAAACCGAGAAACGACCATTGCCAATCAAGATTACCGTAGGGAAAAAGGAATCCTTCAACTTTGACAAGAAGAAAGACCTTCCACGAAAAGCCAAGGAAGAAGAGCAGTTCTTGCATTGCACGTGCGCAGTGAGCAGTATTTGCTCCATGAGCTGTCAGTTATCCCCAAGGCAGAATGGGCTAGCTTTTGTTTACAAGTGTTGCTTAGCAACGGCTTTTCTAACTGCTACTGTTTCACTCTGGTTTGACCAGTGTGTATCTCCTCTGCGACCCGCAGAGCTGGTAAAGGATTTGGTCCGTTATTAACAGACCTGAATGTATAGAAAGTGCCCCCAGCAATGTTGTCCACCCTGAGAAGGGTCTTCTCATGTGGGAGAAAGTCGAAAACCCCCTTGGGGTTTTGTGATGGCCTGAGCAGCGGAGGGAACTTACCATGCTGCATCTGCTGCGACACTGAGGACCGGAACAGGCAGCCTTATGATCCGGACAACAAGTTCCACGCAGCCGTGTGCGAGGGAAGGATGAAAGAGGTGCTGCGACTTCTCTCAATGGGAAAGTTCCACATAAACGACCAGGACAAACGACACCGGTGAGAGGGTTTGGACGCTAAGGATGAGGAGCCATGAGGAAATCGGGAGATGGGAGAAGTACATCTTTCCTAGCTCCACTGAGGACAGGAGGGGTGAGGAGAGCCCAGCTGTGCCTTCTGTACCACAGTCTCCTTGGCACCTGTGATCACAGAGGGTCCAATTTCCTGATCATCTTCTGGGGCAGGAGAAGCACAAGGCCACATCTGCGGCAGGGTGACTGTGACTCCATAATTCTCCTACAGAGCATTATTGACTCTATGATGAAACAGCCTAAGAAAATATAAAGAAAGTGGATCTTTTTCAATATACACAATAATGACAATGTTATATAAATGGTAGAAAGTATAGAATTCCAGTAATCTTTTTATAATATGTTTTGTTCCACCTAAATTTATCCAAATACAATTCAATATACATTTTATATCAATGTGTCTCATATTTATCTTTCTTAGTAAACAGTAATAGAAATAATCTAAACCTAAAAGATAGCAGTATGTTTCTCCTCCTTCCCTTTCTTCCTCCTCCTCCTTCCCTTTCCTCTTCTCCTCCTCCTCCTTCCCTCTCCTCCCCCTGCACCCCCTCCTCTTCCATTTTCCTGTTAGTGTGAGACACCAAGGATGGCATCATGACATTCTAGCTTGTATATTGAGAATTGCTCTTCAGTGCTGGGAGTCATAGGTGTACATTATGAATTATAAGTGAAAATCCAATTGTAACGAGTAAAATGTAAGAAAAAGAGGATCTGAAGCTGGGTATTGTGTACTTAATCTATTTGCAAAATAGATGTAATGGAACTAACATTGGCTTAAATGTATTTATTACAGTGCTAACATTAACAGATCACACCTCTAACAGTTATTATTCTGTTGTTCAAGATTCTTTTCTGGACAGTTGCAGTTTTTCTTACAGAAAGGCTGAGAAGTAGTTGGGTGATAATGGAGCTTAGAGTAGGATGGCTATTCAGTATGATTTCAACCCAAAGCTCGTGTTCTTTTTGTTCTAATAGGGTGCTCTCGGTTACCCAGGTCAGTGACAGAGCAGCACATTTTATTCACGCTGCCATACACGTTGTGCATCGCAACTTTTTCCAATATAGTAAATAATAAAAGCAAATAAATTTAGTTTTAAAATAAAGCTAAGTGTTGGATTGTGCGTCAGAAGACATAAATGCTATGTAATGTTTGCAAATTCGTAAGTTATCGTGTCCATTGGCATAGTGCCTTACAGCTTCATAAATAGTACCTCTCATTCCCACAGAACTGCTCTCCACTTTGCATGTTTTTATGGACACCTGCACCTGGTTCATGTCCTTTTGTTCAAAGAATCCAGTATAAATGCTCTTGATGACCAGAAGGCCACACCGTTAATGAAGGTAGTTCAAAGTTTTCAATTTAAGGGATGAATTTGATCCAAGTGGTTAGACTGAAAGTAAAAGCAGTATCACTCCAATATAAATTATGGTGAAAGCTGGAGAAGTTTATGTTGAATTTGAACTGACACTGTTTTCCTTGATACAATACCCACAATACCCACAGGCCGCACAAAGCTGGGAGGCAAAGATTGTTTCTGTCCTCCTTTTCCGTGGAGCAGATCCCAACATGAAGGATGTCAATGGAGAAACAGCACTGCATCATGCAGTGTATGCGGACAGTCCCGACACTGCCAGAAATCTTCTTGTATTTGGAGCAAACATTGAAGAAACTACAAAGGTAATGATTTTCCAAATTGAATTCCCAAGTATATGAAAACTATGTGATTTAACAGTGTCATGTGTATGGTCAATTTTCCATGGTTAGAAGTTCAAGCATTCCTTGATGGACAGTTTGTAATGACTTGATTGGTATTCCTTTGTAATTATTGACTCTTCGTTATTGTTATTTTTAAACATTAAATCCCATTTGTACAGCCCATAAATGACCACTATATCCATTGGAGCTTGGTCAGCCTTCAGGGGCCACACCGTTAAATAAAAATGGTTACCCCTCCCATTAGATATCAGTTATCAATCAATTTTCAGCTAGGAGCAGAACTTAATTCTAAATTCCTGTCTTCTTACTGAGTTTTCGTGTCTCTTCACTTGCAGAGTTCGTGTGAATGCTTTCCCAGTAGCTATGACTTTATATGCACATCTGCTCTGTTGTGCCCAGAAAACACTGTTTCTTTGTAAGAGCCCGTTTCTCTGGCTCTTTCAGTCTTTCCCTGATCTTCTGCAGTGACTCCTGTAACTCAAGAGGAGGGTTAAATCAACTAGGACAGAAAGATGGGTACGCAGAGGAGTGGAGTGGATTTGGGATGTAGTTGAAAGGAAGGAGTGAATGGGATCAAAATATAGCATGTGGAGTACTCTAAAATGACTTTCAATGGGAAGGAAATAACTGTTGATTTTTTAAAAGAAGTGTTAAAGAATATAGCATTCTTCATGCAGACATGGCAAATGTTTTTGCAAACAATATGTTAAAAGGTTTTCTTGAATTATAATTTCAAGTTGCTGTATATAATTTAAAAATTCACAGAGGCAGGATGTGAGAGATGTTCACACCTCATCTACCCTGAAGACACGGAGAAATGAATGAACCCATGCTTCCTATGTGCTTAGTACTCAGATAGCCCTCTGAAGTCTTAAATAGCCCTCTTGACCATGTAGGCTAGTTGCTCCCCTCAGTGTGCTAGGTCCTCCTCATCAATTAGCCGTCAAGATAATTTCCCACAGCCATGTCCGTGGGTCGAACGGATTCAGATATTTTCTCCTCTGAAACGCAAATCCTCGGTCACTCTAGCTGGTATCATTGACAGTTAAAAATAATCATTGCAATAAATTTAATATATTTTGGGGCCCATGATTGTTACCTTTCTCATTAGTGTTACAAAATTGCTCTTAGAAGCAGAATAAAGTGGAAATGATCTGCTCTGGTTCTGGAGATGCAGTCTTGTCTTGGCTGAGGAAGCACAGCAGTTGGTGACAGCCTGCTCCAAGGTATCAGGAACTTGTCCCTCATCTTCCTCATATTTTCACAGACCAGAATCAGAGGGCTGTGCAGAAACTCAGAATATGTGTACCTCCAACACTGCTTATATAACATTAGCTCAACCGGCAAGGATCCAGGCCAGAATGCTTCCACAGCCTACCAAAAACAGTGACCAGCTGGGCTAGGATGCCAATCCCTTGATGCTGTGGGTGATATTTCACATTCGAAGTGTTAACAGGGACTGATTTATTGTTAGTAAAACATGGTTGATTGCACACCAGTACTTGATTTGCACACCAACATTGGGAAGCATGCAGCAAATTTTAAAATAATAAATAAAACAAAGGGCATTGGAGACAGTGCAGTTCATACACAATCTCAATTTCCTCCGCTTATCCAGTGCACACTCAATTTCCAAGAGACTTTATAATCCAGATCTTAAAAAATCAAATTCTGTGTCCTTTGAGCCCATTGTATTGAATGGTTTCCTGCAGAGGGCACTTCCATTTTCCAGCATCCAAGTGTCTCATAATTCCTTACAAACCACAGCAGAATTTCCTCATTTCACCACCATTGCCTGTACAATTGTTTGCGTGGACTAGTCTTGTTTCTTCATTGTCTTGGTAGAAATTTAGGATGTCTGAAGATTACTTTTCTCCCTCGGCAGCTTGCACAGCACCCTTAGATTTTATGAGAGTTAGTCCTTGTGGAAGAATCCTTGGGTTCATTCCAGCTTGATTCTTTCCAATCCGTTGTCTAAAATATTCAGTGTCTTTAGCAATAAGAACTTACGGTTAAGTTATGGGTGACATCCAAGAGCTGTGACAGTAGTTCCTATTGTTTGCGCGACCTCTGGGACTCCCAATACATCCAGGGGAGGTTTCTCTTGCCTAGCACTGTGTATTTTGTTCGTTGTGGTGTTGGGGAAAGACTTGTTCTCCCCTTGTGGCATAACTCCGCGTAAACAACAATTTATGGTTTTACTGTCACTCACAATGATATCCTAAAACGATGATAGATTGCATATCTTAATTTTTTAGGCAGGGTCTAATTATGTAGACCAGTCTAACCTAGAAGTCATGATCTGCCTCTGATACCCTTGATTCTCTTGATGGGATTACACTTGTGCCATTATGTATGAACCATCTACTTCTTAAAATACTATAAACTATTGCTCCATTTTAATTACTGCTTAAGTTGTTTTTCTAAGTAAAATATTAATCAGTATTAAAGCAATGCCATACCTAGCACTAAAAACTCAATTACTCTAATGTGTATGCAATAGTTTTAGTACACTACGGTCACTCAGTAACATGATCTTAGATGCAATTCTGGTAGAATGTAGCAGGAAGAGAGTAAAAGAGACCCACAACTGGTCAAAATGCAGAGAGTCCATGGCCATGGGTGCCTAGCCGCAATTGCTATATTGACGATACGACCCCCAATCTAAGGCTCAAGGAACATTGAGAAAGAGGGATCTAAAAGATGGAATTCCGGAGAACAGCATGCCAGTTGCAAGATAGTGTCTTCTAGATATGAAAGGCATATTGCATCTATGAAATCTCAATGTGGTTGCCAAAGAGGACCACACAGTGAAAATGCTAGTTGACATGAAAACATTGATGGGGAAACTTTGAATGTTCCAGGCCTAATTGAAGAGATATAGAGAAGCCATATGGAATGGAATCAGTAGGTTGTAAATATACACCTAGGTGTGTGACAGTACTAAGAAGTGATGAGTTTCTGAGAGGGCACAGGAGGAGTTGGAGGAGTGAGGGGGAAGAAATTACATACGCACAGTACTCATGCATGAACTAAACATTAAAACATTTTAAAAATGATGTAGTGGACTTTCTAGGTGCTGAGACAGCTTTCTTCTTATAAATGGAGAGAATGCATTTAAGGTAAACAAAAAATCTTTGAGGTATCACTCACTGTGAGTGCATTACATAGTGCAGACCTATTTAGAGCAAGACCCTGACATTGTTACTACTGCTGTCTACTGTATGGTAAACGTTTTGTTCACAGGGCTAGCAATATGGTTTTCAGTTCAGCTGTGGAACATGCAGTCTTGTGAATTATTAATTGATATCATTGCAGGATGGGTTTACTCCGCTTTTGCTAGCACTGCGAGAAAGGAAACCGCTCATGGCAGAATATTTAATATTGCATGGTGCCAACATTCATGCCCGTGATGATTATCAAAGGTACTGTACTTTGAATTTTTAAAACACTACTTGTGGTTCTTAAGAGTAAAAATCACTCAAATCAGAAATGTTGTGGGAATATACTAGGAAATATCAACAAAATATCAGTAACTTTAAAAATATTACTTACATGTGATGATTATAGCAAAGAATCATATATACTCAGGTTCATCTTCCCTATGATAATGAGGTTTTTCTTATTTGCAATCTTATTTTCTCTGTCATATGATCTTACATGGGATGACAGAATTCATATTAGTATTTTGGAAAATATAAACTATTAGGTCAATTACTGACTCATCATGAAGCTTTTAATCACTTCTCATATTTTAATTTCTCTTATATGAATGAAAGTTAAAATCTTAGATTGGATGACTCTTTGCTTCGAATTTTATGGTTTGAATAATAATTATCTCAGTAATTTCCTATGTGACTATTATTACTAGCACCTGCTCAGTTTTTTTCCTTTTAACTAAATGATTTTTGGTATTTTAATAATTTGACATCAATCAAAGGAGAAATAGGCTTAATTATATAAACTTTAATGAAGATAAATGGTAGTTGAGTGGGAGAAAGCCTTAGAGACACAAGACAGTGCTAGTTCCAAATTTTTCAACTTTTCAGTCACACAACCTTGTGAACACACTTTAATCTCCAAGTATGTTTTTGTGCTGTGCAGAGAAGCAAACACTACTTGAATGCTGGTTTAAACTTACCTATGTGGAATGCAGGCCAATGCCTGTGAGTATCAGTAACTGAAAACATGTATTTATTTTTTTACCATGAACATTATTCTGTAACATTACGACTACTGTTTCATGCAAATTATATTACTTTAGCCTGAGAAGGAAATGACATTCTTCTTCATATGAATCTATTTGTCTGGTAAATGGGCTCCACACAGAAACAAAACTAGGAATGCTGATATATAAATTACCACAGTGGGCCAAGAAGTTTTAGCTTGTTTCTCCTTTAATTCTTGGAGTTGATTTACAAATCTGACCTCTGTGCACTCAAGATGCTTAAATCAGGTTCTTACACAGTCAATTCTACACGCAGAGGCCATATACTGAATTGGTAAAATATATGATATTCACTGTGTAAAAAATTAAATCATCTCTGTCATTCTAGAACAACCCTTATGTATGCAGTCCGGTGGGATTCTGAAGTCATTGTGGGCCTTCTACTAGAGAAAGGTGCTGACCACTCCTTAATGGATGCCTTTCGATGGGATGCCCTAATGTACGCCATTGTAGGGAAACGCAAAGTGTAAGTATACACATTAAGATGCTATTTAATGCTAAATTTAGGTGAAAATACCTATAAATGTTGTATTTTACTCGAGGTGAAACTCCATTATTTAAATACTTTGTTATGTAAGTCCCTTTGGAATGGAAGCATTTTAGCCAAGTCTATCTGCTAAGGAGCAAGCAAAAGGATAGAGAAGTACTGGGTCCAGGATATGTGATCTCAGGACTGATCTATGGTGATGCTGGGAATCACATCCACAGAGCTGAATGAACTAGGAATGTGTTCTACCATGGGACTGCCCTTCTCTAAAGCTTTAAGATCTTTATCTTTGAAGAGCCCAGCGTACTCCATTTCATTCCAAATATAAGAGCCATGCATAGCATGGAATTTTATTTTTTGGAATTATTTCTTTGAATCTCAAAGTTTGTTGTTTAACAGAAAACCCTGTTTCTTTCCTCTGGGAAATATTTTATCCATCCTACTCCCTGAGTGCCCAACAGTATAACAGGCTCCCTATGTCCAGGGATCAGTATCACAGTAAGTTACTTAGGAGTGGTCACCATTTTCTGCCAACTCATGGTCTTCTGGATATACTAAATTATCACATGGATCCAAACCTGTTCAGAAGGTGGTCAGAGATGCTTTCTCTCTTTCATAGTAATGTGTACTCCCAGGTTACTTTACATCGTCCCCTTTAGCCCAATCTGTGGTTATGATAGATCTCTATCACACTTCTCAAGAAAAGTGTCAGAGAGAGATTGGTCTACAAAGTGCTTTGTCAATGTTTAAAGACGTTTCTCAAAGCACTTGAGTCTGGGCCTCCGAAGTTGAGGATATGTTCCAACTCTTCCCTCAGAAGGAAAACACTGAATACGGTTGTCAGAATCTGAATTTTATTAACTGTATTTAATAGCTAATTCCATCACATCTCTTCAGTATTGTTTTACATGTCTGAAAGATGAGTTTCTATTATGTGTCAGTCAGGGTCACCATGATAAAACTCAGCTAGCTCAGCATTTCATTACTGTGCAAAAGAAGAACACACCACACCTGTACATTCTAGTCTCTTTGGTATGGGAAGGTACTGTTCAGGCTAACAAAAGAGAACAATGGACACCAACCCAGCCAAAAAATCTTTGACCTACTATCTATTCTGCCTAAAAAATATGCTGGGGCAATGGTGATGCAGAGCTAGGAGGAGAGTAGCCAACAATGTCTGGTTTGTCCCAAAGACCATTCCATGAGCTTTAACCCATATTGAACACTAACCAGGTAAACAAGAATCGAAGAGTAAATAGCCCAGAGATCTAGAGTATAGCCAAATGCTATTTGTCTAAAAATAAATAACAAAAAAATAAATAAATGACCATAGTAGGCCAACCCATGCTATAGAATTGTAATTCATTAGTAGACCAACATTAGTGTCCTCACCTCAGGCTGACTCTAGTTCAGTAACAACAATGTCATCAAATCTGCAGCCTTTGATAATAGGTCAATTGCTACACAGTGTTTTTCATTTAGGATTCTAACCAGTTCAAGCTTGAGAAGCAAATTTCGTACTTCTTTACTGTTTCTGTGCATATTTTCGATGGTTAAATTTTCATAGAAACCCTGTAACTAAAGTAGTAAAGCCTGAGTTTTGGAAGCCTATGTTAGGAGCCAAAGGAAACCACTGTTTGAGGACAAGGAGACTTCCATCATGTTCAGATAATCTCGGTGGTTTGAAATATATTGCCCTGGACTCAACGTTTCACTTTGTTCTGGTCTTCTTCAGTGGGAACCTTTACAAAATGTTTTAGAGCTTATACGTTTGAAGGGCACGACAAAATATTTTGACAAAATCTCTGACCCTTTTTTAATTCCTCATAAGAATTTAATATAAATGGTTTCCCATCAGTATTAAAATAATAACTTTCAACCGTCACTCTGTACTTGGCAGAAAGAGTGTGATTTTGGAATACGAGAACTCACTACTACTCTCACGTCAAAGCAACGTCTTCAAAGGTAAGTCTGGTTGCAGTTTTATGCTCTGTAGATCTGCCTTAGATTAAAAGGTCAGAGTAAGAATGTTCTGATTCTCTGTGTAGGATAACCTTTGTGTATATGCTCAAGGGTGGGATACCTGAATCTTGAGGTAGATCTATTACTAGCTTCCTGAAGAACTGCCACACTGCTTTCCATAGTGCCTGTACAAGCTTATACTCCCACCAGCAATGAAGGGCTGTTCTTCATACTCTGCATATTAGGATGGAATATCTCTTAGCTTCCAGATACTATTTTCTTAGAATATCATTTCCCTTGTTTCATTGTAAGACGGTAACTGACTTTAAAACTAGGATGAGTTTTTTGTTGTTTTTTAAATTCATTTTAGTTTATTTAATTTAGTATAGTTTAGTTTTCTTTTTTTTGTAGACATCAGATACCAAATTCCAAATTCATTTAGGAAACCTTTGTCCTTTGTCTTTGACTGGAGTGTGGAGGACATTGTTGTTTTGTGTTGTTAAATGTGCTTTGTATTTCATTAAAGTAAAGTTTTGTTTTCTTTCTAAAAGTCATCTTCTAGGATTATTCCTCTCTTCAGTTACATGTATTCCATGCAGTATTCTGTTCAGAGTTTTTGGTTTGATATGACTGTCTGAGACTACTTATATCATGGAAATTTTTTTCTTTTTTCTTCAACTAGGGCAGACAGTTTTGATGTGCACAGCAGTATTGGTTGGTGTACACTGTCTTTCGTGTTTGAAGTGCATTGCTTCAGACTCTCTGAATTTATAGTTTCATTTGAGAAATCAGCTGTTAATCTGATGAGTTTTCATTTCCAAAGTGACTTGGATGTTAATTTCTCTTGTAGTTTTCAATACGTTCCTTGTCTTACACATTTCAGTTTCGCTGTCATGTTCTTTGGGGTTTGCTGTAAAGAGACACTCCTTTCAAGAGGGGTCTGTTGATCATGTATATCTTCTTTCAAAACTAGCCTGGTCATGTCTAGTATGCCTCTTTTATCTATATGTGTATACGTTTCCTAACTTTCCTTCTGTGATCTCGCTAACAATCTGGATCACGCTATGGTCCTAGAATCCGTTATCCTCATTTATAACCAAAATTCAAAGATTTGACTCTTTAATGGTATCTCAAATTTCCTATAGGTCCCTTTTATTTTTTCATGTTATTTGCTAATTTTGTCTATATCTTCTTCATTCCTGACATTCTATCTTTTGCCTTTTTAATTATATTGATAAGGGCTTTCCTCTGAGCTTTCCTTTCTTAGGAATGAAATCTTCAATATTATCTTTATTTCAGCCATTGATCTGGACATGGACCCTTGGGTGTGGAGATGGCTGCATGAGAAATAGTATGGGAATAAAAAGGGAGAAAGTGACTTATGCAGACAAGGTAGCTCACAAACAGGAGTTTCATAACCTTGGGTCTGGAAAAGGCTTGTAGCTTTGCAGAGAAAGTGAAGAAGCATCATTCACAGCAAAGGTGGCTGGAAATGAGAAAACCATGCCTCCTGCGTGTCTAAAGCAAGGCCTGTGGGTTTAGAGATAGATGTGGGGGAATGGTATGGGAAATGGAAGAGTCTTTGGCAACAAGGATGATTCACAGACAAACAGGGTGTTCAGCTTGGATCTGGAAAGATGATGTGGGATTACAGATGACAGTAATTTCAGGGAAAGGAAAAAGACTGAGAAAACTTGCTCACTAAACTAAAATAATTGTATTTTGTGTTCAAACCCTTCCTTTTTGACGAATACACTCATGTACTGTGACTGAGAAGTCCTCTTACATGGTGATTAATTAATTGTAGCTTTGCTAGATGGTAGTCGTCGGTCATATAATGAATAATAATTTGAAATTAAATTTTTTACCTGTGATGTTTTGAACCCAAGGTTTCATGGTCTTGAGCAAGGTGCTCTACTCACCGGGTAAACACTGACCACGTGTTCCTTTTATTTCTCTTTCTCAGCAAAGAGAACGCAAATATTTTCCACTTTATAAAAGTTTTATCTCTTCAGATATCTGATTCATAAGAAGGGTGGAAAAAATGGTAGCATGTCTGACGACACACTTCTAACTGGATCATCCTGCTGTCTGAGCCCAAATAGACTTCTGAGTACCAAATGGCATTCTTTAGTGGTCATACTTTCAAAACTGTCATCAAATTTCTCACATGATTTTTTGCCATGTACAATAACAGTAAGAAGTGAATACTATAGGTGAAGCAAAAATGGCCCTCTTCTTTTAAAGAAAAAAGATGAAACCTGTTTGCCCATGACTGAATTAAATTCTGTTGTTCTGTGTGCTTTATATACATGCTGTTAAGCGTTAGACATGAATTCACCTATACAACAAGAGAGCACTTAGCCATGAATCTACCATCCTACCGATCGGTTATCAGGTGATCTACCACTTGGCCACATTCGCATTGTCATTTTCTATGGGAAGAAAATTTCTCAAGGGTCATGCCAATCCTATCTCAACTTGTGTTCTCCTTCTGGTTTTATATAAAATGAAAACTAGTTTTCTATCCCAATAGAAAGAACTTTAGTGAGTTATTAAGAGATAGACATGTACAGACCTACACATGCATGTATAATTTCATAACAATCCATCCTTCATAGCAACTTTCCCACAACTCACTATCAACTCATATTTATAAATCTATGCATATGAGCAATGTGCAGAGTGGATATGTTCTTAAGGAGCTGATCCCACCGGTGATTATTTCAAGGGTAACAAAAATTGCAAGTGAGTTTCTACTTTTTTCACATCACAGTTAAGAATGAGCATTTACAGTCAGATCTAAAAGAACTCATCACCACTTAACCCCATAAAAGATAGGGGGGATAAGTGGTATTGATTTAGCCTCAGCTCTCTTTTCTGGTACCTCATAAGCCTGTGTAAAAATAATTGTCCTGATTATTTTCCATCATTTAGGAGAGATTGTAAGGTAAAATGCTTGTTGATTCAGGTTCTCTCTGATAGCTTGTTTCATTCTTATTTGAATAAATACAGCCCTATGTTTGGAAAAAAAACTTTAATGTTTCATAACAAAATATTTATATTATCTTCAGATTGTTGCTGATACCATTATCCCCCCCAAAAAATTACGTTCTTTGCCAGCTAGTTATGATAAATACTGATTCTGAAAATAGCACTCTTCTCCATCAATCTCAGTTCAGTGGGAGTCAAAGCCACTGTACATGGCTACTTACTGTTTGTATCAAATACTGACAAATTCTTTCATTCTTTTATACAATTAATTCAAATAGGTGAAGTTTTTTGGTATGTTAATTATTTGTCAGTACCATTCTTATAGATGCATACCCTAGATGCTTCCTCAGGTAAATATTTTTAAATTATATTTTATACACTACTGTCATCTTCTGAAATGTGTTTTACCACTTCTTCAATCACAGGAAATCAGCCTCAAGACGTCAAGTCATCAGAGTCAGATTTGTGAGTCTTTAGTGCATTTTAACTTATAATTTGAACTAAGGGAAAAAGCTAGTGTTATTGAATGTTCTTTTCTGGACAGGATTCCCTGTGATCCACTTGATGTACATTATGTGTCAGTATAATCACATGTTTTTAAGAAGTAATCACTGTAACCTGGTGTCTTCCAATGTTAGCAGTAGTTTGTCATATCTTTTGGTCAGTTGCTTTTAGAAAATACATGTGTACTTTTCTATCATCAAAGTTTCGAGGGAAAAACCCACGTAACTGTGTGCATAACGCCATATGTTTGAGATGGACAAGATGAGAGACGTCTTCGAATTAAAGTGTTGAAATATTGGAGTACGTGCCCAAACACCATGCTATGTTTATCACGTTCAGCATCTATTTAAAGGACATTACTAATTTATTCTCCATTTTGTTTTGTTTTCTTTTCAAACTACTAGTTTGCCTGAATACAAAGAGGTTTTGCTTCTGATCAAGTCTTTCCCGCCCCATGACACTAGACTTCTTGAAATATTTGCTGCAAATTTTATTCATGTTTCCAGACATGTAGTTTAGAATTTTTAGTAGGCAGTACTGCTTCTTCTTTTACTAGAGAATCTGAGATTCTAAAATGTTGAGTTTTCAGGCAATCTAGAAAAGTAATATAATTATCCTGAGCACACAAATTAGACAAAGCATCCTAGGTAAATGGCTATTCTGAGTTAGCACCAAAGCTAAAAGACAGTGTTCTATGGTGTTAGAAATGTAAATGACCAAATTTAGATTTCCATACATTTCTTAACTAGTAAACTAATCATCTTTCTGGGGGTACAGTGTTTGCTTGAGTGTTTCAATGGGAGAGTAGTTGGGGTGAGGTCCCTATGACTAAGTATGGCCTTATGATGAGCTTTTTAAGACAATAAAGTTAGTAATCTTGTTCATAATCGATGCAGGATATTGAAATTCATCTAGAACTAGATGTTAAAACAAGGTTGAAAGTTTTTGTAAAATATATTGCCTTTTGTGCTTAATTGTGAGAAACGTCAAGTGTAGTAGAATGTTGCTGCTGGGGTAGTTCAGCAAGGAAGGCAAGGATGCATAGTTCATGACTGCAAACCCAGGCAGACCTTAGTAGAGGGCACCACGGTCATGGCCAGTGTGATGCTTCCAGTGGAACCTCGAGCCTCTCAGAGTGCCATGCTTCAGTTGCTCTCCAGAGAACTCATCATGCCTTCAAAACCAGTAACTCCTGGGTACCGAGTTAGGCCACCAGCATGGGATGCAATCTTGGCCAGTTCTGGAAGACAGTTTCTGTGTGATGAGCCTGAGGAAACATTGTCCATAATTTAAGATAGACTCTGGTTTTCTGGAAAAACTCCTTCTAAGCTTGTCTGCAGGAGGGGTACTCTTATGGGGTGGAATTCCCATCACCATCACTAGTGCCTGGATTGCGGTACTCAGGTTTGCAGAAAAAACAAAACAAAAACAAAACTGTTGAGGTTTACTAAATGCTTTTTGGCTGTAAGTCACCTTCTATGACAGCTGAGCGTCCTGGGCCAGTGGGAAGAACTGCAGGTTGAAACAATCTGGCCGCATGGCCTTTACACCACTGCTATGGGAAAACATACCCTCTTCTTCATAGACCTGAAAACAAGATCTTGAGCTTCACACACACACTCTGAAAGTTCTCACAAAACTCAGTTTGTGAAACAGTATGCTACCACCAGAGGTAGGAGGAAGCATTTGTTCAAGATCAGGAAAAGAAGTTAGAACATTGCTTTGGCCCTGTTCCCAGCTGAATTATTTGCTTTTACTATGAACACGTCTTTCTCTGAAAGCCTTTCTTCTGTGGCTCTCTTTTGAGTCCTCTTTATCACTTAATTTTCATAATTTTCTCTTCATAGAGGCTTATTTCCCTTTCTCTCTCTCCTTTTCCTTCAGGAGCTCTCAATTAGTACCTTAATCTCTGTCCTGTGGTAGCCTCCCTGAGCATATTTTACCAGACTCTGTGAGGTCTGGAGCTTTTCTGTTCTTCCTTGTCTCCAGGTTGGATTAGCTGGCGTGATTTCCTGCCCCCCACTGGTGCACCATTTGTAGCAGTACATTGCTGCGGTGTCCCTGAAGGAAAACAAGGAGGCATTTTCATCTGCCAGACTTTAGTCTGGCAGAGGGTTCCATGGTTGAGGATGGTATTGTCCATGATGGTGGTTCCCTCTCTTGAAGTCTTTCAGGTATGAAAATGCCTCCTTGTCTTTCTTGGTGAGGCATTGCAGCAATGTACTGCTACAGTCAAATACCCAGATTTTTGCTGAAACTCACTTGAGAATCGTAGAAAATTTTAGGAAAGTAGGAATGTGGTATCTCAGAGGGAAGGCTAGAGAATGCTGTGTACCAAGAACTGGAAGGAAATGAATGAAATATATTGGTGTCCTGGGGCTGCTGCTTCCTTTTCTGTGCAACATTTCTCATGTCATCTATATCCTTTCCAGATTGGAATGTGCAACAACACATTCATAGAGAGCAGTAAAATATCTAGACTTGAGGTGTGTGTTGCTGATCCTCAATTTATCTTACTTTCTGAAAGCAGGCTACTAGCTGCTACTCAGGTTCTTTGAGCAGTGCTTTCAGGAATCTGCACTTTCCTTGCATGAATATTTACAGGTTGGAGAGAGTCATAGAAGACTGCAGAAGTGGGAACAAGGAGTGGTATCCTATAGCAGGAACACATTTGGAAAATATGGAGGGAATCAGAGGCAAAAGCACAAGGGGTCTGCTTTTCCAGAAGTCTCTACCAGGGACTGGACACCAGTGAAGGTTTTTAAGTGCTTGGTAGCTTCTGATTAATCTTGATCCATTTAGAAAGCATGATTAAGTTACTTGCAGTGTACTTCCCCCCTCCAGAAGACCGATCCTCACAGCAATGTACATATTTGCTTGCTCACTTACAAATTTAGTGTTCAAGGATTTAAAAGTTATGTATCCCTTTATTAGCTGCTCTTGGATGAACAGATGTGATGGTTTCTTCATTGTTTGTTTTCCATGCTGAAGACTGAAGGAGGCTATTTGTAAATGATACAGTTAGATGTTTTATGAGTAGACAGTAGAATGGAGACACTATAATTCTTCTTTATTTGGGGTTGTCATTTTTATTTAAAATTATGTTGAAATATTATGGAGCAATTACTTGTAATTTGTGTGCAATCACCAGGTCAGATAATTTTCAAGCCAAATGATTTTCAGGGTCCACCAATATATTGACGACATTATTTGATCCGCAAATAGGTGTCAGTGCTAATTGACAAGTTGAGACATTGGGAGGAGTGAAAGCAGTCAGCAGGAGTGGAAAGAAGTTTATAATCCAAGTGTCTAGTAAAAATATAAAGAAACACCATTTGCTATTCAAATAACTAAACTTTCAAGATATTTTGTAGATACAAACTCACTTATTTTGTTGTGTTTTGCTTGAAAGATATATCAAATCTGAGTCACTGAGTTCAAGGATTGGGCAGAAGACTTACGCTGAAACTCAGGTAATCAGATCCTGTTTGAGATAAATTCTTGGGTTGAATTTTTTATTGACGGTGTTTGCACTGTTATAATATAGCTGTTGTTCAAATGTCATCATTTTAGATGGACAGACTGTTGGCTAATAACAAAACATTTTTTAACATGTTGGCAATTTTACTGTCTTTACTGTGAAAAATACCTAAGCATAATGAACATTTTTAAGGTCATAAAAGTTAAAAGTAATGTAATAAAAACATAATTACAGGAAAATTGTAGTTTGAATAGTTTTACCATAGTAGAAAAAATTTGGAATTTGGGATTATTGGATAAGAAAACACTATGGTTTCATTTTTTATTTAGAGTAGCATGATTTCCATGATTTTTATGTTTCCTCAAATGTGTAGAATGGCCTGTCGGTTATATTAATCAAGGTATACATATGTATTAGTTTATTTTTCAAATCTATTTATCAGACAGTATGGAATTTTGAATTTCTTTTCAAAATACTTTGAAATAATCTTCAACTGACCCCGCTGCCCCCAAGCACCACCCATGGAGCTACAGGTGATTTTACTTCTGCATAGTTAGGAGGAATACCAAACAGATGGGTAGTTTGTGAACGACACCTACAAATATAAATGTGAAGCTGGTAGTCTAGGACAGATTCCAAATTCTGCTACTATAAGAGGGAAGTATATCCTTCCCCTTCAGAATTTGCAGATCAGTAAATATTTTCTATTGTACCAGCGTTATATTTATCAAATGGTAAAGTGTTGAATGTTCAATATCAAGTAAGACCACAGATCATCATTTCAGAAATGCTCACAGGTTCAATTTTTGTTCCACAGGCTCCAGAGATAATTGGGGCATAAATCAAGAAAACAGTTAAATTCAGATTGTTTGTAGCTCTAATCAAGCCTTACTTGCCTCTAAAACACCTCTGGCTAATGTCCAGAATTCCATTCCACACAATGGTCAAGTCTAGGTTCAGGGAGTTGCAACTGGTAGTTCATTGTCTGGCCAAACTCAAGTTGATGCTAATATGTCTCTTGGCCTTCCAGAAATATTACCTTTTTATCAATTAATAGTACTGATCTAGATTACTTGGATGTCAGGAAATTCAATGACTATGACTGCAGATATTAATGCTGATGTGTCCATTTGCATTTGGAAAACACAGGGCAAGCTATGGTTAGTTCAGACAATTCAGAGAGATGTAGTGACTGGGTCTCTCCTGAGGTTAATGAAACCAATACTGGTACAGATTTATTTGTGCCAACATCTTCTTCATTACAGTTGCCTCTTACAGTGATAGACAGTATGGGTTTGTTACAACAAAAACACAAATAGCTTGACTGTTTCTGGTGGGTGAGTCCGGTCTTCAGATCTTCAGGGAATTATATCCAGATACCAGTTTCTGAGGAGCCACATGCTCAGAATATTCAAGTTTCAACAGAACATCCTGTTGTACAACATCTACACCTTCAAGATTCTCAGCAGCCAACCAGTCAAGCCAAATTTGAACATGTACAATCCCTTTTGTACAAGCCAGTGGCCAAAGTATATCACAACACACTTTGCAAAACCACCAGTTGCAGCTGAATCCTGGAACCCTTTAAATTCAAGCACAGACAGTGACCCCTCCTGGACAGACAACCTGTCAAACATTTCACATACATGGGGTCCATAACTTGCAGATTTTACAAATACATTATATTGCTGCCGAAAATCTAACTCTTACAGCTGTTTAACACTCAGGCATGATGAAGTTGGAGCAGGTAGAGACTTGACTTCAACTTCAGTTAGTCTCAGCACTGGTCACTTGCCAAATCTACAGAGAGTTACAGTAAATTCTATTGACTCGACTGGTACACAGCATCATCCAGGAAAGAATGCTGACAGACCTGCAGATTCTCCAATCAAGGAAGTAGGACCTGATCCCCAAGAGCGGCTACACAGTGGTGATTCTACAATGAATACCAATGATCTAACACACTTTAGAGTGAAAGTGGTAGATGCAGAAGTGGACCAACAACATCAAGAAGGAGAGAGACTTCACAGGGCAGCTGGTCCTCTGAGGTTTTCTATAGAAAACTTCACGTCTGAGAGCGCATCTAGGGAGTATTCTAGGGAAAGCCCTTTTATTTGTAACTGGATGTTCTGTAGTTTAAAAAAAAGATTTACCTGAAGTGATGGATTACTGAGGCACTAAAGAACACATACAGGTGGAAGAATTTGCTTGTCCAGAATGTTTAAAAGGCTTTAAAAGAAGTCCCCACCTCGAGAGCCAAACATAGTAAAACAATCAAAAAGTCATTTACTCTAGCAGTACAGTGCTGGCATCTGCTGAAGCTGGGAAAGATGATACCTTGATTGCTGCAGGAGCAACAATACTCATCCTTGAGAATATTCAACAGGGGTCTTTTTCAGGGATAGGAAGTCTATACTTCTGCCACCAGCAGGGAAGATATTCTTACCAACACAGATATATCTTTACAGCTTTTCACAGTTTCTGGAAATTAGACAGTGGAGTAAGTATGACACCAATACTTACTTATTATGTTCATTTTTATATCAAAGTGAGAAAAATATGGCTCCTAATTTCTTAGATGCCTTTTTATTGATGTGCCTTAATTTGGGTGTTGACCGTAATTTGTTAATACATGACACTGAATGCCTTCATTTATATGACAATCCAAAATATATTAAAAATGGTAAAATCTCATGGGTTCTGTGGGTACATTTGGAATCTAGAAGAAATAAAATACTACGAAGTTATACAAAGCCAAAATTGACTTTAACAATGTTAATGGTAGCCTAAGCAAATGCATCAATTCTACCTGGTTTAGTGCAAAACTGAGAAACTGATGGTATTCCTCTATTATAAGATCAAAAAGTTGGTGGGTGAAGAAATTCATGTTATGATAAAATCTTGAAATTTTCTTGATGTCTGTGATTTTTATTGTGCATAACTGTCAAGCCAAATTCCCAAGCAAATGTTTCATATTGTAGTCTTTATTTAGCTTATCAATTTGTCATTTTGAATCTAATTATTTTAATATGGTAAAGTGTACAGTATTTTAAGATTACTTTTGTAAGGTTTTGGAAACTACATTTTGACATAGACCTTTAGAGATAGTCACATTTTAAATCATGTTGAAAAGTCATGTTTAAGATTTGATTTGCCCAAATAATATCTTGTTATTATTCTTTCAATAATGAAGTTGGGCAATATAACTGATGTTTCTAAAAAGCCTAAATGTGTAGGGTGAGGCCTTTTGGTTGTGAATTAATGTTCCAATGAATGACCTCTTTTCCAGAAGTTTGGAAGACCAAAAATTAAAAATAATAAGGGGTATTGTGTTGTAGCAGTGACTTTTTAAAAAATCCAATCTTGTTTCCAAAAATCATGTCTGCCAGGGCCTTAAAAGCCATCATACAAATTACCAATAAAATATAACATATGCAAACAGGACAAAATCACATCCACAATGACAATATCTCTGTCCATGTGGATATTAGTCCTAGAAACTAGAGGCTTTATGATATGAAACCTTTTTGTCTAGTCAGTGCATACTTAAGTATCAACCATCTTTCTTTTTTTGCTTCCACTAAAAGTGGTACGTATCCATTACATTCAATTGAAAATGTATGTTTCTTATTATGCTATATTTTCTTTTCTATTGTTTCTATATCCAATTAAACATCTATAATATAAAATTACATTGCTGGTCTTGTAAGAGCTGTATAATTGTCCTAAATGGAACTCTAAGTGAAGGAGTTCACCTATATCAAGGAGTTGCTGTTCATTTGGTACCTTTAAGAATTCCTGCTGGAGAGATGGCTCAGTGGTTAAGAGTATTGGCTGTTCTTCCAGAGTTCCTGAATCCTATTCCCAGAAAGCGCATGGTAGCTCACAATCCTATATAATGGGGTATGATGCCCTCCTCTGGCATAGAGGACTACATGCAGATAGGATGCTCATATGTGTGAACAAATAAATCTTCAAAACATCTGTATTATAGAGGCTACCTTATTGTATGTTTCAAGTGTATTATAACAGTGTGGTACTTAATAGAACACAATTTTTCCTTTTCAAAAAATTTTTTGCTTGTGAAAATAACTTTACAAAGAACATTCTATGTACTTTATTTAGAAAAAACTAAAGTCATAAAAATTTAGAAATTCAAAATCTTTCTCTCAAAATTACAATACTAATAGGTTTACAATATTTTCTACTAATAATATGTTGGAGTCAGTGAGAGTTGAGGTCTTTGATCCATTTGGAGTTCAGGCATATGCAGATTGATAGATATGGATTTCTTTAATTCTTCTACATGCAGTCACCCTCTTTCACATGAACTGTTTGTTGAAGATGCTGTGGTCACCCAGAATTCTTGAAATCTCACAAGCCATGGCCAAGGCTATTGGTTGTACTGTACAGTTTAATAGGAAAGCCCTGTTGCCGAAGACAACACTTATATCATAAAAATAGAGAAGTTGGGTTGTTGCCCATGTAGAAGCTTCATCCCTACTGACTAGTATTGATGGTACTGGCTTGTATACTTGATGCTGCCAGAGGGAAAAATCATCACCAATATCACCAGCTACAAATGCTGTAACCTAAATCAGCAACCAGACTAAACATATCACTGAACCCATAACAGCACAAATGTTATGGGAGTAACCATTGAATTTAAGCACTACATGAGATGGAATAGATATTTGACACTGCCAAATAGCCCAAGAACATGTGACTACATAAGGTATGGACCTATGGGAAACTTTCATACTATCATTTTGCTAAAAGAAGATCGCACGAAAAGGAGTCCTAAAGACATCACTATGTCTGAAGATCAGTGCTTTGCTCAGTCCTCACAAAAAAAGTTTCTTTTTGCAGTAGATGACAATCAACACAGAGACTCACACCTGGGCAATATGCAGAGAATGAGAGACTTTAGAACATTCAGTCATAAACTGGATAAAATGTCTTCATCAAACCTCTCTCTTCAAGGCTCAGTGCTTGTGTAGAAGAGGAGTCAGGATGGGTGTAAGAGTCAGTGGTTATGGCTAAGTCCAAGGAAACAGTGTCTTCAGACACCACAGGACCAAGACCAGTGCACACATGAACTCAGAGACTGACAGCACACAGACGACCTTCACAGGTTACAACCAAACAGGATCCCAGCATTGAAGAGGGAAGAGGACATGGGCTCCTACCACTAACTAGGAAGCTATTAGTGATTAATACCTGATGGCAAAAGAAACTAATTTTTCTACTTTGAGTGTCCCTGGGCACATCAATGGCACTGCACAGCAGACCCCAAAAGCCAGGAGTAGTTGATCCACTAAAAGAAAACTTGGGTGTGTGTGTGTATATGTGTGGGTTGGGGACAGTGGAATGCTGTTGTATTTTGATGTGGCACCTTTGTCTTATTGTTGAAAGTTGTATTTTCATCTGAAGGTGTTGAGAATGATCATTAACATGGGTTGGTAGGGAGATGTGGACGATCTAGGGGGCTTTAGGGTGGGTAAAAACATGATCAAAATATATTGCTCATACAGAATTTTTAAATAAAAAGGAAAGGAAAAGTTTCCCAGCTAATTTAGGAATACATTTTTGAACCAATTAAAGTCCATTCTAGAAAGAGACCATTGATAACCAAAGCCAAAGGCAAAACTTGAATTTCAACACTCATTTTTTGCGGTCAAAATATTAAAATCTCAACCGAAATACCTCATATTAGATTTAACCTTTCAGGGTTTGAAGAATGTCCGCATAGTGCTCTCAGTGCTCATTTACACCCCCAGCATCACTCTGAGATCCAGGAAGTTAGGCATCCTGAGTCTGGGCATCATAGACCACTTGGGGACTATAGTTTTGTAAATTTACCTCCTTTTCTTCAGCTAATAAGTCAGCTCTGGACTTAAAGCATGCAAGGCAAATTCTCTGTCACTCAAACACTCTACCCTTACAGTCTTATTGTTAAAATATATACACAAATTTATAAACTTTCAATTTAAGATAAAGTCAATTAGGCTTTTTTGCTCCTTTCTTCCTGCCTTTTATGAATGTGGGAACCAGATTGGCACACATTCCAACAGCTTTTAAGAACTAACAAATCCTCATCTGGCGTAATGACACTGCTGTTTCATCGCAGAACCTTACTGAATTAAGGCTCCCAGTTGATGTCTGTTATTGTTATGATATTTAGGAAATACAGAATTGTCTTTCCTATCTCACATGGGTGCACTAAAAATACCCAATGTGTAAGTGCACAGTGATATCTCCTCCACTATTGCCAAGCATACGGCACTGCCTGGACCATCCCAGACTCCAAATGCAGGCTCCCATGGTTTCCTTCGTATTCCTGTTTGCTCTGCTCTAATGACATCCTCTCTTTACGGTGGAAGATGTGACTATTTCATTGAATATTGGGATGCTTTCAGTAAACATAAACGATTTGCTTGCTTACAGATTTTTAAATTTTGTGAAACTATTTTTTCTATCTCTTAAATTTTCAAAAGTATTCATTCACACTTTATACATCCTTCTTTTCCTAAACAAAACTGATTCCAAAATGTTTTAATTTTTCTCCACACAGCAAGCATAGTCTGTACTCTCTTACCAAGCCAAGTGTCCTTTCTCATGTTAAGTTGATTTTCTCAATAGAATTGTTTTTAAAAATCAAGTGCTTTTGTATCGCAGGCACACTAATAATTACCACATGATGTACTTTTTAAATTGTCATTTCCGTTTGCTCGCGGAATGTAAGTTTCATATTATGAACTCGGTTCCTTGTTGAATTCTGCAGAGGAACACTCTTCTCTTTCTGCTTCCAGGCTTGGTTTTTAGCATAGTGACTCAACGAGAAAAGTGATAGGTTAAGCTCAAGAGCACGCAGAAGGGTACCCATCTTTGTGATTTTAATTATTCTCTAACTTTTATGTTTAAATGAATTCGAATAGGAAATTCAGCTGTGTTCTCATTATGAATCTTCATTATTTTTATTAATTTTAGCAAGACATTCCTGAGAATATTCTGGAAAATGGTGGGGATGACTCATCAATACCTCCCGAAGAATGTGAATATATAGAAGCACAAGAAGGTAATGTGCATTCTTAAAATGTAACATCATTTGATTGGTTTGCATAAAACATGATCACAATTACTCTAGCCTAATAAAATTATCTACTCAACGCATATTCATTAAAACATAAGTAAAATAGCAATAAGTTAGGCCAGAGCTTCTTTCATCCAAAAGTTGAAATGAGAATGTCAATATAACAGGTGAATTTTATTTGTTTTTTTTTTCTTGCTTTTGTTTTTGTTTCTATTATTTATTTATTTTTCTTTTTAAGGATTTTAAATCTGTGCACTGTATTTGCATCATTTCACCCTTCCCACTATTCCTCTTCCTGTGCCTACAACTGCATCTCAAATTTATGTCTTCTTTGACTATACCATTGTAACAGGTGTGTGTGTGTGTGTGTGTGTGTGTGTGTGTGTGTGTGTGTGTCTGTGTGTGTATCAGTTTTGTGTTACTAACATGTCTATATTTTAAGGCCATCTTTTGTAATTACATAAAATATTAAAGAGTAAAATTTCTGGAGAAAAACTGATATATTCTCTCTCAGCAGCCACGGATTCCACATGGATCTTTACCTAAGGCTTATGCCATGTGAGATTTCCTCCATCCATAACAGCATTTCAGCTAGTGTTTTCCTCATGCAGGTGTTTTTCAAACAAAGGCATACTTTTGACATTTCATGGTAGTGATTTACAAATCACAAGATGCTGTGTTGCAGCAAGTGTCCTGGTCCTTGATTTTACAATTTACCTGCACCTAGTTTTGCTAGTTTCCATGAGCCTTAGATTTAGGGCTGTATAAGTCAGAGCTGGATACCTTATGGTCTCTTCTTGCATTTTGAATACAGTAGGTATCTGTAATATGTCTGTGTTCTACATAAATCAACGTCTTTGATGAGAATGAGGGCTCCGGTCATCTTTGGATATACCTGTGGCTATAAGGATAATATTTGTAACAGAGTAACCATATTGATATAGGAACAGGATAGTAGTAGATTACCCCTGATTTCTATGATTTTTCTAGCCATCTGTAATTTACTACGTTTGCAATACACGGTATGAATAGATCATTGAAGGGCCTTAGGACCAATGAGGCAGCTGCTGGTTATTTCAAAAGTAAAAGTGCTGCTATCATATTATTAGAGATATTTTGCCAAGCTCATTGTCATTTTGGTTTGGACCTATTTCTGCTGGTAGAACATTTGTTCACTTATGTCCCTTGGGATTTAGCTCAGCATGTTCTCATAACAGAAGAGCAGGCTTCCAGGCCATTTCCACATCAATTCCTCCAAATCCTGTGTATGGAGTATTTAGTATCTCTCTGCTGTAAAGAGTTTTGTTCATTTCAAAGGAAAAATATCAAGTATTTCTTGATTGTTTTCCAGTGCCCTTAGTGTGTGTGTGTGTGTGTTTGTGTGCGTGCACTTGTGTGCGGGCATTCATTATGACTGTGTCCAATTCTATGGCATATTACAATGCATATTTGAGAAGCACAGTCATTTATGGTAGCTTCTATTTGTATGTCTTGGACCTGGCAACACGTAGTGTCTATACAGGTGATACACTGGTATTTCCATAATGAGAAGATTTATCTAAGGATATAAGTATTCATGTATAGAGTATGTTTAATTGAAATACCTTAGGAGAGTATGATTATCTAAATCATAAAATTATTTTAATTAATTGTCATAGAAAAAGGTTTATCTAATTGCTGTTTATACTTTTTTTAAAATAAAATATGTTGCTTTATCAGAAGAACTAGAATTAGAAACAATACCGGATTTAAAACTGGAAAATGAAAATGTTTGCAATAAGAATGAAGGCTATCAAAAATCGGTATGTAACTCTTTAAATTTACTTTTCAACCTCAATACTGTTTGGTTTAATGATTCCTACCATAGGCCAAAGTGAACTACGTTTCAGGCTTCCATATGCAGTCAACAGATGACAATTTGTCATTAAAGTGAAAGACTTTTACCAATTATAAATCACATGGTATTCTTGGAATCTCGTCACAATGGTAATCATTCTCTTTTGGTGTTCAGTAAATAACTTTGTGATAATCATCTGTGCTTCATGATAATCTGTTTTCATGGGTGGTGTGTCTCATGGCTTTCCATTTGAAATAGTGGATGATGTAAAATTGATGAGGTCAGAATTGGATTGCTTTCATAAAGTTGATTTTTAGTGGAAAAACTAAATTTGAGATGTGGTGATTACATTCAGTCATGTCAAGGAGCAATTTTTTTCCTTATGGTCATTGGATTATTTCAAGGTCCTCATTTAAGGCATTGATATGGTCACAAAATCAACTAAACTGATTATTACAAGGATGTTTGCAACTAGAATGGAGGCTTAATTGAAAAGGAACAACTAAGAGTTTCCCTGATTTCAATAAGAAAATGCATTATTTCCCAATGTTTTTCCATGTCCTTAACGTATGTACATACTAGGATTTACGATAACGTAGAACATCCACATTGATGCAAGACACTATAGGTTTCAATTTCCCTCAATATGTTCAGAGACACAATACCCGAAAACATGCAGTCTGAGAACAGATGTTCTGAAAATATTTATAATGTTTGAACCTACACAAACATAGAGAATCTCTAATATATGCTGAGAAATTAAGTACTGAATACTCTCAGCAGATGCTTATGCTACAGTGATAGGAAGAAAACAAGTGGACAAGCAGACAGTTAAGGTCAGCTAGATGTGTTTTGGTGTGAAGAAAACGTGTAGTATTGGAGGGGGGAGAAATTTAGGGAAGCTGCTAGTTAGTACAGAGTGGGAGTAAGGATGAGATTTTGTCATCAGGGATCTATATGTAAAGGCTAAGATGCCTTGGAGGATAAGTATGTGTCCACGCACTAAAGGTCAAATAGGATGGCACTACTGGACACATACAATAGTGCACAACATCTCCTAATACCATGTGGAGTCCTTGAATAATAAGAAGAGAGATTTGGCTATTACTTTAAACATGTAGAAGAAACTGTGAAAATGTTGTGTTTTGGAGCAATTTCCATTCACTAGGAAACATTTGCAGAGTACAGCTGATAATTAGTCTAATGCTATAGTTTACAGGTAACATAGAAAACTCTTTTGTCTTCTTCATCATGTTGTTGCAGTTTTGTTCTATCTCTGAGAAATTAACAAAATGCGTTAGTTCTCTTGGCTTGTTTTTATTGAAATGCTACAGCTTCTTCCCTATACTCTTCCCAATCAACATGATATAATATAAATATATTATATCTAACCACCCAAAATAATGTCTTTTTTGTAAGTCTTCATGTTTAAACCTGTTATATAGGAATAGTACTGATAAGAATTTGGACATATTTTTCAGAAACATCCCCCAAATTTATGAGAATGCACAAATTTTCTGTATTGTAGTACAAAAATAAATACCTTTATTGAAAGATCTACATCAGGAATAAGTCTTGTTTATGAATGATTTCTTCTGTTCTATGTTGCTTGTACCTACTGGGGTGCCATGAGAAATAAAAGGTAGACATAACCTTGAGTGTATATACATGATGCCCATTCAAATATCATGGTCTTCAGTACATACTGCAGATAGTCTCAAGTACAATTTTCATAAAGTCAGAAATCCAGGTATACACTAGGAAAGAAAATAAGACCTTTCTGATAGACTTTACTATAGCATTTGACAGTGTGTTTTTCACCCGAATCCGCTGCAGGAAGTCTCCAGAAACGCTGCCCATTCGTCTAATATAGGACATGATAGAGAAGAAAATAAAATAAACCAAGGTAAGAGTCGTCATGAAGAGACTTTGTGGAAATACTGGATAGTTACTCCATCCAAGAGGTTCTGATTATATTTGTAGTAAGATAAAAGACTAGGAAGTGGTAATAAGACCTGTATGTTACTAAATTTGAGAAAGGTGTAAAATTGAAACAGTCACACAAGTTCTCGTATACCTGAGATATTTATGGGTTTCCATTGGGCCCCTTTGCCATTGACTCAACTAGGTGTAACTGGAGTTGTCAGATGGTATACTTCTGTCAGCTGCTGTCATAACCAGTAAAATAATAGGTGTTTATCTTGAAATAAGTGAATAAGAACTCACTGCCTTCCAAAGATTTCATGAAGGTAGTTTTAGATTTGTCATTGTGTGTGGGATTGATCATACAACCTTTCCCTTTTAGTGTGGGCAGTGAAATGTCAACATCCAGAGGTAATTGCATTTTCATATTCATATTAAATGATAACATATTTGTTGAAATCCAAATCATTTATTGAATATCTCACTCCTATATCCATTCAGCTCAGGGATTATTCTCATCCCACCTCCAAACCCAAGTCTGAAACACAGGAATCACAGCCAGGTAAATTGCATACAGTATATTGCTGCCCAGAAACTAACTCTTACAGCTGTTTAGACACTCAGGCATGATGAAGTTGGAGCAGGTAGGGACTTGACTTCAACTTCAGTCAGTCTCATGATATGAAACCTTTTTGTCAAGTATCAACCATCTTTCTTTTTTTCCTTCCACAGGTGAATTTTATTTCTTTTTTTTTCTTGCTTTTGTTTTTGTTTCTATTTATTTATTTATTTTTCTTTTTAAGGATTTTAAATCTGTGCACTGTATTTGCATCATTTCACCCTTCCCACTATTCCTCTTCCTGTGCCTACAACTGCATCTCAAATTTATGTCTTCTTTGACTATACCATTGTAACAGGTGTGTGTGTGTGTGTGTGTGTGTGTGTGTGTGTGTGTGTGTGTCTGTGTGTGTATCAGTTTTGTGTTACTAACATGTCTATATTTTAAGGCCATCTTTTGTAATTGCATAAAATATTAAAGAGTTAAATCTCTGGAGAAAAACTGATATGTTCTCTCTCAGCAGCCACGGATTCCACATGGATCTTTACCTAAGGCTTATGCCATGTGAGATTTCCTCCATCCATAACAGCATTTCAGCTAGTGTTTTCCTCATGCAGGTGTTTTTCAAACAAAGGCATACTTTTGACATTTCATGGTAGTGATTTACAAATCACAAGATGCTGTGTTGCAGCAAGTGTCCTGGTCCTTGATTTTACAATTTACCTGCACCTAGTTTTGCTAGTTTCCATGAGCCTTAGATTTAGGGCTGTATAAGTCAGGGCTGGAGACCTTATGGTCTCTTCTTGCATTTTGAATACAGTAGGTATCTGTAATACGTCTGTGTTCTACATAAACCAACGTCTTTGATGAGAATGAGGGCTCCGGTCATCTGTGGATATACCTGTGGCTATAAGGATCATATTTGTAACAGAGTAACTATATTGATATAGGAACAGGATAGTAGTAGATTACCCCTGATTTCAATGATTTTTCTAGCCATCTATAATTTACTACGTTTACAATACAAGGTATGAATAGATCATTGATGGGCCTTAGGACCAATAGGCAGCTGCTGGTTATTTCAAAAGTAAAAGTGCTGCTATCATATTATTAGAGATATTTTGCCAAGCTCATTGTCATTTTGGTTTGGACCTATTTCTGCTGGTAGAGTATTTGTTCACTTATGTCTCTTGGCATTTAGCTCAGCACGTTCTCATGACAGAAGAGCAGGCTTCCAGGCCATTTCCACATCAATTCCTCCAAATCCTGTGTATGGAGTATTTAGTATCTCTCTGCTGTAAAGAGTTTTGTTCATTTCAAAGGAAAAATATCAAGTATTTCTTGATTGTTTTCCAGTGCCCTTAGTGTGTGTGTGTGTGTGTTTGTGTGCGTGCACTTGTGTGCGGGCATTCATTATGACTGTGTCCAATTCTATGGCATATTACAATGCATATTTGAGAAGCACAGTCATTTATGGTAGCGTCTATTTGTATGTCTTGGACCTGGCAACACGTAGTGTCTATACAGGTGATACACTGGTATTTCCATAATGAGAAGATTTATCTAAGGATATAAGTATTCATGTATAGAGTATGTTTAATTGAAATACCTTAGGAGAGTATGATTATCTAAATCATAAAATTATTTTAATTAATTGTCATAGAAAAACATTTATCTAATTGCTGTTTATACTTTTTTAAAATAAAATATGTTGCTTTATCAGAAGAACTAGAATTAGAAACAATACCGGATTTAAAACTGGAAAATGAAAATGTTTGCAATAAGAATGAAGGCTATCAAAAATCGGTATGTAACTCTTTAAATTTACTTTTCAACCTCAATACTGTTTGGTTTAATGATTCCTACCATAGGCCAAAGTGAACTACGTTTCAGGCTTCCATATGCAGTCAACAGATGACAATTTGTCATTAAAGTGAAAGACTTTTACCAATTATAAATCACATGGTATTCTTGGAATCTCGTCACAATGGTAATCATTCTCTTTTGGTGTTCAGTAAATAACTTTGTGATAATCATCTGTGCTTCATGATAATCTGTGTTCATGGGTGGTGTGTCTCATGGCTTTCCATTTGAAATAGTGGATGATGTAAAATTGATGAGGTCAGAATTGGATTGCTTTCATAAAGTTGATTTTTAGTGGAAAAACTAAATTTGAGATGTGGTGATTACATTCAGTCATGTCAAGGAGCAATTTTTTTCCTTATGGTCATTGGATTATTTCAAGGTCCTCATTTAAGGCATTGATATGGTCACAAAATCAACTAAACTGATTATTACAAGGATGTTTGCAACTAGAATGGAGGCTTAATTGAAAAGGAACAACTAAGAGTTTCCCTGATTTCAATAAGAAAATGCATTATTTCCCAATGTTTTTCCATGTCCTTAAGGTATGTACATACTAGGATTTACGATAATGTAGAACATCTGCATTGATGCAAGACACTATAGGTTTCAATTTCCCTCAATATGTTCAGAGACACAATACCCCAAAACATGCAGTCTGAGAACAGATGTTCTGAAAATATTTATAATGTTTGAACCTACACAAACATAGAGAATCTCTAATATATGCTGAGAAATTAAGTACTGAATACTCTCAGCAGATGCTTATGCTACAGTGATAGGAAGAAAACAAGTGGACAAGCAGACAGTTAAGGTCAGCTAGATGTGTTTTGGTGTGAAGAAAACGTGTAGTATTGGAGGGGGGAGAAATTTAGGGAAGCTGCTAGTTAGTACAGAGTGGGAGTAAGGATGAGATTTTGTCATCAGGGATCTATATGTAAAGGCTAAGATGCCTTGGAGGATAAGTATGTGTCCACGCACTAAAGGTCAAATAGGATGGCACTACTGGACACATACAATAGTGCACAACATCTCCTAATACCATGTGGAGTCCTTGAATAATAAGAAGAGAGATTTGGCTATTACTTTAAACATGTAGAAGAAACTGTGAAAATGTTGTGTTTTGGAGCAATTTCCATTCACTAGGAAACATTTGCAGAGTACAGCTGATAATTAGTCTAATGCTATAGTTTACAGGTAACATAGAAAACTCTTTTGTCTTCTTCATCATGTTGTTGCAGTTTTGTTCTATCTCTGAGAAATTAACAAAATGCGTTAGTTCTCTTGGCTTGTTTTTATTGAAATGCTACAGCTTCTTCCCTATACTCTTCCCAATCAACATGATATAATATAAATATATTATATCTAACCACCCAAAATAATGTCTTTTTTGTAAGTCTTCATGTTTAAACCTGTTATATAGGAATAGTACTGATAAGAATTTGGACATATTTTTCAGAAACATCCCCCAAATTTATGAGAATGCACAAATTTTCTGTATTGTAGTACAAAAATAAATACCTTTATTGAAAGATCTACATCAGGAATAAGTCTTGTTTATGAATGATTTCTTCTGTTCTATGTTGCTTGTACCTACTGGGGTGCCATGAGAAATAAAAGGTAGACATAACCTTGAGTGTATATACATGATGCCCATTCAAATATCATGGTCTTCAGTACATACTGCAGATAGTCTCAAGTACAATTTTCATAAAGTCAGAAATCCAGGTATACACTAGGAAAGAAAATAAGACCTTTCTGATAGACTTTACTATAGCATTTGACAGTGTGTTTTTCACCCGAATCCGCTGCAGGAAGTCTCCAGAAACGCTGCCCATTCGTCTAATATAGGACATGATAGAGAAGAAAATAAAATAAACCAAGGTAAGAGTCGTCATGAAGAGACTTTGTGGAAATACTGGATAGTTACTCCATCCAAGAGGTTCTGATTATATTTGTAGTAAGATAAAAGACTAGGAAGTGGTAATAAGACCTGTATGTTACTAAATTTGAGAAAGGTGTAAAATTGAAACAGTCACACAAGTTCTCGTATACCTGAGATATTTATGGGTTTCCATTGGGCCCCTTTGCCATTGACTCAACTAGGTGTAACTGGAGTTGTCAGATGGTATACTTCTGTCAGCTGCTGTCATAACCAGTAAAATAATAGGTGTTTATCTTGAAATAAGTGAATAAGAACTCACTGCCTTCCAAAGATTTCATGAAGGTAGTTTTAGATTTGTCATTGTGTGTGGGATTGATCATACAACCTTTCCCTTTTAGTGTGGGCAGTGAAATGTCAACATCCAGAGGTAATTGCATTTTCATATTCATATTAAATGATAACATATTTGTTGAAATCCAAATCATTTATTGAATATCTCACTCCTATATCCATTCAGCTCAGGGATTATTCTCATCCCACCTCCAAACCCAAGTCTGAAACACAGGAATCACAGCCAGGTAAATTGCATACAGTATATTGCTGCCCAGAAACTAACTCTTACAGCTGTTTAGACACTCAGGCATGATGAAGTTGGAGCAGGTAGGGACTTGACTTCAACTTCAGTCAGTCTCATGATATGAAACCTTTTTGTCAAGTATCAACCATCTTTCTTTTTTTCCTTCCACAGGTGAATTTTATTTCTTTTTTTTTCTTGCTTTTGTTTTTGTTTCTATTTATTTATTTATTTTTCTTTTTAAGGATTTTAAATCTGTGCACTGTATTTGCATCATTTCACCCTTCCCACTATTCCTCTTCCTGTGCCTACAACTGCATCTCAAATTTATGTCTTCTTTGACTATACCATTGTAACAGGTGTGTGTGTGTGTGTGTGTGTGTGTGTGTGTGTGTGTGTGTCTGTGTGTGTATCAGTTTTGTGTTACTAACATGTCTATATTTTAAGGCCATCTTTTGTAATTGCATAAAATATTAAAGAGTTAAATCTCTGGAGAAAAACTGATATGTTCTCTCTCAGCAGCCACGGATTCCACATGGATCTTTACCTAAGGCTTATGCCATGTGAGATTTCCTCCATCCATAACAGCATTTCAGCTAGTGTTTTCCTCATGCAGGTGTTTTTCAAACAAAGGCATACTTTTGACATTTCATGGTAGTGATTTACAAATCACAAGATGCTGTGTTGCAGCAAGTGTCCTGGTCCTTGATTTTACAATTTACCTGCACCTAGTTTTGCTAGTTTCCATGAGCCTTAGATTTAGGGCTGTATAAGTCAGGGCTGGAGACCTTATGGTCTCTTCTTGCATTTTGAATACAGTAGGTATCTGTAATACGTCTGTGTTCTACATAAACCAACGTCTTTGATGAGAATGAGGGCTCCGGTCATCTGTGGATATACCTGTGGCTATAAGGATCATATTTGTAACAGAGTAACTATATTGATATAGGAACAGGATAGTAGTAGATTACCCCTGATTTCAATGATTTTTCTAGCCATCTATAATTTACTACGTTTACAATACAAGGTATGAATAGATCATTGATGGGCCTTAGGACCAATAGGCAGCTGCTGGTTATTTCAAAAGTAAAAGTGCTGCTATCATATTATTAGAGATATTTTGCCAAGCTCATTGTCATTTTGGTTTGGACCTATTTCTGCTGGTAGAACATTTGTTCACTTATGTCCCTTGGCATTTAGCTCAGCACGTTCTCATAACAGAAGAGCAGGCTTCCAGGCCATTTCCACATCAATTCCTCCAAATCCTGTGTATGGAGTATTTAGTATCTCTCTGCTGTAAAGAGTTTTGTTCATTTCAAAGGAAAAATATCAAGTATTTCTTGATTGTTTTCCAGTGCCCTTAGTGTGTGTGTGTGTGTGTTTGTGTGCGTGCACTTGTGTGCGGGCATTCATTATGACTGTGTCCAATTCTATGGCATATTACAATGCATATTTGAGAAGCACAGTCATTTATGGTAGCGTCTATTTGTATGTCTTGGACCTGGCAACACGTAGTGTCTATACAGGTGATACACTGGTATTTCCATAATGAGAAGATTTATCTAAGGATATAAGTATTCATGTATAGAGTATGTTTAATTGAAATACCTTAGGAGAGTATGATTATCTAAATCATAAAATTATTTTAATTAATTGTCATAGAAAAACATTTATCTAATTGCTGTTTATACTTTTTTAAAATAAAATATGTTGCTTTATCAGAAGAACTAGAATTAGAAACAATACCGGATTTAAAACTGGAAAATGAAAATGTTTGCAATAAGAATGAAGGCTATCAAAAATCGGTATGTAACTCTTTAAATTTACTTTTCAACCTCAATACTGTTTGGTTTAATGATTACTACCATAGGCCAAAGTGAACTACGTTTCAGGCTTCCATATGCAGTCAACAGATGACAATTTGTCATTAAAGTGAAAGACTTTTACCAATTATAAATCACATGGTATTCTTGGAATCTCGTCACAATGGTAATCATTCCCTTCTGGTGTTCAGTAAATAACTTTGTGATAATCATCTGTGCTTCATGATAATCTGTGTTCATGGGTGGTGTGTCTCATGGCTTTCCATTTGAAATAGTGGATGATGTAAAATTGATGAGGTCAGAATTGGATTGCTTTCATAAAGTTGATTTTTAGTGGAAAAACTAAATTTGAGATGTGGTGATTACATTCAGTCATGTCAAGGAGCAATTTTTTTCCTTATGGTCATTGGATTATTTCAAGGTCCTCATTTAAGGCATTGATATGGTCACAAAATCAACTAAACTGATTATTACAAGGATGTTTGCAACTAGAATGGAGGCTTAATTGAAAAGGAACAACTAAGAGTTTCCCTGATTTCAATAAGAAAATGCATTATTTCCCAATGTTTTTCCATGTCCTTAAGGTATGTACATACTAGGATTTACGATAATGTAGAACATCTGCATTGATGCAAGACACTATAGGTTTCAATTTCCCTCAATATGTTCAGAGACACAATACCCCAAAACATGCAGTCTGAGAACAGATGTTCTGAAAATATTTATAATGTTTGAACCTACACAAACATAGAGAATCTCTAATATATGCTGAGAAATTAAGTACTGAATACTCTCAGCAGATGCTTATGCTACAGTGATAGGAAGAAAACAAGTGGACAAGCAGACAGTTAAGGTCAGCTAGATGTGTTTTGGTGTGAAGAAAACGTGTAGTATTGGAGGGGGGAGAGAAATTTAGGGAAGCTGCTAGTTAGTACAGAGTGGGAGTAAGGATGAGATTTTGTCATCAGGGATCTATATGTAAAGGCTAAGATGCCTTGGAGGATAAGTATGTGTCCACGCACTAAAGGTCAAATAGGATGGCACTACTGGACACATACAATAGTGCACAACATCTCCTAATACCATGTGGAGTCCTTGAATAATAAGAAGAGAGATTTGGCTATTACTTTAAACATGTAGAAGAAACTGTGAAAATGTTGTGTTTTGGAGCAATTTCCATTCACTAGGAAACATTTGCAGAGTACAGCTGATAATTAGTCTAATGCTATAGTTTACAGGTAACATAGAAAACTCTTTTGTCTTCTTCATCATGTTGTTGCAGTTTTGTTCTATCTCTGAGAAATTAACAAAATGCGTTAGTTCTCTTGGCTTGTTTTTATTGAAATGCTACAGCTTCTTCCCTATACTCTTCCCAATCAACATGATATAATATAAATATATTATATCTAACCACCCAAAATAATGTCTTTTTTGTAAGTCTTCATGTTTAAACCTGTTATATAGGAATAGTACTGATAAGAATTTGGACATATTTTTCAGAAACATCCCCCAAATTTATGAGAATGCACAAATTTTCTGTATTGTAGTACAAAAATAAATACCTTTATTGAAAGATCTACATCAGGAATAAGTCTTGTTTATGAATGATTTCTTCTGTTCTATGTTGCTTGTACCTACTGGGGTGCCATGAGAAATAAAAGGTAGACATAACCTTGAGTGTATATACATGATGCCCATTCAAATATCATGGTCTTCAGTACATACTGCAGATAGTCTCAAGTACAATTTTCATAAAGTCAGAAATCCAAGTATACACTAGGAAAGAAAATAAGACCTTTCTGATAGACTTTACTATAGCATTTGACAGTGTGTTTTTCACCCGAATCCGCTGCAGGAAGTCTCCAGAAACGCTGCCCATTCGTCTAATATAGGACATGATAGAGAAGAAAATAAAATAAACCAAGGTAAGAGTCGTCATGAAGAGACTTTGTGGAAATACTGGATAGTTACTCCATCCAAGAGGTTCTGATTATATTTGTAGTAAGATAAAAGACTAGGAAGTGGTAATAAGACCTGTATGTTACTAAATTTGAGAAAGGTGTAAAATTGAAACAGTCACACAAGTTCTCGTATACCTGAGATATTTATGGGTTTCCATTGGGCCCCTTTGCCATTGACTCAACTAGGTGTAACTGGAGTTGTCAGATGGTATACTTCTGTCAGCTGCTGTCATAACCAGTAAAATAATAGGTGTTTATCTTGAAATAAGTGAATAAGAACTCACTGCCTTCCAAAGATTTCATGAAGGTAGTTTTAGATTTGTCATTGTGTGTGGGATTGATCATACAACCTTTCCCTTTTAGTGTGGGCAGTGAAATGTCAACATCCAGAGGTAATTGCATTTTCATATTCATATTAAATGATAACATATTTGTTGAAATCCAAATCATTGATTAAATATCTCACTCCTAAATCCATTCAGCTGAGGGATTATTCTCATCCCATCTCCAAACCCAAGTCTGAACCACAGGAATCACAACCAGGTAAATGGCATACGCAAAATTCTTCTGATAAAATAATTTTAATACATTTCAAATGCTCACAGTCTTCCAAATGCTAATAATTTCTGATGAACATAATGGCACTGTACGCCATAAGCCATTCATCTCATTAGAGGCATGCATCTTCAAGAAATATGCCTAAGCACAAGATTAAGTATTCATTAATGTATGCTCAGCTTGGATGTGTAATACTCAGGTTCCATTGCATTAACATTTCCCGTGTGCAATCCCTCTGTCTGTTAATGACTTTTAGAAGTCAAGCCTGAGACTAATGAGTCTTTCCCAATGTTTGTACATGGTTTATACAGACCTGGTTCTGAAAATTCACACCTATAGTCAGATAAATAAAAAGGAAAATAAATGGTATTTATAAAGCATATCTATGATCCATTTCAATAAAACAGAATGATGTATCATACAGTGGAGCAGTCACTGAGAATGCAGTCGCATACCTGTATCCATATCTTGTTTGCCTTTACATCTTTCCAGTTCCCTACACTCTATTGACTGAAACACAATTTATCTCTGTCAGAATAGGCAGTATCTGTTAAGAAGCCATGTCCTGAATATTTAATTTACTTTTAGACTCCAATGTTAGGACATGTCAGAAATACACAAAGCAATTAAAGAGAAGAAAGATATAAAAACAAATGAGGACTGCTGATATGAGTATGATCCAAAGTATAGTTCCTACTTGTCAAGGGGAAAAACAGGTACACCTGTCACAAAGTGGGTTCCAGTGGAAGAATAAAAGAAGAGTTCAAAAATTAACAGTGAACAATGAACAAAGAAAGCAGCACCCACTTTTCTATGAAAACTCCAGAATGACTCCATGCACTAGAATGTGTCATAAAAGGACAATTTGTCAGTATGGAGCATAAGAATGTTGAGTATCCTGTTGAGTATCCTGTTGACAGATAAATGTGTGCAAATTAAGAATAATTTTAGTGAAGTCATCAGTGAGTTATTTAAAAGTTACCATTGGAAGTGAGAGAATAGTTCACAACATGAATGTGCTCTTCTTTCACAGTAACTTCAAATGTGGACACTGTAAGCATGTGTCTTTTCTGAATTTCCAGACAATTCATGTCAAAACTCACTAATATATAGTGTCTATACAGGGAAAGGATTGATTTTCCTGCAATTACCAGTTTTTCTAGGGATATAAATATATAGCCATGTAGTATGGTTTACAGACATAACATTATTTGAAAAATCTCTTTAATTTATTGCTATTTTTATAGAATTATTTTGCATAATGTTGTTTTCCATTTTTTCACAAAAGATATCGACATTTCAGAAGATCTCGAACTCAAAGCAGAAATGCTAGAATCTAAACTGGAACACGAGAGAAGTTGTGATAGTACAGAAAATCAAGAATCTGTATGTAAAAATTTGCATGTAAGTTTCCCATTTAACACTTTGTTTTAATGACATCATCATAGGCCAACTATGCTACATTTTAAACTACCTCATAAAATCCACAGATTATTAGTTTAATATTAAAATGAAAGCATTTAATCTTTTATTAATTACAGAATGGTCTCAGAATCCTATCACATAGCTAAATATTGTCCTTTGATGTATAGTAAGTAAATATCTGATTACTGTAATTGCTTCATTTGAAACATATTTACACACCTTGGTAAAAATGAGTTAAATATAAGTATCATGATTCACCATTTCAAGTAATGAAATGGATCTTTGTGTATACTAGTTGTCATGTGTACAACTGGTAAAGACGTTTGACCATTCTGTAAAGCTGCCTCATCAATCAAATGACAGTGTCCTTTGCAACACAGAGTTTTAGTTTTATGTGGTCCCGTGTATTACTTGTTGGTCTTAACATTTGTATCTGCAGTATGCTGTCCAGAAAGTTTGTGCTGTTACAATGAGTTAAAGATCATTCTGTACTTTCTCCTCTATCAGAATCAAGGTACCAGGCCATTTGAAGCTGAGTTTTATACAGGCTGAGAGATGTGAATCTAGTTTCGTTCATCACCTATGTCTGTTCAGTTTGACCAGCATGATTTGTTTTCTACAATGTGAATTTTTCGCCTCTTTTATAAATATCAAGTGGTTATAAGCCTGAGGACTTATATGTGTGTCCTCAATTACCTTCCACTGATCAATGTGTCTTTTGGGGGCCTGTGCTGTGCTGATTTTATTATTATAACAAGGTAGTATAACTCAAAATCTGTAATTTCGAAGCCCCAAGAAGTTTTATTTTTTGTATTCTTTGTTTTGCTGTGCCTTAATTTTCTGGTCCAGAATAATTTCAGCTACTCTTGGTCCTTTGTGTTTACATATCAAATATAAATTTTCTTTTTTTTAAAATTTTCTCTGAATATTGTATGGTAAATTCTACAAGGAATGTATTGAATATGCAGACTGCTTTTGTTTGAATATTTATTTTCACAACATTAATCCTTCCAATCCATGATCAGAGGATGTCTTTCCATGTGCTGGGTAACTTCTTCAATTTCTTATTTTCACTGTCTGCAAGCTTTCACTGAACAGGTCTTTCGCTTTTATTTTGTTGAGATCAATTCCAATTTATTATATTTTGAGACTAATGTAATGGCATTTTTTCTTGATTTATTCCACAGTAGGTCTGTTACCTGTATGTGTGTCCACATAACATATATCTATATGTGTGTGTGTGTATATGATATGTATATATTTAATATGCATGTGTATATTTGTTATATGTATGTATGTATTGTTTTATATTACTGATTTGTGTTCTTAAATTTTGTATCCTGTTCTTTGTTAATTGTGTTTATCATGTGTTGGAGTTTTCTGGTGAAGATTATAGTGGCTTTCTCTTATAGAATCATATCATCTACAAATAAATAGTTTCATTCTTCCTTCAATATTCATATTCTTTTATCTCCTCTTGTGCTTACTCTGATTAAAACTTCCAACTATATTGAACAGTAGGGGGAAGAATGGTCTTCCTTGTACTGTTACTGATTTTTGTAGAAATGTTTAGAATTTTGTGTTTTCTTTGTGAATGAAACATTCTTGTCATGTTCTTGCTGTTTGTTGCCTTCACTATGTTGAAATATACCCCTGTCATTCTTAGAATCTCCAGTATATTTATGGTGAAGTGATGATGGAGACTGTCAATGGTCATTTCTGCATCTAACAATATGATCTTGTGGTTTGTGTCCTTGGGTCTGTTTCTATAATGGATGATGTGAAAATGCTCGCCTCTGGATTAGATTCAATAAAACGCTGTAGTTCTCTTTGAAAAAGAAAACTGTAGTTCCATATTTCAATACTTGCTGTCAGTCACAGTAAGTTTGAAGGTTAATATTTTCCTTGGGATCACAGGATGACTTCAAGGTTTTTGAATGAGGGAAATATTTGATCATATAATCCAATTAATTGCCTTGTTAGAGAATGTTGACTTATAGCATGGAAGTTTTGTCATGGATTTACAGCCAAAATGTTTTCTTTGTTAATTTAATGAACAATATCCCATTATTTCCCAGTTATGATCCACTATTTATTTCCATTTTACACAGTCTATTTAGAGAAACAGCATACAGTAATATGCTCACTGCAGTCTCAGCCTTGACCATAATGTTGGGGAAAGCAGTTGATAGCATTCATGACAGCCTATGAACAAAGATTCAAATATACTGTAGAAAATAGCTTGCAAATTGAAAATAGACATACAACAAAAAGATGATCCACCATGGCCAAGTTTTTTTTTAATCTCAGAGGTGCAGAGATGGTTCAAATATACAAGTGAATAAATGGAATAAGCCACACAAATGGATTTAGAGAAAAAACACAAGGTCTTCCCAATAATGGCAGATAAGACCTTTGACAAAACCCAACATACCTTCGTGATAACAGTCCCAGAGGGAGGAGTACCAGAAGGAACATACCTCAGAACAATAAAACATACATATTAGAAAGTCAGAGTCAACCTCATCCTAAATGGATACAAACATAAAGTAATTCCACTGAAGTCCTGAATGAGACAAGTATGCCCACTATACCCCACTCCTTTTCAACAGTGTACTCGAAGTACTAGCTGGAGCGGTAATGGAAGAGAAGATAATTAGAAGGGGACTGGTAGGAAGAAAGAAATCAATAGAGTTTATATGAATTTTCCTGATAATAGTGTAGGAATTTATTTATTGTATTAATATCCCCCAAATGCATTTGGGAATATAAATTAGTATTAAGTATTCTTAAGCTTAAAGTAATTGCCTTTTTCAATAACGTACACCAGATCTTTCCTTATGACTTTGCCTTTGTTCTGTATTCCTTTTACATAAATGAGAAGTGAAGGATCGATTTAAAATTCAGTGTATGTTAGCTTTTCCACTCAAATATCTTTGTCTTCAGCACATATTTCATAGATTTAAAGTAAAATTTTTGTAAAATTAAGAATTCAAGCATTTTCTTAGAAATCAAACACGACTGTCCTAAAACATGTTACCAATACTCATTTGACAGAGTGTGTCTGACACTAACATACTGCAGGAAGCTCCCACGGACGTTCCCCTTTCATCCAACATGGACAAAACTACAGGAGAGAATATAATACAACACCTAGAGAAAGGTAAGTAGTACATTTTAAAGATATTCATTATATGAAAAGTTTGTGTAAAACAGAGCCTTAGCTGTTATATTAAATTTGAGAAACAGGTAAGATTTAGTCACTGAAGGAGTCCTCCCTCCACAACTCTCAGGTGTAGATATGTAATTTGTATTATCTTCAGTAATGTCTGAGAGAAATCTGAATATGTAAGGATAGGAGGCTTTCAATTAGTTTATTTTGTTGTTGTTACAATATGAGTGTCAGTGTAGATTAGAGTACTGCAGTTTGTCTGCATCTGTGTATGATTCAATATAATAATTCAATGCCTTGATCAGTCATGAATTTGAATCTGTAGATATCAATGCAAAAATAAAAGATGAATATATATTTTCTTTTTTGCTCATGTTGCACACTTAACTTATATTAGGGCCTTCCCCTATACTCCCTGAAGGCAGGTCTTGTGATCTCTAAATGCAAAGTTACAGACGCATACTACAGGCATGCTTTCACTTCTTTGTTTGTAAATGCTTTCCCTTGTGTTTGAATTTTGTTAATTTTTCTTGTCATTGAGAGTGCTTTTGTTTATTAGTTTTCCTCAGGCTCTCAGCACGTTAAGCACATGCTGTGCCAATGAGTCAAGCATCCCAGTTAATGGTATTGTTCTGTGATATGCTTTGGAGTTGCATGAGGTATCACAAAGTACCCAAATGAGTTCTTTCTCCATAGGAAAACGTGCAACAGAAAAATGACAGTGTCACACAAACAACATAAATGAGCTCTTGTGAGCCATTCACATCTGATGTCAGGGGTAATCAAGGGATAGTGAGAATCAGTTCTGCACAGCTTCATATATGCACATTTATTAAGTCACTAATTTTCTTTATTGGACACTGGACAGTGACTGTTTTACATATTCAGTTATTTCTGAAAAAAATTCCCTTAATCCAAACCCAAAACAGAATCACTCTGTATTCTTACCTTCTCTTGAAGTGTTTCCCTAACAAGTTCAGGTGTAGCACATTTTCCCATCAACCATATATAGGAAGATCTCCCTGCACGAGAACTGTCACATGAACTGCTCTGTAAACATGAAAGTCCAAATACTTTGAAATTATATATTAGACGTGCAAAATCTGAGTCCTTCCCAGGAGTGAATGGTAAACTCGTTGTCTACCTGTGCAATTCTGACCCAAGCACAGGGATAACAACACCCATTCACCATTCACATGTTGGTACGCATGGAACATTGTGACATATGTGGCCAAGTAAAAAATTGAAACCAATTAGGAGAAATTTATTTAGGTCTGACTTGCTCTTGTACACGTATACTGTGAGACATACAGCTGATATAAGTTGATCTGTGGATATAAGCAGTAAATGTTTCCATATGTGAAGTCACTAATTTCAGTATGGCTTACACATAATTAAAATTATTACTCTGGAAAATGATATCAAATATTTTCTCATCCTTAATTTTTATTCATTATAGAAGTGAATAGCTTTTATTTAAATGCTTGTTATATTATCTTAGTGAAATCTGTGCACTTGTCAACAGAATCTGTCATGAAGGATGAAAAACAGACCTCCCAACAGGAGCAGAAGCAGCACAGTGGTACAAAAACTAAGTGGCCAATTGTAAGTCAATATTTAAATTTAAATTACACACTTAAGGGTGTTTTCTCAATAATGTCCCATGGGCCAAGTAATGTTGAATTTAATGTAACTTTCAGATTTAATACATCAAAATTAAATGTTCTTTAAATTATATTTTAATTGATAAATTGAATTTTCATATATACCACTGACTTTCTCCAACTCATAATGTACTCATCAATCTTCTTCTTCTGGGCTTAATGTCCATTTTAAACATTATTATTAATAGCCCACTGAGTCCAGTTAGTGCTGACCATTTGTGAATATATGTGAGTCCACTTACTTAGATATGAGCATACTGGCAGCAGACACAACCCCAAAGAAAAATTACTCTCCTCCTCTCACCACCGTCAGTTGTCAATTGCTTCTCAGCTATGGTGAGGCCTTGGGAGCTCCCGCCTCATTCACTCTGGAATCTTGGCTGTCTTGATATTGTACCAGTCTAGTGTAAGACACACAGAAGCTGTGAGTTGATCTGTGCTTTCACAGTGGGAGGTGAATGCAATGACCCATCTTCAGATGAGGACTCACAGCGGCTTATTCTTGTCATGTTAAAGTTATGAGTCTCTGCATTAACCACTAACCTCTGCATAAAAAGAATCCCCTGACCAACCTTGAGAGCAGTGGAAATCTCTGGCTATAAACACAAATAATAATAATACCAGTAGACTCCCACATCTGGCCTATGATTTTCCTAAGCATAAGCTTCAACAAGTTGTACAGCTTCAAACATTAATTCCCTCCTGTGTGTTACTGATCCAATCAGAACATGGTTGGCTACTCACATGTACACTACACAGCCGTTGTGGACAACTTGCCTGGGTGGTCAGGGTTGTCATATGAAAGGCCCAGGACTGGATAAGATCATTGATGAATGATCCATTGACCTGAATCACACCTCCTATTGTTATGAAAGGCAGAGATCCCTGTCAGTTAAGGAGAGGCCTTTCAATGTTCTCCAGGCAGAATGTGAGGTATCATCCACAAGAGGCTCTTACCATTAGTTACGGTAAATGACCAGAATCCACAGCAACAGGTTGTATTCTTTTGGCTGCCACGGAGGCCTTCTTAGAGTTTAACCAAAAGCCTATGATTTCTAAGGGAATTCAAGACTTTCCAGATACCTTTAAACAAACTCCTTTTAGTACATATTTTAAACTAGTTTACAAACTAGTAGCTCCCATAAGGTTTCAGGCAGCCTTAGTTTGTGTTATCCTGCCGCGGCCCGCGGGTTTCTGCAACAATAGCCCTAGGGGAGAGAGTGAGGTTTGGGTAGGACAAGGAGATGCGAGAAATATTGCAGACAAGCCAAGGGGTTCTGGTCAAGTCTCAGTTTATTGAAATCGACTACAAGCTTTTATAGGGTTGTGGAATGGGGAGGTCTAACGTTCTTGGCAAGGAGAGGCTATCCGTAATCTCTGAGAAACAGTAAGATATTAGAAAATCAAAACCTACAGTTCTGCACACAATTCTTGTAATCTAGACACCCTCCTTTCCTAAGACTAGAGGGAACATTCAGGACCCAGCCCTGAGCCCTAGGTGTACTTTCCCAGGAGTTAACAGATCAGACAGCTGACCAACTACTCCTAAAGACCTTGTAAGCAATCAATGTGCTCAAGGTCGAGAAACATTAAGCTTCTCCTCCCAACTCAGCTCTTCTTCTCATGACTCAGAGAACTTAAGATGTATCATAACAGCGCTGTTTATCTAGTCCATAGGACAGAAAGACCTGGGGGATAAGAAAGCATTAGAATTAAGTTAGTTTAGCGGTGGTCTTCCAGAACTGGGCGTCTTTAGGCTATCTGACCTTCATTGAATTCTGTCCCTCAGGATCAGAGAAAAACAGTGCCCTTTTTAGGCAAGATGGAGTGCCATGAGGCAAGCCAGCATGTCCAGAGGGACGGCTCCCCATATTAACCTACACATTACTCCCTGCTCTCACGAACCCTCCTACCCTCCTTGCCACTTAGACCTTTGATTCCGAGTATTCTCCCGGGGTTTTTTCCTGTCACTTGTCACTATATCCTAGTGCTCATGAATAGAACTGCTTCCTTGATTTCTTTTGCATTCAGTTTCCACAATTAATTTTGGTGTTAATTTTGAAATTTCTTAATTTGGTAAAGTGTTTATCAGCTCGAAGAATTTTTTTGGGAGAATCTTCACTCTCTTTACAGATGACGAAATTCTATCATCTGTAAGCGGGACCACTTTGAGTTCGTTTAATTTCTTTCTTGTCTTAATGCTCTAGCTAGGACTTCAGCTTTTTATTGAATAGGCCTGGAAAGAGTGAACAGCCTTTGTCTTGTTTCTCATCTTGGTAAAAACATTTTGTTTTTTTTCTCCATTTGTCAAAATGTAGGTCATAGGCTTGCTCTATACAGCTTGTATAATTTTGATGCATGTTTATCCATGACGTGTATCATAAGGTCCAGAAGTTCAATGAGATGACCATTCTTTTCTTTCATTGTATTTATGTGAGGGGTACTATTTACTGATTTACATACCTTGATTCCACTCTGCATCTCTGGCATGAAGCAGACTTGGTGATAATGAGTAGTCTTTTTGATGTGATCTTAAATTCCCTTTGCCAGTAATGTTATTTTTATTTGTACATTTTGATGTCTTGTCTGCATGTAATTTTGTGTACCACATGTGTGTCTGTTATGATCAGAGGCCAGTGACTGCAATAGATCCTCTGGAACTGAAGTTCTAGACAGTAATGAGCTGTCATGTGGATGCTTGGAATTGAACCTGGGTCCCCTGGAAGAGTAGTCAGTGCTCTCAAGTGCTGAGCCATTTCTCCAGCCTCAGTTTAACAATACCTTATTTAGAAGTTTTACAGCTATGTTCACCAGGGAAGTCAGTATGTAATTTTCTTTTCTTTTTGTGTTGTCTTGATCTAGTTTTGGTTATCAGGGAATACTGGCTTCATAACAAGAATTTAGGAGGCCTTTCTTTTTCTAGTTCACGGAATAATCTGAGTAGTATTGGTGTTAATTCTTCATTGACATTTTTTATAATTCTGCACCTAGAATGCAATCCTTCTGGTCCTGGGCATTTTTAAATTGACAACATTTATATTTTTACTTTTTCACTTTTGGTAGTGGTTGTGCATATCTTAAATCAGTGGTTCTCAACCTTCCTAATGCTGCAACACTTAAATACAATTACTCATGTTTCTATGATTCTCACAATCCTAAAATCATTTTCATTGCTAATTCATAACTATTATTCTGTTAGTGTAATGAATTGTAATATAAATATCTGAAACGGAGATAGTCTCAGGTGATGACTGAGAACAGGTCCTTTGACCCGCAAAGGGGTCGCGACCCACAGGTTGAGAACTACTGATTTAAATCAGCTCTTTCCTCTTGACTTAATTTTGTTATCAATGTAAATCTAGAAATGCTTTCATTTCATTTAGTGTTTCAATTACATGTAATGGAAAAAGTTAAAGAATGTGTTTGTGATTTCTATACTTCACTGGAATTGTACGTCTCGTTCATGTCTTATTTCACTAATTCCTGTCTCACCACTTTAGTTTGGAAAAAGATTTCCTTCAGTCTTTACAAAGAATCAAGTTTTCATTTCATTACTGTTTTGAATGTTTTTAAATTTCCATTTTATTAGTTTCAGGTCTCATTTTGATTGTCTTAAAACTGGTTGAATATAATCAGAAGCACTCTTCTGAATTATTTATCTTGAAGTACATGCACATCATTCTCTCTGTAGCCTTTATTATGTGATCAATAATCTTGCAGATATTTTAGTTTGTTAGTTGGACTTTTTCTCTTCCTTTTCCTCTTTGAAGCCCTGTTTTATGTTTCAGTAGAGACATATGAAAAGATCTGGAAGAGACTAAAATCTTGCTGGTGTTGCAAATATTTTCTCTGTGTGGCTGATACTAAGGTCCACAACTTTTATTTGTACTCTTTTTCTGAGAGTCAGCATCTGTCTAGTGCCTAGAGCAAGGTTTCTGTATCAATATAGGTGGTACCTGACAGTGAAACCTAACCACCTGGAGGAATGGTTCCAAGCAGTATAAATAGGTCTAATCAGGGGATTGAGAGCCTGTCACCTGTTCCTGGAGGTTGCCATTGGTTATCAGTGGTCCTAGTCTGTGTAGAAGTCAGGGTCTCTCACTTGGTACAGGAAGTCAAGCTGCCTGGGATACTGAAGGAAAAACCATGGTCCTGAAGTTGGTATAGGAGACCATTTGGTCAGGCCCCAAGACGCATTTCTTAGGTATCTTACATGCCGGAAGGGGAAGTCATGATCTTTCATTTGATTCTGGAGTTTCTGGGATCATAGAGGTAGGCCTAATCCTAGCAGCCTGTGTCCCTGACTTAGTTAAAGAGTCGTAGTTGACTATGCTGCAGAATTACTTCTAATACTAATGTAACTTATTATAAAATTGGGACTATATTTCAAATATGCAATAACTCTAGGTTTTACTTTTAAGTTGGATGGAATCATTCAAATCTTCCATGATATTATTTGAATTTTCATTTAATAATCTCCTTAATTTATACAAACTTTCCCAGGGTGATGCTATAAGAGCATGTTTCTTCGGATGTTGCACCAAAAAACATAGATCTTCCACCCACCACAAGAAATAGAAGAGAAACCATAAAAGCAGGTAAGAGTTGCATTTTGTTTTAAGCAGCATTATAAAGAATATTTATCTAATACACATACTCAGTCTTCTAGCTCAGGATTCATAACTTATATGCACCATGAATGAAAAACTGAGTTAATTATCAATGGAATGTCTACCTTATGAATCAACAACAGGTTAAAACCGGACTTTCACAGATAGAGAAGATACAGGTCCTCATATACATACAGAGAGATAGACAGAGATCCAGATATAGATATGAGTGCGTGTGTGTTTTAGATCACATTTCAACAGTTCAGGTATGTTAGCAAACAATACAGAAGAGAGAAAGACATGGAATAATGAACACGAACACTTTCAAACACAGGGAGTAAGAGGGGAAAATGGGGCACTGTGCATGGCACACTGGAGGAATAAATTCTTTAGAAAAGAATTGCACGGTGTGGTACATGTAATGAGGAGATAATGAGTTTCTAATAGGAAGTTTCATTCATAAGGAAAAAGTTAATCCTGATCTCCATATTTTCCTCCCTGTTGTCAAGTACTAGCATTAATATCCAGATTAGAGTGTCTTGAACACTAAGGGAATATGTGATTATTAAACAGAATACGTATGGTAGATAAAAAATGAACTTTACAAAAGCATCTTTACTGGCACACAGGTTGTATAAGTGTATCTTTGTGGTATTTTTCAAAGCAGGGTACCTCTGTAATAACTTTGGCTGTCCTTAAACTCACTCTGTAGACCAGGATGGCCTTGAACTCACTGAGATCCCCTTGTTTCTACCTCCCAAGTACTGGGATTAAAGGTATGCACCACTACCTCCCAGCTTATAACTACATTTTATTAATGCTTGATCTAGCTCTTTACACCACTGAATATGTACTTTTATGTAATCATATTTGGTTTGTCATTGTAATTTGGCAGTAAAAAAAATCACTTTCCACAAGCAATCTAAAAACAGAATAGGGTGAGCAAGCTTGCTTTACACAGATGTTGGGAAATCTTCCTGGTAGTACTCTGTATCACATCATTGGCACCAAGAAAATCGAACTCAAACAATGCATTAACACTATGCAGCCAGTCAGAATGGCTAAGATCAAAGTCCTAGTGAAGAACTTGGCACACTGGGCCACCACACTGCTGACTGGAATGGAAAATGGTAAAACTCTGGGCAGTACTGGGTAATGCTACAGTACATCGCATGGCTTCTCCACTTTAAGGCAGATGTTTGCATCTCACAACAGTTCTATTTCTAAGAGCCCCACACAGGAAATGACCCAAACCTGTGGTGAATGGACAAGCCTATTGCAGTGTGTCCATTACAATGGGATCTCTGCAATCACCACATAGAGTTGACATTTACAACATGATGACTGTCAAGACAACCTTTTTAAATGAAACAGGTATCATCCAACTCCATTTACGTAAAATGAGTGTGCAGGCTGTTTCATAAACTTTAATTTTTGTTAGTATCAAATAAGGAAAAAAATTCAAATCATGATTCATTCATTCTGTATTTGATTTCTCTTGGCAGCTTTGTAAAAATCTACAGCTTATAAAGCAGAACAGATCATTGTGCATTTTAAACAGATTATACACATCCTGGAACATGAACCAAGCTGCCACAATTTCTTAAAAACTTTTCTGACCATACAGAAAAGGACAACTGAAGAGGAAATGTGCTCCTTCTCCACCAATTCCATCAAGAAAAATGATGTTTTTACTGTGTTTTATTGCGCTACAATATTATTATAGTATCTTCAGTGTTTATTTTCATGTATTTATCTTATCATTTATATATTATATACACATATATTATTATATAATGTATAAGTATGTTTTATATTAACATATAAATTTATATTTATTGTATAAATAATTATTAATTATATCATATTTATTATTATACATTACCTACAAATATATATTTATTACACAATATAGGTAATATATAATACAAAAAATAATGTTTATTATATAAATATATATGTTTATCCATAAATATAATCTTATAATTATATACAATATTTAAAATTATATATAATATATAATTATGTATTACATCATATACAATTATATATAATATACATAATTTTAAATAATATAGTTATGAATTATTTTATATTATGTTATATATTTATAAAATTATATACATGTATATAACAAAATATATATATAATATATACACATATATAAATATATATAATATGTATAATTATAAAATTATATGTTACATATAATTTTATATAATTATTTATTATATGATACTATAATATATATTAACATATATTATATCTGTTATATATAAGTTTGTATAATACATACATAATGTATATAATACATGCATTTATATATTATATTATATATAGTATGTTATATATTATAATATAACATGTCATATAATTATATCACATATTTGTATTAGATAACATATAAATATATAGATATTGTATATATGATTATATAATATATGACATATATTATAGCATGCATATCACATAGATATTTTATTTATATAAATAATGTATTTATATATTATATATAATGTGTATAATATATCTTTATATACTATATAATATATAAATATATATTTATATATAACAATATATAATATTATATATAAATTTATATTAAAATATATTTATATGTAATCTATTATAGAATGATATTTTATAATATATTTAATACCTATAAATGTATATTTATTATTTCTAATCATATATTTTTTGCAAAATATATTCATTACATAAATATACATATATAAATATAATTTAAAAACATAATTTAAATTATGTATAGAAATTAAAAAATACGTATGTATATATGTGTGTACTAAATTTTTTATATCATCATTAGGGTTGTTTTCAAAGTATTTTACGTTTTATTATGTTATCTCAATGGTTACTTTAATGTGTTTTTTTGTTTTATTATATCAGGTAAAACTATATAATATAATTAATTCATATTGTCTTCAGCGTTTATTTCCTTATGTTTATTTTTTTAATTATACAAGCTTTTCAGTTTCATGAGGGCCCATTTATTAATCATTGATGTTAGTGCCGTCAGTATCTTGAAGATGTCTCCTATTCCAAAGCATTGAAGGCTATTCCTCACTTTTTCTTTTTTCAAGTTCAGTGTATCTTCTTTAATGTTGAAGTCTTTGACCCTACGTGGACTAGAGTTTTCTCTGGAGTGATAAGGATGGTTTTACTTTCATTCGTCTAAGTGCAGACCTACAATAATTTGACCTGAAGCAATTGTTAAAGTTGCTCTTATTTTTCATTATATCTTTCTGGCTACTTTTTCAAAGATTATGAGTCCACAAGTGTGTGGATTTATGTGTGAATCTTCATTTCAGTTCCATTGATCTACACGTGTGTTTTAATGCCAGTTCCACATGGTTTTTATTAGTAAACCAATGTAGATCACCTTAAAATCAGGAATGGCAGTACCTCTGGAAGTCCTTTTATTGTTCAGGATTGTTGTTGTTATCTTGAGTTTTTGTTTTCCCACATAAAATTGAGTATTGTCCTTTTAAGGTCTGTAAAGAATTATGTTGGGATTTCAATGGGTATTGAATTGAATCTGAAGATTGATTTTGGTAGGATGGCCATTTTTACTCTGTTAGTCCTACTGATCCATGTACATGGGAGATCGTCAAGTTTATTCTTTGAAGCTTGATATTTTTTTTGTCATGGAAGTCTTTCACTTCCTTAGTTAGACACATCTAACCTAAAGATATTTTATGTTATTTGTGGCTATTGAGAAAGTTGTTGTTTCTCTGATTCCTTTCTCAGTCCATTTGTCATTTGTATATAAGGATCTACTGATTTTTTTTGTGTTGATCTTGTAGCCAGCCACTTCACCGAAGGTATTTCTAAGCTGCTGGATTTTCCTGGTAGAATTTTGGGGGTTGCTTATATACACTATCATATCTTCTGCACATAGTGATACTTTTCTTTCTTACTTTCCAATTCATATTCCCTTGATAGCCTTCTGATGTCTTATTGCTCTAGCTATGACTTCAAGTACCATATTAAATAGGAATGGAAAGAGTGGACAACCTGTCTTGTTCATGATTTTAGTGGAATTACTTTGAGTTTCTCTCTATTCAATTTGATGTTGGCTATGGGCCTGCTGTAAATTGCATTTATTATGTTTAGGTATGTTCTTTGTGTCCCCAATCTCTCCAAAACTTTTATCATGAATGGTGTTGGATTTCATCAAAAGCTTTCTTGGCATCTAGTGTTCTTTTTATTTTTGTTTTTTAATGAGATTGATTCCATTGACTGACTTTCATACATTGAACCATCCCTGCATCTTTGGGATAAAACTTACTTTATCATGGTGGATCACGGTGGATGATCATTTTGATATGTATTTTGTATTCAGCTTGACAGTATCTTATTGAGTATTTTTGCATCTATGTTCATGTGGGAAATAAGTCGATAATTCTCTTGTTAAATCTTTGGGTAGTTTGGATGTCAGGTGACTGTGGGTTCATAAAATGAATTTGAAAATGTTCTTCTGTTTCTATATGGTGGAATAGTTTGAAGATTAATGGTATTGATCTTAACTCTTCTTCAAATGTATGATTGAATTCTGCACTAAGTCTCTCTGGGCCTGGGTGGTGGTAGTGGTGGTGGTGGTCGAGGAGGTCATGGTTCTTCATACTCGCCTCTACCTCTCCTTCTCTGCCTCCTCCTTCCTCTTCTCCTCCTCTTCCTCGTTTACTTTTGTTTTTTTAATCAGATTTTTAGCTGTTCTTCCTATTTCCTTGGGGGTCGTAAATGTATTAAAGTTGTTTATCTGACCTTGAGGTAATTTTGGTTATAGTATGTATCAAGAAAAGTATCTGTTTCTTTTATGTTTTCTAATTCTATGGATTAGCAATTTTGAAGTATGTCTTAATGATTCTTCTGATTTCATCAGTGTCTCTAGTTATGCCTCCTTTTCTTATCTAATTTTTTAAACTTGGATGTTCTCTCCTCATCTTTTCATTAGGTTAAGAAGGATTAGTCCATCTTGTTGATTTTCTGAAAGAACCAACTTTTTGTTTCATTGATTCTTTGTGTTATTTTGCTTGTTTCCAATTTATTTATTTCAGTTTGAATATTTTATTGGTATTTGAATACGTTTTGGTTGTGCTTCCTTCTCTTTGTTCTTGAGATTTCAGTTGTACTGTTAAGTTAAATAGTTAGTATGAATTCTCTCTACTTCTCTGGTGGACATTTTCTGCTATGGATTTTCCTCTTAGCACCACTTTCATTGTGTCCCATAAGTTCAGTGTGTGGTGTATTCATTTTCATTGATTTCTAGAATGTCTTTAATTTCTTTCTTTATTTCTGTCTTGACCCTGGAGTCATTCAGGAGAGAGTTGTTCCATATCCATGAATTTGTAGGCCTTAAGTTGTTGTTGTTGAAGTCCAGCTTTAATCTGTGGTGGACTGATATAATACATGGATTTATTTCAATTTTTTTGTATTTGTTGAGGCATGCGTTGTGGGTGAGGTTCTGATCAGTTTGAGAGAAAGTTCAGTGAGGTGGTTAGAACTGGTACATTCTTTTGGATTTGGATGACATTTGTGTAGATATCTGTTCAGTCCATTTGGTTTATAACATGTGTTAGCTCCAGTATTTCTCTGATTATTTTTTGTCTGCATGACCTGGCAGTTGGTGAGAGTGTGGTATTGAAGTTTCCCACTATCAGTGTGGGAGGGTCAATATGTAGTTTAAGATTTAGTAATGTTTCTTTAACAATCATGGGAGCCCTTGCATTAGGAGCATAGATGTTAAGAATTGCAAGACTTTAACATAGATGTTAAAAATTGAAAGAATTAAAATGTTGACTTGGTGCATGTTTTCACTGATGAGTATCAAATGTCCTTACCTCTTTTCATTAATTTAGTTTTAAAGTCTATTTTGTTAGATATTAGAATGTCTACACCAGCTTGTTTCTTGAATCCATTTGCTTAAAAATCCTTTTTCCAGCCATTTACTCTGAGATAATGTTTATCTTTGAGGTTGAGGTGTGTGTTTTGTTTGTAGAAGAAGTGTGGATCCTGCCTCTGTTTTTCATCCCTTCTGTTAGTCTGTGTCTTTCTACTGAGGAATTCTGCCAATAGATATTGAGAGATACCAGTGACAAATGCTTGTTAGTTTCTATTATTTTGCAGGTATTGTTGGTTGTGTGTGCGTGTGTGTGTGTGTGTGTGTGTGTACTTTCTATTGATTTTGATTGTGCGAGATTATTTATTGCATGTGTTTTTATGAGTGTAATTTACCGGATTGGATTTGCGTTTTCCTTCCAGTAACTTTTTAGGGCTGTATTTTTAGTTAAATAATGTTTCAATTTGCTTTTATTATGGAAAGTTTTGTTTTCTCCGACTATGGTAATTGAAATTTTTCTTAGGTATACTAGACTGAGCTGCCTTCTGCTGTCTCTTAGAGTCTTTATTATGTCTGTCCAGGCCCTTGTGTCTTTTACAGTCTCTGTCATTAATTTGAGTGCAATTCTGATAGGTTTGCTTTCATATGTTCCCGGCTGTTGTTTCTCTTGCAGCTTTTAGTGTTCTTTCTCTGTTCTGTATGTTTAGTGTTAGCATTATGAATATTTCTTTTACTGATGCATGTATATCTTCTATAGTGTCTTCAATTGCTGAGATTCTGCGTCCCATCTCTTGTTTTCTGTTTCTGTAGTAACTGATTGATTTCCTAGAAATTTTTTTTGTTGCCAAGCTTCTTTTTGTCTATATTTTCTTTATAGCTTTTATTTCCATTTTCAAGTCTTGAACAGTTTTGTTCACTTCCTTCAGTTATTTGTTTGTTCTTTCTTGATTTTCTCTAAGGTATTTATTCATGTCTTCTAATTGTTTGTGTTTCCCCTTATTTCTCTGATGAATTTACCCAAGTCGTACCATTGTCTTATCATCAATTTCTTTGAGAGATTTATTTATTTCCTCATTAAAGTTCTCTATTATCTTCCAAACATAGGTTTAAGGTATTTTTCTTCTTTAGTTATGTGGGGTAGGAGTATGACCGTTGGTGTCTGGTGGTGACATATTGCCCTGGTTGGTGTTGATAGTGTTCTTATACTGGTATTTAGGCCCCAGAGCTTGGGTTGTTTTTGTTCTTGTTACTGTTGTTGTTTTGGCTTGGGTGATTTGTTTGGTTTTGTGAGACGGGTTTCTCTCTTGAACTTTGGCTGTTCTGGAACTTACTCTGCAGACTAGATAGGCCTCATACTCACAGTGATCTTCCAGTCTCTGCGTCCTAAGTGCTGTGACTAAAGTGGTGCACCACCACCACCCATTTTATTTTATTTTTATTATGTTATGTTTTATTATGTTATCTGCAGTGTTTACTTTCATGATTATTTTATGTTTTATTTTGTCATATTATCTTCAGTGCTTATTGCCAATGTTTCATGTTTTATGATATGTTTGATTTTATTTCAATGTGCTTATTTTTTATCATATTTCATTATGTTATATTTTAGATTGTATTATGTTCAGTGTTTATTTCTACATGTTTGTTTTGTGTTTTTTATGTTCTATTATATTATCTTCAGTGATTATTTCCAAGTGTGTTTTATGTTGCATTATATTATCTTCAGTGCTTATTTAAAATTTTATTATGTTACCTTATATAATATTATTAAATTACATGATCTTTGATGTTTATTTCAATGTGTCTATTTTGTTTTATTATGTTATTATGATTTTCATTTTTTTTTAGTTTTATTTATTATTAATATTTTTAGTTATTTTATTTATCATATATTCTTACGTTTATATTTGGTATTTATTCCCAAATGCTGTATGTTGTATTATATTATCATCAGTGTTGATTTTATGTTTTATTATATTATACTATATTATACTATTAAATTATATATTATCATTGTTTCTTTCCCTGTGTTTGTTTTATGTTTTAGTATGTTATATTACATTATTATACTATTGTCAGTGTTTTTTCCATGTTCATTTTATGTCTCATTATGTTCTATCACATTATGTTGAGTGTATATTTCCATGTTTTATGTTTTGTTATATTATCTTCCGTGTTTATTTTCATGTGTTTATTTTTCATTTTAGTACATAGAGTGTATTATTAAATTACATTCTCTTCACTGTTTATTTCAAGGTATCTATTTTAGTATAATATGATGCATTATCTCATTTTATCATCTTCACTGTTCATTTCCACATGTTTATTTTATGTTTTATTATGTTATACTATATTATCCTAAGTGTTTATATTTATCTTCCTTCTCTTGATATAAATTTAGTATATATGCGTATATATATGCTTTGTTATATGGACCATTTTAGAAGGCATCCTTTCTGAGTTTCTAAAGTTATTTAACAAAGACAGTTGTATGATCAATTCAAAATTGTCAGAGTCCATCTGAGTTCTGCAATTCCCTTTAGGTCTTCTACTTACTAAGACAGTCATACAGAACTTGAGAATGGTCAAGAGTGATTCAGTTATACCTCTTATGTTAATGAGCACTGCTCACGCTAGACCATTGCATTGGAACATGTTTACACGCCATCATTTACAATTTATTATAAATATGTGCACAGGATTTTCTGTTTCAAAAACACTGCTAAAAATAAAATGTATATGTGATATGTCAATATTTGATATTAAGACAGTTTAAGCCTCAGAACCAAGCCCTGATGATAATTTATTCTACATATTCTATGGTTATATTTGTACAGTAGAATACTTCCTTTCATGGTGGCAAGGACAGGAGTAGATACGGAAATGTATTATGAAATTTTGTCTACTCTATGATACTGTATTAGCTCCTTAAGTCAAGTGACAAAAGCCATTTGACAAAGAAAGGATGGTTTTGAAACATAATTTTAGCGTTCAAGTCCATCAAAATGAGGAAGGCATGGAGTGGGTAAATCAGAGGAAAGTGACTAGACTGTGAGGTAGCAGGTGTTCATGGTATGTAGTCCTGTAAGATGAGAGGTTCTGGAACTAAGGATAGGGAATGATCTTCACAGTGACAGGACATGCCTCACCTGTTAAAGGTCACACAGCTTTCCAAAAACAGCACCATACTTGGGGAAGAAACATTTACTGCATTCTCCTGTGGAAGACATTTCACAAATAAACCAAAACATTCCATATATAAGGCTCATGGATATCTCATAATGCAAACTGCATTTCATCCATCTTGCAGTGCCCCAGGAGATTAACAAGTCCAACAATGTGCAAAATCCAAAGCTCAAAGTCTCAAGGCTTTGATCCTATTCAAAGTCAAAATTACTATACAATGGCACAGAATAGACCAACATTCTAAAAGGAAGCTTTAGATAATGCTAAGTCAAAGCTTAACCAGAGCAAGAACAAATCCCAATGAGAAAACAGCAAATCATGTAGGTCCAGGTCTAGCAGCTGGAGAATATGATTGCATGGATGTACTCCAAAGGGCAGAGGCAGGCCCTCTTCAGCCTTGCCTTCTGCAGCACACCTGGTCTGTCTCCCAGGCTTGCTCCACTTGTTGACTTTGGGTTTCCGTATACATATCTCGCATTCCTGGCATCTCCAACATGAGTGTCCATGGCAATTTAGAACTCATGCATACTCTACACTGGAGATACCAGTAGGGAAACCTTCTACATATTAGCCAGACCACCTGGACTATCTCAAAATCTTGCTGTGTGTCTTCACATCTCCGTAACGCTTGTCCTAGTTAGCTTTAGTTACCAACTTGACACAGTCGAAGGCTATATGAGTGAGTCTCAACAGAGTAATATTTATGCTCAAATTAGTCTGTGGCCACGTCTTTGTAAGATTGTCTTAGATGATCAATGATATTAGGAGGACCCAGCACATTATGGGTGGCACCATCCTTGGGCTGTGAAAGAAATCTAGATGATTACGACAGAGTGAAAACCAGCAAGTAGTGTTCTTGTATATTTGTGGTTTTGAGGTATTGCCCATTTGTCCTCAATTTTGGAAAGTAACCGGAAAGTGTAAGTCAAATAGACACGTTCCTCCTCAAGGATCAGTGTTTTATCATAGCAATAAGAATGGAAGTAGAACACTTGCTTTCTACACTATAAAAACTATAACAGCAGCGGGAAAACAACTTCTGCTGCTAACTTTAGAAATTCTTGGCTTTTAGGCCACACATTTAGTGACTTCTGAGTGCTGGTGTTGGGGAGAACCCAGAAAGGCACTTCTCCAGTCTCCTTTTTCTAGAAGTGTTCACTGGAAGATATCTCATCTAAACAGGTGTTTTCTTTTCTATAAAATGCAGCATATACGTGTGACCCATTACACAGTCAGACAAATAAAGTAACATAGATGGGAGAGGAAAGTACCCAATGGTTTATTAAACTACGTTTTCATTTCTCACTAATTTTCTATAATAACTTGAACTTTTAAAGTATGCTTCTACAGAGCCTAATTAAGATTTTAATATTAAGATCATGAATACTGTACAGTGCTTTTAAAAAAGATTATGCTATGTTCATGAACATGACTAAAAACAAGACCCAGAATTCAAAGCTAGAACAGAATTCTATTCCTTGTAACACTTCTATTAATTAAAATCATTTGGATCAATACCTGGGAATTGTCTTAGAGTAAAAGTCAAATGTCTGTGCTCTTAATAATCAACAATTCTGTGATGATACTCTGCTGTGCTCAAATGTAGGTGGCTACCACAATAATGATCAGAGAGGCTTCCTCCTGCAGCTGTTGGGGGTAGAGGCAGATCCCTTGGCCAAACATAGGGCACAGCTCAGGGAACTCCAAGAAAGAGTGGAAGGAGGGGCTGTGGGGACCAGAGGCATCATGGACACCAGGAGAACACACCTGACATAGTCAACCTACTGGGACTCTCAGGGGCTAACAGACACTGAAGTAGCAAACACAGAGCCTGTATAGGTCTGCAATAGGTCCTCTACATGTATCTCATGGTTGTCTTGCTTGGTGTTCTTGTAGAACTCCTGAAAGCTTTCTCATGCCTATGAGATCCTTTTCTTCCCACTGAGCTTCCTCATCCATCCTCTAGATAAGGGATTATGCCTGGCCTTGTTTCACCTTGATAAGCCATGTTCAATGGGTAAAATTGAAAGCCTGTTTATTTCTGAGTGGAGGTGGAAGTGTGGAGAGAATGCAGAATGAGGAGGCTCTAGGTTGATGGGAGAGCTAAGAGTTGGGGAGAAAGGGAGGCTGTGGTCATAAAGTATTGTTTGAGAGAAGAAAATTAAAAATAACAAAATTGTGACATAATATATGGTTATTAATATTGTAATAAAATCATAGAGCCCAGTTTTCTTAAAAGATGAGAATAACAGCTTTTGTCTAAATAATTATGAATACTTTATTCATTTTTGGTTAAAAGATGAATTATTTCTATAATTTTACATTTAATTGTGCCTACAAAAAATGAGTAACTGAAATCATAAATGAAAAACTAAACTAAGGGTAAACTGTTGTACTCAAAATTCTTACCAATGTTTTCTTTATCATGAAAACTTAAAGGGAGAACTAAAGCTCTTACAATGAAAACTATGAATAAGGTTGTGAGAGATTTCCTGGGGAGACAGGACACACAACTGTTAGTTAATACAGGTTCAGTGACAGATAAAATATTGCTTACATGCAAGTCCATGTTGGAGAAGCAATGAGTTTTCCAGATTTACTTACAGGAGGTCAGATGTTTCAAATGTTGCTGTATCACCACAAAGCCCACCTCACCTTGAGGTCAGCCATGGAGCTGTTTGCAAGAATTACAGGCAGCTTTTCAGGTGAGAGAATCTCCTCCAGGCAGCTTAGTTGGTCAGAATCTGCTCTCTCTATTCAAAGAAACTTCTGTACTCAGTCCCTTCCAGGACTCTTAAAATTTTTCTACCATTTTTGTGTGATATTCTCAGTCTTAGACTTAGTGATATAAATTCCTATGTGTATGAATGTATATATGTCTATCTATCTATCTATCTATCTATATATATATATATATATATATATACACACACACACATATATGTGTGTGTGTGCGTGCGTGTGTGTATGTGTGAATATACATACACACATGTGTATATACCTATGTGCATATATAAACATATATATGTATGTATATTAATACATATGTACAGCAAAGAATTGTGTCACTATCCCACAGCTACCAGTGACTTCTTCTCAGAGACTATGCCTGTGATTATGAGTCTCTGAAGTACACCATGTACTGCAACACATGACAAGTAGCAAATGACAGCACTCTTTCTCAGTAATCTCTGGCATAAGCACAAATGTTTAGAAGGCAGCTTGATAAGTATGTCATATCCATTTATCAAAATAATAAAAGACTCACCGCTGGATCCTGAAACCTTTCTAACCACAAATGTTTGTCATGGTTTATATTACTAGATGTGAAATTCTTCCTATAGTACTCTATAGGAGTGGCCTTCCATATAACCGAAAGCTGTTGGTGGTACTCGTTACAGTTGTACCATGATTGTCCCATCAGGCATATCTTGTGGGGAATTCTGGTACAGTAGCATAAAGGGTCCT
>JAMJFZ010001740.1:0-5000 GCA_026225945.1 Cricetomys ansorgei | reverse complement strand
TATAAAATAGCCAAGAGACTCCACATGAAAAACAGATAAAAGCAAAAAAGAGGCAGAATAAAGACTTAGCCAAAGTCCTCCTGGCCGCTACTGCTGAGCCTGAAGAAAGGCGCAGACAACTGCGACATCTGGTGGAGGAAGAAGGAATGGCCGCCAGCCTTCCAGTCAGGACCTGAGAAAGTCCCTGGGTAAGAACCAATGTGCTTATTTCAAAGAACAGGGTCATTGGGTATAAGATTGTCCAAAGAAGAATGCTAAAGTTAAGGTCTCCTCTGAAGATGAAGACTAGGGGGTATGCGGTTCAGAACCCCTCCCGGAACCCAGGTTGACCCTTTAGGTGGAGGGGAAACCCATGAATTTTTTGCTGGATACGGGAGCTCAACATTCGGTATGACTTTCAACTAATGGCAAATTATCTAAAAAGTCCTGGGTCCAAGACTAAACAATATTCATGGACTACCCGTAGAATCGCTGACATTGGGGTGTGCTGGGTAACCCACTCGTTTATGCTCATCCCTGACTGTCCTTACCCTCTGCTTGGACATGACTTGTTGACAAAGACCGGGCACCAATCTACTTTACACCAGACGGGGTGCCGATACAAGGGAAGGAGGGGCAGCCTATCCTGGTCTTACCACCTCTCTCAATGATGAGTATCAACTATTTGAAGCTAACTCCCTAACCGATAAGGACATTGACGTAGGGTTACTGGAATTCCCGGAAGCCTGGGCAAAGAAGGAGGACTGGGACTGGTGAAGCACTACCCTCCTGTTTATGTGGAACTCAAGGATTGAGCTGACCGTATACATGTCAGGCCATATCCAATGATACGGGAGGCTCAAGCAGGTCGCATCCCACACATCTGTTGCCTCCTGCAGTCTAGAGTATTAAGGCCCTACCAATCTGCCTGGAATACACCCCTACTACCAGTGTGCAAACATAGCACCAATGACTATCGGCCCATCCAGGACCCCAGAGAGGTAAATAAGCAAGTGACTGACATCCACACAACTGTACCTAATCCATATACAGTCTTGAGCCTTTGGCCACCAGATCAGTTCTGGTATTCAGTGCTAGATCTTAAAGATGCTTTCTTCAGCTCTCCATTGGCCCACAGGTGCCAAGAGCACTTTGCCTTTGACTGGACTGATCCCGAGAGAGGAATTAAGAGGCAGCTCACATGGACCAAGGATTCAAAAACTCTCCAATCATTTTTGAAGAGATCCTCCACAAAGATTTGGGTGAGTTTTGAACCATTAACCCTCAGATAACATTGCTGCAGTATATTGATGATCTCCTAATATCAGGAAAAGACAAACAAGAATGTCTGGAGGGGACTAAGAGGCTGTTGTGGACCCTGGAGCAATTAGGGTACCAGGCCTCTGCAAGAAAATTCCAATTGTGTCTACCAGAAATTACATATCTGGGGTACATCAGAAAGAATAGACAAAGGTGGCTGTGAGAGGCCAGGACGGAGACGAGCTTCAAAATCCCAACTCAGACTACTCCAAGCCAGGTAAGATAATTCCTGGGAACAGCAGGATTTTGCAGGTTATGGATCCCTTGGTTTGCAAAACTCTCTAGGCCTATGTAGGATGCCACAAAAGACAATCCACAAGGATGGACATGGACAGAGGAACAACCATGGGCATTGAAAAACTAAAACAAGCCCTGTTGTCCGTACCAGCACTGGAGATGCCTGATGTGACTAAACCCTTCCACCTCCACTTGGATGAATGAAGGGGAGTAGCCAAGCGAGTGCTGACACAAGCACTAGGCCCCTGGAAACAACCAATAGCTTATCTGTCCAAATGCTTTGACCCAGTGGCTGCGGGGTGGCCCTCTTGCCTGAGAATAGTCTTAGCCATAGCTGTGCTAGTCAAGGATGCTGATAAATTAACTTTTGGAAAGGACATTGAGGTAACCTCTCCTCACGCTGTGGAAGCAATAATCAATCAGCCTCCTGCCAGGTGGATAAGTAATGTCAGAATGATTCATTATCAGTCCTCCTCCTAGATCCCGGGGAGAGTTACATTCTGCCCACCTGCCTCTCTAAACCTGGCTAACCTGCCACCAGACCCGGACTTGGACAAGCACATACATGAGTGCAGCCAAATACTGGTTCATACTCATGGCACAAGGCCAGACGTAAAGGACTCCCCCATGGGGAATGTGGATCACACCTGGTTCATTGATGAAAGCAGTTACATGAAGGATGGAGTCCAGCATGTGGGAGCTGCAGTGACCACTGAGACAGAGGTAATTTGGGAGGAACCTCTTTCTCCTGGCACATCTGTCCAACAAGATAAACTAATAGCTCTGACCAAGGCCTTATCCTTGGGGCAAGGAAAAACAATTAACATCCACAGTGACAGTCATTATGCTCTTGGCACGGCCCGTGTCCATGGGGCCATATATCAGGAAAGGGCCTCCTTATTGCTGAAGGCAAAGCCGTCTAAAACAAAAAAAGAAATATTGGACTTGTGAAAGGCTCTATGGTTACCTAAAAGGGTAGCCATCCTACACTGTCCTGGCCATCAAAACAGCACTATTCAGTGGCCAAAGGGAAACAATCTGGCTGATTTCACCGCCCATTCTGTGGCTACTCAACCTTTAGAGATCCTCCCAATTGCCCTTCCAGATATGGGGAACCCAGGATTGGCATGCCACATGGAGTACAGTGCTAAGTACTTGGACTGGATTTATAAACTACCTATGACCCAGAACATTGATGGATGGTGGAAGTCTGCTGATGGTAAGTTTATCCTGCAAGGACATCTAGCCAGCAAGATGCTCCAACAAATCCTCTAGAGCATCCACACAGGAGCCAGATGGATAGGGGACTTGACTAGACACTCTGAGGTAAAATACAGAATGGTCAGGAAATAATTCAGGAAATTATAACAGAATGAAAAGCATGCCAGCTCTCAAATGCTATGGCTGACCCAACCAGTCAGGGACACAGACTCAGAGGTCAGAGACCAGAGGCATATTGGGAAATAGATTTCATAGAACTTCAGCGTGATCTATGTGATTACAAATACCCACTGGTGATGGTAGACCTCTTCTCTGGATGGATTGAGGCCTTCCCAACAAAATAGGAAATGGCCTGAGTCGTAGACAAGAAGATCCTTGTAGACATCGTCCCCAGGTTTGGATTTCCTCAGATGACTGTGTCGGGCAACAGACCAGATTTTACCTCGTAGGTAAGTAAGGGACTGGCCACATTATTGGGGGCAGATTGGAAACTACATTGTGCTTACTGCCCTCACAGTTCAGGACAGGTGAAAAGAATGAATCAGACACTAAAAGGGACCTTGACCAGATTGGCTCTTGAGACTGGCGGTGACTGGGTGACTCTCCTTCCCTTTGCCCTCTTTAGGGTCAGGAACTCCCTCTACCATATGGGCTTGACCCTCTTTGAGATCATGTATGGCATTCCACCCCCATTATCCCTACTCTCAGACCTGAAGTACTTCAGGAAATGGAGGAGCAAGACCTCCTCCTGGAGATCCAGGGACTCCAGTGGGTTCATAAAAATGTCTGGCCTAAATTACATGCTCTTTATGAAACAGGCCCCAACACTGACCCCACAATTTCTGGCCCACAGACCATTATATATGTTAAGAGACATCACCAGAGAAATCTTGAACCTTGTTGGAAGGGACCCCACAGCGTGATCCTCACAACACCCACAGATGTTAAAGTGGACAGTGTTGCAGCCTGGATTCATCACACCCACGTCCAGACAGCAGATTCCTTCTCCATAAAAGAAACTGAAACATTGATGAGTCTCCAGAAATCTAGACAACCTGCTGAAGCTCAAACTTTCCAAAAACTGATCATTCTGGGATTCCTAACTGTATGTATTAATGCTTTATACCTACATAGAGCTAATTGGATCCCGCGCAGATATTACAGAATCCTGTTGGCTATGTTATGATTCACAATCCCCCTTTTATAAGGAAATAGCTGCATTAGCAAACTATACACTTGCTGATAATAAAAATAGTTGCAGATGATACCACCACCCAGAGGCTAGACTGGTATCCCGGAGTAGAACCTGGGTGGGTACCATACTGGAAACTCACAGAGGTCTCTGCAACCAGACCTTTGATACTGGGGTAGATCAAGAACAGCACCTCATACCCCTTACTAACACTTGATCTGAGTCCTTGTGCCTATGGTAAGCTACTCACAGATTCCCATTGTGTACTAGTACAACTGGTTCCTAGACTCATATATCACAGTGATGAAGATTTCTCGATGTTCTTCAAGCCCAATCCAGAATACCATAGTAAGGGATAAAAGAGAGCCCATCAAGACCCTCAGCCTAGCAGTTATAGTAGGACTGGGGGCTGCAGGAGCAGGAACAGATATTGCCTCCCTTGTCCTCCAAGAACAACACTATGGGCAGCTCAGAGCATCAATAGATGAGGATATTAGGAAACTAGAAAATGCTATCTCCCATCTTTGGGACTTACTAACTTCCCTGGCAGAGGCAGTATTGCAGAACAGGAGAGGACCAGACCTTCTCTTCCTACAACAAGGACGCTAATGTGTCGCCCTGAGCTAAGAATGCTGTTCTTACATGGATCACTCAGGTATAGTCAAGGACTCCATGGCTAAGATCAGGGAAGGGCTAGAAAGGAGAAAAAGCTAAAGAGAGCAGCAGCAGCCTTGTTTCCAGTCCTGGTTCAACTCCTCTCCTGGCTTGACTACCTTGATCTCCACCCTACTGGGCCCCTAGTTATTCTCTTTCTAACCTTGACCTTCAGACCATGCATCCTCAATAGATTAATCAGATTTCTCAAAGGACAATTGGGAATTATTCGGCTAAAGATGACGAGAACCCAATATCATCTCAATTACACACTGAAGTCATTGAACTCTCAAGGGCCCAAGATTATGCCCTTAAGTCATCACTGGGGGGGGGGGAATGAGAAGATTCTACCAAGAAGCCTACTAGTCATGCTTTTCTGTCCTTGGAAGGGAACAAA
>JAMJFZ010001739.1:62500-86791 GCA_026225945.1 Cricetomys ansorgei | reverse complement strand
TTTCCTGCAAACCAGACTCTATCTTAAAATCTGGAAAGTGTTTCCTCAGTGTTTAGAACATAAAAGCTGTCTTCCAGAGCTGGCCCGAGGTTGTATCTCACACTTGCAGCTGAACTGGTGCTGTAAGAGTCACCCAGCTGGTGCTGGTTTGAAGGCATGAAGGGGTCATTAGAGAGCAGCTGAGGCTTGGCACTGTGAGAAGCCAGGAGAGGCCATTAGTGAAGGTGCAGCCTCATTCGTAGTTGAAGGCCCAGAATGAAGGGGTCAGGCAGATAAGTTGAGGCTTGGCACCATGAAGAGAGCCAGGAGAGGCTATTGGTGAAAGTGCAGCCCAGGCTGCAGCAAGGGACCCCAGTGTTCTGAAGATGCCAGTGCCCTGGGACGACCACCAAAGACAGCAGCAGCAGTGGAGGGGAGCCAGCTGGAGGACAAACTGTGTGTGCTGCAGAGGGCAGAGCAAAGAAGTGACCCAAGCCCTTTGGAGGAGCCCAGAAGACTGTGAGTGAATTCCAGATAATTGGACATTGATAATGATTTTCTGCTGTCCAGAGACATTGTGAAAGCTTGATAGATGTTTGGTATCGTTTGGTCCTGACCTCATGATTGTTCTGCTTGTAAATGATTTTGCTGGTGTAGTGTCAAATTGTGTTGCAAGGTAAAGCATTTTTTTTTTATACAGAAAAGGGGAAATGTTGTGGAAGTTTATTTTTAGTTATATTTGAAATAATTGTTTTTTGCACTGTTGGGACAAGGGCAGCCTAGGCCTTGGCCTTTTGTACTGTCTGCAGGTGTTGGGTTTCTGTGGAGGGTGTTTGATTGCTTATGGTCTGCACGTGCTATCAGTTAGAACACCTAAGGAGTTCTAAATGAATAAAAACACCTGAGCTCAGACGCTCGGGTTCCACTGTGAGTATGGCACTGGCCGTGATGGTGGTTCCCTCTGCTGAGGTCTGGCAGGGTTTGCAGTTATGAGAATGCCTCCTTGTCTTCCTTGCTGAGCTGCCACAGTAGACATACTACTGCAGTGGGGTTTTTTGTTACTGTGCATATGAAGTACACATGTGTTACATTTTGGAGCATGAGCACATGCATGTGGAGGCCAGAGGTCAACGTGAGATGTCTTCTTCAATCCTCTCCACCTTACATTTTTGGTACATGGTGTCTTCACTGACCCTAAAGCTCATCAGTTCTCCAGACTGACCGACCAGTGAGTTCTGGGGAGCTGCCAGTCTCAGTCCTCAGAGCACTGGGGGTCAGACTCCTGCCGCCTGCTCAGCTTTTATATGAATGCTGGGAATTTGAACTCTGGTCCTCATACTTGTGCAGCAGGTTCCTGTACCCATGAAGTTCAGTGGAGTTCAGATGGAGTACCTATCTCTCCGGATCAGCAAATAGCATTTGAATAATAGATGGAAAAATAAGTAGCAGCTTCAGAAAGTAAAAGTTCAGGCCAAGGATTATGGTACCCAACCTCACCTCCACGGTTTCCTTCCCAGACAGAGGCAGACAACAGTCGCATTGTCTGTCTGCTGTGGCTAGAAGCTGGAAACCTGGCTCATTCTTTCATTAGCTGTAAATGAAATCTTTCTTCCTGGAAGTAGAGAAGTCCCCAAAGATTCAGGAGCCTTGCGCCCTCCTGGACTCAGCTGGAGACTGTCCAGGCGGAAGATGGGGCTTTTAACAAGGTCTGAGTGCCAAAGAGACTCCAGGGACAGGGGTGTGGGGTGTAGTGCGCCTTCATTTTCTTTGTTTGTTGGACATGGTGTGTGTCTGTGTTGTGTGTGTGTGTGTGATGTGTGTGTGTATGCGTGTGTATATGTGTTTGTGTGTGTGTGCATGTGTGCATGTGTATGTGTGTGTGTGAATGTGTTTGTGTGTGTGTGTGTGTATGCGTGTGTATGTGTGTTTGTGTGCTTGTGTGTGTGTGCATGTGTATGTGTATGTGTGTGTGTGTGTGTGTGTGAATATGTGTGTATGTGTGCATGTGTGTGTGCACATGTGTATATGTGTTTGTGTGCTTGTGTATGTGCATGTGTGTATGCATGTGTGTGTGCATGTGTATGTGTGTGTGTGTGTGTGTGTGTATGTGCATGTATGTGTTGAGAAACCCTGGGACAATTTCTCTTGCAGGAGTCTGCTCTGCTCAAGTCCCAGTCCAGGCAATAAGAAGTCCCTGCTGGGTACCTGTTGTGGGATACTTTACTCCTGTGTGCTGTTTTGGTTTGTGAAAGGCTTTGATGCCTTGTAGCTGGGAAGCCAGATGCCTTGCAGTGGATGCAGGCCTTGCTCCCCACCTATTCACACCCTTGTGCTAGCCTTGAGATCTCCACAGATAGAACTAACTGTTTACAGTTGAAGGTGACCTATCACAATTAAAGATCTGCAGGCGGGTGACCAGAGAAGACTCTGCTCACCCCAGCCAAGTACTATTGTGCGGTAATGAAGGCCTGGATGTGGAGAGGGGGCTAGGAAAAGGTTTACAGGGCTAAGGCAGAAGCAGGAGGGAGAAATTTGGGGGGGGATGGAATGAAGTCTCTGCCTGAGATTTGACATGGCTTGTGATTAATAAAGAGCATTGGAAAATTCAACGACGGACTCTGATTAAGCGATGGAACATTAATTTAACAGGTGCTCGCCCAGTGTGACAGCCAGGCGCGTCCTGTCCCCACTGCGACAGAGCAGGAGGAGTTTGCGCTTCTTAGACCTCTGTCCCGTTGTAGTTTTCTTTCTCCTGGGGTGGCAGGAGGCCAAAGCAGCTTGGGGAGGAAAGGGTTTCTTTCAGTCCGCAGTCCATCCTCCAGGGAAGCTAAGCATCCAGGAGGCAGGAGCTGAGGCTGAGGCCAGGACAACACTTACAGGATTGCTCTCTGTGGCTTGCTCTGTTGTTCTGCTGTTATGTAGACGGGGCCCTGCCTAGGGTGGCGCCACCCGCAGTGGGCTGGCCTCCCAGCAATCTCCATCAAGAGAACGCCTCACAGACCTGCTCACAGGTCAAACTCATAACTGAGGTTTCTCTTCCCTGGTGACTCTAGGTATGTGTCATGTAGCCACCTGAGGCTGACTATGTCACCCCAATTCTGCCAGTTGGGGTTCCAAAATCAGGTGCCTCTCCTCTTGCACCCCTGGTCTCCCCTCTTCCAAGGAGATTTCCAGATGCCCCAGGTTGGGGTTATGACTCTCTGTGAAGAAGGGAGAAGCCAGACAGTGAAGGTGACCAGGGTAGGGCAGTGAAGGTGACCTGGGGGGGGAGACAGTGAAGGTGACCTGGGGGGGGGACAGTGAACATGATCTGGGGGGGACAGTGAAAGTGACCTGGGGGGGACAGTGAAGGTGGCCAGGGCGGGTCAGTGAAGGTGGCCTGGGGGGGCAGTGAAGGTGACCTGGGGGGGGAAAGTGAAGGTGACCTGGGGGAGGACAGTGAAGGTGACCTGGGGGGGACAGTGAAGGTGGCCTGGGGGGGACAGTGAAGGTGACCTGGGGGGGGACAGTGAAGGTAACCTGGCGAAGACAGTGAAGGTGGCCTGGGGGGGACAGTGAAGGTGACCTGGGGAAGACAGTGAAGGTGACCTGGGGGGGAGAGAGTGAAGGTGGCCTGGGGGGGGACAGTGAAGGTGACCTGGGGGGGAGAGAGTGAAGGTGACCTGGGGGGGACAGTGAAGGTGACCTGGGGGAGACAGTGAAGGTGACCTGGGGGGCAGTGAAGGTGACCTGGGGGGGCATCTTACCGGCAGCAACCCCCTTGCCCTATTTTTATGCCCTAAACACAATATTATATGCACCAAACAGAACTTAACATTTTCACTTTTTTGGAGTTGTTTTTCCTTTCACTTTTCCTCCACTTAGATCTGGAAGGCAGAAGATACTGGTTTCCTAATTAGAGGTAACCATGGTTACCAAGTTGTCTTCAAAATATCTTGAATTGTTTTTGGTTTTTTTGGTTTTGTTTTTTTCTCTTGGTTTTAATTCTATAAGAAGTGTTTTACTTAGCAGCCATCTTTGTTTTCTCTCCAGCGACTAGGTGAGCTTCCAAATTCAGGGGTCTTTTAGTAGTGGTGTCAAAAGCTTGGGAATAAAATTTTTAAAAATCACTCATTAAAAATGTAATTCCATGTACTGAATTATCTTGAAATTTCAGTTGATTGGATAATAAAGGCAGGAGTCCTACAGATTTCAACATGGCCTCAACAGAGAGACATCGGCAACCTGGAAAGTGTGTCAACACCACTGGGGGCGCTGTTGAATTCTGCGGGAGTGGACCTGAGAGTGTGTGTCAGCACCAGAGGGGGCGCTGCTGCCTTCTGCGGGAGTGGACTGTAGTGTGTGTCAACACCACTGGGGGCGCTGTTGAATTCTGCAGGAGTGGACCGTAGTGTGTGTCAACACCAGAGGGGGCGCTGCTGCCTTCTGGGAGTGGACCTGAGAGTGTGTGTCAGCACCAGAGGGGGCGCTGCTGCCTTCTGCGGGAGTGGACAGGGTCCATTCTCTGGCTTCACTACCAGGGTTACCATCAAGGTCGCAGTTACTAGATACTGCATTCCATCTGGCTTAGTCAGTGTTCCGCTGCTGTGAGAAGACACCATGACACAGCAACTCATAAAGGAAAGCATTACTGAGGCTGGCTTACCATTCAGAGGTTCCGTCCGCTATCCTCACGGTGGGAAGCATGGTGGCTCACAGGCAGACATGGTAGCTGAGAGCTCTACCTCCGAGGCTGCAGGCAGCAGGAAGGAGTGAGAGACTGAGCCTGGCTTGAGCATTTGAAACTCCAAAGCCCGCCCCTAGTGACACACTTCCTCCAACGAGGCCACACCTCCTAAAGTGACACTCCCTGGTGACCGAGCATTCAAATGTCTGAGCTGTGGGGCCATTCCTATTCAGATCACGCTGGTTTTCTCCTTGCTGTAACCGGATACCTGACATGACCCTGCTTGGGGGTGGGGGTGGGGGCAGGGAAGGGTGAGCGTCTCTAGCAGTGAAGAAAGCAAGAGAGTGGCATTGGTGAGAGGGGAGGCAGGCGCTCATCCTGGTGGATCAGGGAGCAGAAGAAGGGAATGCAGGGTCCGCTGGAGTCCTCCTCTCCTCTTACTCAGCCTGGAACCCTGGTCCACGCTCTGATACCTACCATAGCATCAGGGCGGGTCCTGCCCCAGTTAATCCGCTCTGGAAACACCCGAAGGTGCGCTTCGCCAGAGCCCCAGGCGCCCTTGATAGCCAATCATTGTCCTTTGATTTTGTTTCTAGATAATTTTGTGTCTGTATACAATGTTTATCGATCACTCCTGCCCCCCCCCCCCCACACACTGGCTGTGGTCTTGGATAAACCACTACCCGTTCCTAGACTGGCCACGGGCACAGGTCAGAAGGGAGGCCAGGGAGCAGCCCGCAGTCTTCGCAGAGAGATGTATGCATGGCCCAAAGGTGGGTTGAAATTTGGGGGGAACTTTACATGCCTGATCACCAGCTAAAACGAAAATGCCATGTCTCTGGGGACATGTGATGTTCGTGTTGTCAGGGTACACATGAGTGTCCCAAGCATACAAAGTACCCTGAAATGCTCAGTTCTCCTTGGAAAAGACAGAAGACACCACTGCTCAAACTTCATAGAGGCCAGGACTCTCAAGGCCTTTGAAGAAGAATGTTGAAACAATTGAATGGGCAAATGCGTACACCCCCAGTGTGTGTGTGTGTGTGTGTGTGTGTGTGTGTGTGTGTGTTGAACATGTGTGTATATGTGTGTGTGCACATGTGTGTGTATGTGTGTCTGTGTGTCTGTGTGTGGACATGTGTGTATGTGTCTGTGTGTGTGTGTATGTGTGAACATGTGTGTGTATGTGTGTGTGCACATGTGTGTGTATGTGTGTCTGTGTGTATGTGTGTGTGCACATGTGTGTGTGTATGTGTGTGAACATGTGTGTGTGCACGTGTGCATGTGTGTCTGTGTGTGTATGTGTGTATGTGTGTGTGTATGTGTGTGAACGTGTGTGTATGTGTGTGTGCACATGTGTGTGTATGTGTGTCTGTGTGTATGTATGTATGTGTGGTATGTATGTGTGTGTATGTGTGTGTGAACATGTGTGTATATGTGTGTGTGCCTGTGTCTGTGTGCACATGTGTGTATGTGTGTGCATGTGTGTATGTGCGTGCATGTGTGTGCATGTGCATGTGTGTGCGTGCGTGTGTGTGCATGTGTGTGTGTGTGCATGTGTGTGTGTGTACGTGTGTGTGTGTGTGTGCGTGTGTGTGTGTGTTGCTGAGGATGGAACCCAGGGCCTTACATATGCTAGGCAAGTGCTCGATCACTCAGCTACATCTCTCTTTTTATTTTCCTTCCTTCCTCTCCCCCTCTTTCTTTCTTCCTTTCTTTCTGACACAGTCCTGCTAAGTTGCCTTGAACTCACAATCCTCCGGCCTCAGCCACCTAAGTGGCTAGGGTCCCAGACCTGTGTCAGTGGCTATGCGGACAGCGGCTGCACCTTTAACACGCTGAGTGAGTCCACTGAAAAATCACCAGTGTGTTCCTTTCCCTCCTTTGATATTGTCAGCACTTTCTGAGCTTTACAAAAGCATTGAAAAATATCACATTTGCTTATTGTGTGGGGTGCACACATGGCACGGTGTCTGGGGGAGCAACTCGTGAAGCCAAGCCTCTCTCTCCACCATGTGGGCTCAGATATGGAAATCATGCATTGGGCTTGGCGGTAAGCAATCCCTGAGCCATCTTAATGGCACCCATTCGAGTGGAGCAAAGGAAATGGGCTGAGTGTGTGAGGGTGCTGTGGGTACCCCAAGTACTAGTCCAGCGTGAGTGTGTGAGTGTGTGAGGTGGGTACCCCGAGTACTGTATCCTGTGTGAGTGTATGAGGTGGGGTGGGTACCCCGAGTACTGTATCCTGTGTGAGTGTGTGAGGTGGGGTGGGTACCCCGAGTACTGTATCCTGTGTGAGTGTGTGAGGTGGGGTGGGTACCCCGAGTACTGTGTCCTGTGTGAGTGTGTGGGGTGGGTACCCCGAGTACTCTGTCCTGTGTGAGTGTGTGAGGGTGCGGTGGGTACCCCGAGTACTCTGTCCTGTGTGAGTGTGTGAGGGTGTGGTGGGTACCCCTTGTACTCTGTCCTGTGTGAGTGTGTGAGGGTGCGGTGGGTACCCCGAGTACTCTGTCCCTCTGTGCGTCAGATATTCGAGTAGCCTGCTGGACGGCCCTGACCGTGCCCTGTGTGTGTTTTACTTTCTCCATGAAATTGCTTCTAACATGGATCTGTAAGCTTGGTGGAAGGGATCCTGAGACACTTTCCTTTGCTGACTAATCCATTACACAAATATTTATTGAGTTGAGACACTATGGTAAGTGATGGAAATTAAATGAAACAGACAGAAATCCCTCCTTGGCCTCACGGGACTGATGTCCTAGTCGAAGAGACAGAACAAGCAATCAATTAATAACAATGCAATTCCAAGAGACGATAAGAAGAACAGAGGGGAGAGCGCGCTGGAGGAGCTTTATAGCGTCGAAAGTCAGCGGGTCAGGTGGAGCTGAGGGACCTGCAAGGTCCAGCCGTGCTTTTCGGGAAGGGGAGTCCCCAGGCAGGACTGAGTTTAGTGTTTTCAGGGAATAATGCAGACAACAGCGAGGCTACAGTCTGAGGACTGAGAGATGGGGGAGAGATGAGGTCACTCCAGGTGATTGGGTGGGGAGCTCGGTCCAGTGGGATCCAGGAAGCGACGGAGCGTCTGGGGCAGACACTGCAGCCCAGGGCAGGAGAAAGTCACAGCAAATCCTTTTCACATTTGATAATAAATATTCCCAGAATCTAGAGCCCAGGGGAAATTAGCCTCAGCTTTCTCTTGGCTTGACTCCTGCTGTATTTACCTCCAGGTTGAGCAATAATTTAAAGGTGCTGGGGAGAAATATTGGCCGTACCTAGGAATGAGGTTGAGAGATTAAGATTCTTTCCTTTGGTACATGCCATGTCTGGCCTTGTCGGTTTGATGCGATTTGGAACCATCTGGAAGAAACAGCTCCGGATGTGTCTGTGAGGACGGTTTTAGAGTTAACAGAGGGAGAAGATGCACCCTAACCTTGGGTGGCATCCTGCAGAGCAGTGCCCTGGAATAAAAGGGAGAAAGCAAGCTGAACATCAGCATCCGCATCTCTGCTTCCTGACAGTAGATGCAACGAGACCAGCGCCTTATGTGGCTGCCACCATGACTACCCCGCCCGAGGGACTGAGTCCTGGAACTGGGAGACAAAATGAACACTTCCTTCGGTTGCTTCTGTCAGGCATTTTGTTGCTGTGATTAGAAGAGTCGCCCAGCACGAGGGCCCTCTGTGGAACTGTGTCACCGAGGTGCCCTCTCTGGAAGCTCATCTGTGTGCTTGGTACCGTTGGCTCTTGTCTTTGAGTTCACACTCTCTGTTAGCTCTTTGCTAGAGCCTACTGATGTGTCCACAGAAACATCAAGGAAAACCACCCTAAAACGCAATTAATTTCTGTTCTAGGGACGGATTATCCTGAGCATTGACTCTGTTGCTCTTACTGACACAGGAGCCGCTTTAGAGTCCCCTGGGGCCAGTTTTCCCTACAGCCTGTTAGTCTGCTGTCCTGTTAGTCTGAGGTACTGCCCAGAGGTTCGTTATTAGTGGATGAATGACACTTTTATTAATGGTTAAATGGCATCACTGAAATGTTTTGATCTCATATTTCTAGGAGTCGTGTGTGGCTTTAGCTTTGAAAACTTTAATGCCCATACGCTTGGCGATTCAGAAGCCACTAATTCAGATCAGGTCTTCATTCGGTGGTACTGCTGGCCTTCATCTGGTCCCACCCCGACACACATTTGCACAAAGGGTGAGACCTCACACCCCACCTCACCCCATGCTTTGTGCTGTGCTAGAAACACAGGCATGGGTGTTTTTGAATGAATTATGGTATGTTAGTTACCATTCTGATCAGTTTTATGACGATTTGACACAAGCTAGACTTATCTGAAAGGAGGGAGCCTCAACTGAGAGAATGCTCTGTAAGGTCCAGCTGTAGGGCATTTTCTTAATTAGTAATGGATGAGGGAGGGCCTGCCCATTGTGCTCAGTGCCATCCCTGGGCAGATGGTCCTGGGTTCTATAAGAGAGCAGGCTGAGCAATCCGTTAGGAGCAAGCCAGTAAGCAGCACCCCGGCCTCAGCATCAGCTCCTGCCTCCAGGGTCCTGTCCTTGTGAGTTCCTGTCTTGACTTCCTTTGAGGAAGAAAAGTGGTGTGGAAGTGTAAGCCAAATAAACCCTTTCCTCCCCAACTTGCTGTTTGTTTTATGGCAGCAATAGAAACCCTAACTAAGACAGTGACTACTCCCCTCTCTGGGACCAAAGCAACTTCAGGGAGAATGGATTTGTTTTGGCTCATGGTTTAAAAGACACAGCCTGTCGTGGTGAGGAGGGGGTGGCGACAGGAGCATCGGGAAGTAGGGAGGTGGGTGCTGGAGCTCAGCTTGAGTTCTACTCTCATTCGGTTTGGGATCCCAGTCCATGGGCTGTGCCACCTATGATTAGGGCAGGCCTTCCCTCTTCAGTTAAGCTTCTCTGGAAACCGTCAGCTGTTCCCCAGAGGTGTGTCTCCTAGGTGATTCCAAATTCAACCTGGTTATTAATGAAGACAGGGTGTTGGATGCACACTCTATGAGGCGGTCTCAGAGAGCAGCTGGTTGGCACTGAATGAGTGGGATCCTAGAGGCGAGAACGCACTGTGTATCTTCTTGGGGTCTTAATTTCACACTGGATTCTACCCTCTGCTCAGGTTAAAGATCTCTCCGACCATGTCCTCCTGAGATCACTGCGAGGACTTCCCGAGAGTCCATTTTCTATCACTGAGGAAACGCCAAGTATCCCAGCGGGGGATGGTGGGCTGGGTGTGCATGGATCGGACAATGCTGCTTTCAACATATGCCCCCTTCTGTCACCCTGCTCCGGAGGTTTGAGTCCGGAGGTCTGGGAAGCTGCACAGAGGGTAGCAGTTCTCAGCTCATCTCTGGGTGTCTCTGTGGACTAGCTCCCTTTACTGACGCCCACGGGGAGTGGACAGACTGGATGACGGCATCCTCCCAGCATGCACCTGTCAGACAGTGACAGGGCTGAGGGAAGCGGTCACGGGCTGTTGTGTAAGCGTTTCCTCGAAATTAAACCATACCTCCTCACCAAGTTTAGGAAACCCACAAGAAACAAGACATGAGACGCCCTCCCTCAGTTATAAAGGCAGGGAATGATTTCTGGGAGAGAGGAGCCTCTTCTGTGAAGTCGCCTGCACATTGTGTAGGGAGCGGTTGGGGTGCAGCCTTGGTGAGCGGCTGCAGGTGTTGGGGTGTGCTTCTCCGAGATGCCTGATTTGCCAACGCTGACATAAGTAACCCTGAGAAACTCACCAAGCTGAGTACGGATGGGATCATTTCTTTAGTCTAACGGTGCCCTCCTGCTTGGGGCAGAATAGAAACAGATTCCATATCAGTGGAAGTCTAAGAACAGTCTGGAGCCAGCTGCATCAGGATTGCCTGGAAGTCTGCTGGCTTCATGAGGTCTATGGAGCCCTGACTTGCTGAGTGAGAACTCACAGTCTGACATGATTCCCCTGGTGACTCCCTGCTCTCTGTAGCCTGAGAGGTGCCAGGTAACAGAGTCCTGTTCCCTTAGGTGAGTCGGCCTTCATGTCTGGGACTCCCCAGATGGGGCGCAGACTCAGCCACTTTCCTTTCAGAGCTCATTGCTCTGTGTGAACAGGACAGGCTGTGGGGCCATTATTGCCCAGTAACTTATTAAGGGCTGAGAAAACCCTAGAGAAATCTCAGGGTGTGATTGGCGAAGCCAGAGCTGGGCCCTGGAGCTGAGCCCGAGGGCACTGCTCTGAGACACCCTGCATGCAGTCGGAAGGCCGACTCCATGCCCTGTACCCATGTCCTGAGTCCTTTCTGGGACCATCTACTGCAAGGCCTCACCCGTGGACACCGCTACCAGGCTCCCCTCCTTGTCCATCCTGGAGACCCTCATGGACACCACGAATGAGGGGCAGAAGGAAATCTCTTTAATAGCATAGCAACATCAGGGCCAGGAGTCACTGGAGGAGAATACTGCCTTCCAGCCGCACAGCTGGGCCGATGTGTGTGGCTGCATTGCACACTTTTAACAGACAGATTTCACATTGGGAACTTAATAAATAGATACTTGAAATGTTGAACAGCAGGGCGAGGGGTTGTGTGCACGCCTGCTTTCTCATTCCGCCTCCTCCAAGCAGGGCTGAGGGGCTGCTCCCCTACGACGGGTATTCGTACTCCTCGGCGCTGCGCCGGCCGAAGTCCATCCAGCCCATGTAGTCCCGGTCACTTATCCTGTGGCTGGGGTCCAGGCTCTGCAGGTTCTTAAGAGTGGACATGCGGCCGGAAGGAACTGTGGGTAGAAGAGGGGAAGGAGACAAGGGCCTTAGAGCTGAGAACATGACCAGTTTAAGTAAGGACTAGAGCAGTGGGCAAAGCGAGGACTCGTGTGTGCGCGCCTGTGTTTGTGTGTGCACGTGTGTGTGTGTATGTGTGTATGTGTGCATGTGTGTGCACGTGTGTGTAGTGTGCATACATGTATATATACGAATATCTATGTCTTGCACATGTGCATGTGTGTGTGTATGTGTGCATGTGTGTGCGTGTGTCTGTAGTGTGCATGCATGTATATATATGAACATCTGTGTCTTGCACGTGTGCATGGGTTTGTATGTGTGTCTGTAGTGTGCATGCATGTATATATATGAACATCTGTGTCTTGCACGTGTGCATGGGTTTGTATGTGTGTGTCTGTAGTGTGCATGCATGTATATATATGAACATCTGTGTCTTCTTCAGTCTCCTCTCCATCTTACTTTTGAGACAGAGCCTCTCGCTGCTCCTGGTGCTTACAGACTGCGCTGGACTGGCTGGCCAGCGAGCCCAGGGATCCGCCTGCGTCTGCCTCCCTAGGACTGGGATTACAGGTGCATACCCCACCCAGCTTTTTTCATATGGGTCCTTGGGGACTGAACCCAGGTCTTTGTGCTTGTGCAGTAAGCTCTTTCCTGACATTGGCATCTTGCCAGGCCTCCTTAAAGGCAGCACACAGCTCCTGTTAGACCAGAAATGAATAGAAGAGAAAGCTGTCTGTGGAAGTATCTAGATGGGCTCTCTTCTCCCTGCCTTGCTCAGCCTGCGGGTATCTAGGTTTTCCTACCCCAAACTACATTTTATTGTGTACACAGCCCACACCAGAAGCCACACGAAGGCCTTCTAGGACTCACCTACTGCTAAATGTCGTGACTTAACATCTCAGCATGCTTAGCCTCTCGGAGCTTTCTGGGGCTACAACACTGTGTTGCTAGGATAAGGTTTTTAGAAATGTGATCAAGAAGCCGGGAGCTGGGTGTCTCAGCAGGTGAAAGTGCTGGCTGCGGGGGTCTGACAACCTGAGTTCAGATTCCTGGGATGCATGTTGGCTATAATGGTGCACACCCTAGGCTGAGATGGGGTGGAGACAGGAGGATGCCCTCGAAGCTCACGGACCAGGTGGCTGGAGAACAAAGCACGGTGACAAGCAACAAACCCACCTCAAATCGGGTGAAAGGTGAGGGCCAACCGACACCTGAGGCTGTCCTGTGGCCTGCACACGTGTGCTGTGGCATACTCACACACACAGCCACACACACAGGCACACACACGTACACACACACACACACACACACACACAGACACACACAGGCACAGGTGCAGGCACACAGGCACAGGCACAGGCACACACACACACACACAGGCACACACACAGAGGCACAACACACACACACACAGGTGCACACAGGCACACACACACATACACACAGGCACATGCACACACACAGGCACAGGCACACACATAGAGGTGCACACACACACACACAGGCACACACACAGGCACACACACACACAGGCACACAAACAGGCAGGCACACACACACAGAGGCACACACACACACAGGCACACACACACAGGCACACATACACACACACACACACACAGGCGCACACACAGGCACACATACACACACACACACACAGGCACACACATACACACACACAGGCACACACGCAGGCACACACACGCAGGCACACACACACACACACAGGCACACATACATACACACACACACACAGGCACACACAGGCGCACACACATACACACACAGGCACACACACACACACAAGTCAACAAAGTTTTTTTTTAGAATGGGGACTGGTCAGATAGGAAAAGCTTATTGCCAAGCTTAACAACGTGAGTTGAGCCCCTGAACCCACACAATGGATGAGAAGAGCAGACGCCTGGGCGTTGTCCTCTGAAATCCACAGGACAACCATTGCAAGCCCCTCATAAATAAATGTAAAAAAACAATGGAATCGAGGTCTCTTTCTATATGAATATTGTTTACAAATTACTAATTTGAAAACAGCATTATTTTAAAAATAATAACCAGAAAAATATACCCTGTTGGAACAAAATTCTGGCATCTTGTTAACATTCAGAAAAAATGAATGAGAAGTCACAAAAGGCGAAACTTAAATCAGCCATCAGCAAAGCACAGTGATGGAGTCTGCAGTGGGGTCCAGCCTGTAGCAGCTGTGAGATCCAGATGAGGAGGGGCGGGGGTACCACGATTGCTTCCCTCTGCAGCCGGGTGACACGGTCAGTGCAGCACCCTCTGTGCTGATGACCTCCCACGGAGGAGCTGCAGCCATGGCGTCCCCACCTTTTCAGTGGGTTCCCTGCCAGTTCCTGCCCACAGACCAGCACAGTCAGAACAAGGGTTAAGTATGATGTGTCTTCGCTCACGCTCCAGGAAGCAACCCTAATGAGACCCGTTGGGTCACTGAAAGAAAATGCAGGGAAGCAGAAGGGGGTTCGTTGGGAAGAGGTTCAGGAGGGGGACAGCAAGGGTCCTGGGGTGAGTCTGCTTTAGAAGTGCTATGTATGGATTGATGGAACTCACCATCTTAGCATAATTAACACAGACTAGTAAAACCTCAGAGGCGGTTACCCGGACCTGATGCACAATGAATTTAACCAGCTAAGCTGAAGAAGGAAACCAGCACCATGAATGGCAACCCCACGTCTCTTCTCTCTGGCCCCATTTGTGGAACGAGAGTCCATCCATTTTCGTAGACAGCCCCGGCCTGTGCAGAACCCCCTTGCTGCTTAACAGCTCACTTCCTTTCAGGTAAAAAACTCATCAATATACAGCCGTGTTCCCTGTACAACACACGAAAGCACAGCCTGTCCTCCTGCCAGCTCTGGGGTTAGGATCCACGTTTCCGACAAGCCGGCAGCCGGCAGTCACGGGAGCTGAGCTGGGAGCTGCGCTTGGAACAGACCTGTCAGGGCGTGGTGCCTGTCGCGCTTCCTTCCTGCGTGCTTCCCTAGCACCACACAGCGAAGGGCTTAGAACCAAGCTATGGAGTGAAGAGACCTGACTCTCTCCAACCCTTATGCCCAGAATACAGGTGAGCTGGAAGCTGAAGGGCTTGCAGGCCTTCGGGGGAAGCCAAGCCCGCGTAGACCCACGCTGCCGCCTCCTCGGCGTGACAACCTGGCATGGATGTCACTTGCCTTTCTTTAGCTTGGGCTTCCATACATGAAAAATGGACGAGGTGCTCTCTGTGCAGAACAGTTATGAGGCCTGAGGGAGACGCAGGGGCACATCTGGTCAAGGCCAGACATGCACTAAACGCTACACACCGCCGATGCCTCTCCCACGGGAGTGTGCTTCCTCCCGGACCTGAGGAGCTGCATTCAGGCACCACAGATACACTTTGTTTATTTTACGTTTTAGTTTCTTTCTTCTTTATTTCCTGAGACAGGGTTTCTCTGTTGTAACTCTGGCTGTCCAGGAACTCACTCTGTAGACCAGGCTGGCCTCGAACTCACAGAGATCTGCCTGCCTCTGCCTCCCGAGTGCTGGGACTAAAGGTGTGTGCCACCATTGCTTTTTTTTTTTTTTTAATGAAAGTTCTCATGTAGCCTAGGCTAGCCTCAAGCTTGCTGTGTAGCAGAGGTTAGCCCTGAACTGACCCTCTCCTCTCCCCCCTAAGTGCTAGGATTACAGGTGTGGACCACCACTCCCAGTCTTGTGTGGTGTTAGAACTTAACCTAGGGTTTTGTGTATTTTAGGCCAAATGTACAAACTAAAATCAAGCCCCAATCAGTCAAAAAGCATCTTGTCTAGAGTCTTTAAGAATATTATGTATTAGGGTTGACAAGAAAATCATATATAAACTATTCAAAGAAACCGCAGCTTTGGTAATGCAGATCCTACTTTGTATTTGCCGAATAAGTGCGAGTGGCTCTTATCTACTCAGTCTTGATCCTGGATGTGGGCAGCAAGCCTTCCCGTGATGGCCGCTCCTTCCTGGGCTTGGTGAGGTCAACAGGCTGAAGGAAGACTGAGGAGAGGCTCAGAGGAGCTTCCAGCTAAGACTCTCTGCTGGAAAACCACTGTCATGTGTCGGTTCCAGGCAATAATTCAGCAACCAGGCTTTCTGTTGCTCCAACTGCTTGGGATATCCCTAACCTCCGACGACTGACAGCTCAGTGAAAAGTCCAGAACTCTTCAGAAGGGCCTACTGGCAGTCCACACCAGAGGGCGGATCCCACATGAGTGACAGGCCATAAGAAGGGATGGGGAGGGGGAACCCCAAGTCCCAGGTGTCTCCCTCTCTAGTATCCATCCATCCACCCATCCATCTAACAATCCATTTCCCTCTCTCTCTCTCTCTCTCTCTCTCTCTCCTCTTCTCTCTCTCTCCCTCCCTACCTCCTTCCCCCCTTCCTTCCTCTATTGAATTAGTAAAAAATAAAATAAAATAAAATAAAATAACCTAAAAAGTGTTGGCTGTGGGTGAGTTCCCAAATCTGAAGAAAAGTAAGAAATCTCTTCACTCCCCCTGAAGTCCCCAATGGAATCTTCGCGTGAAACTCTGGGAGACTCAACAAGCTCTCCAGCTTCTGCTCACTACTGAAGCCAAATGCAGTAGGGCGGCAAGCCCTGGGCTGTCCAAATGCAAGTTGGGAAACTGACCACCACAGAGAGGATGCCCTTTTTACCTGGCTCTACTGGTCCGGTTTAACACCCCCCCAGCCGGAGGTCACCATCCACACCACTGCCTTAAAGTCAGAGATGAACGCTGTCTTGGGGCGGCCATGACTCCTGAGGGTTGCCCCGGGAATCCCAGAGTTGGGAGGGGATCTGGGTTGCTTTGCCCTCTCCTTTATGAAGATGAGAGATTCGGGCACAAGAAAGGAACACTCAATTGGCAAGCTGCTGAATCACCCACGGGATTCATGGGGGAAACCTCTCAACACTGAGAAGCCCGGCCACGGTTAGCACGGGGGACACCTTCTGACAGCTATGGAAAGGTAAGATAGTCTCCTGGGAAGGGCGCTGCAACTCCTGGGCCTTCCTCCTGCTCGGTACTGGGGGGTGGGTAGGTGGGGGGGGGGATGCACACGCTTTCCACCTGCTTTTCTCAGCTCGTGGGCTTTCTCAGTACCAACGCACTTCCTGCCAGAGGAGCTCCAGGGTCAGTGTCTGGGTGGCCCTGGTCCTGTTACAGAGCAGCCGCCGGGCGGCAGGAGCTGGGGACTTTCACCAGCTCTCGGTTATTTCTGAGTGTTTTCCTAAAACGGTGTCGGACTTCAGCCCTAACACCGTGCCAAAATCAGTTGGAAGAAGGGTGTGTCAGCCGGCCCCCCCTTCCCACCAGGGGAGCCCTCCACTCGTCTCCCGCCTCGGGTGCAGTGTACCTCGGGGGCTGAAAACCTTGCGTCCGGGTTTCCCCCTCTCTCGGTGCGGGGTCGGGAGCCGGACGGCGGCGGCTGCGCGCTGGGGAGCGGCATGCTTACCTTTGCGGACCTGCTGGATGTACCGCGCGAGCAGTGCGCCCAGGCGCGCCCGGGGCTCGCCGTCCGTCCTGAGCATGGCCCTCAGCGGCCTTCGGGGCGCCTCCTCCGCCCGCGGCACCGCCGAGTCCCCCGCTTCGGCCGGGGCCAGGGGCTGCGTCAGGGCGCCCGCGGCCAGGGCTGCCAGCAGCAGGCACAGGCACGCGCCGCTCTTCATGCCTGTGGGGAGCGAAGGCGAGGAGCGTGAGCCCGGGGCCCGCCGAGGAGCCCCAGCCGCCCGTCGGCTGAGGCTGGACGCGGGGCTGCAGCCGCGCCGGGCTCGCGCCCAGGATAGCCAAGCGCAGCCCACCGGCGGCGGGGCGCCCAGGCGTGCGATCCACGCCCAGGGCCCGGGAAGCCCGCAGAGACCGGTTCAGAAGCCGTGCGTCCGGGTCTCCTGAAGTTCCAGGACGCCTTTGGAGAGCATCTCCATTCTAACCAGAAACGCAATGGTGTGTGTGTGTGTGTGTGTGTGTGTGTGTGTGTGTGTGTGTGAGAGAGAGAGAGAGAGAGAGAGAGAGAGAGAGAGAGAGAGAGAGATACGGAGAGGATACTCCTGGAGAGAAATGCGGCAGAAGTAAACGGGCAGACAATGGGAAGCACCCTTTAAAGCACCGGCGCATAAACAGAAGCTGTATTTTGAGAGACCCTCGGCGTTTGTACGGGAACGAACAAGAAGCCACCGTGCAAAACAAAAACCAGAAATCGCGCCCAGTCCTCAGTTGTGGCCAAAGCCACATCACATTGGAGAACTGAGCAGATGGGACCTGTATCAGAACGGCGTATTTCTGTCCCCAAAGCCCTAATTTTTTCTGCAGCGTTTAGAAAAGTGACACGTCTGAAACCCTCTTGGTGTTTTCATTTAAATGATTGCAAAGTGCCCCGAGCAGCAGGGGACCCTAACAAAGGGCCATCCCAACACGCGCAGGGGAGCCAGCCCTCCACAGCAGCACCCACTCAGACGCATTTTAAGATCCGGCGCCGTTATTTCTGACTTCAGGATGTTTCCAGCTGTCAAAGGAGGAAAAGCACAGAAAGAAGACAGACAACACAGAAAGAGGTGCAAGGCCGAGGGCCAAAATTCTCCACACTCATGATTCTTGGCTCGGCCCGGGACACCTACTTACCTTTGATGGGGAGTCAGCTGGCGTGGAGGCTTCCAGTGGAGCAGGCTGCGGTCCAGCCAAGTTCAGGGCAGGAGGGAGGGCGGCTGCCTCTTAAATAGCCCCGCCCGGCACGCAGCCAGTCATCTGTTTACCCAGTGCTGACGCAGTCGGGCAGCACACGTGCTCAGAAGGCGGCACTGGAGCGACCACCACACCGAATGAAGAGGCGGGCCAATGAATAAGGACAGCCCCTCCCAGGCGGGGTACCTCGTATGGGTCTCCCTCTTTATCTAAAGAGCCTCCTTCCCACCTGTCCAGCGCCTTCCCAGAGTCTCTTCAGGCAGGGTCGTCCCTTCTGAGTGGGAAACAGTTTATTTGGAACGGAGCAGCCGGTCCTGTTCAGTGAGCTTTGGAATCAAGTGGTCCTTTAAGAGAAAACTGGGGGATCCTCACGGGCTGGGTGTCTGCAAGTGTAATCCTGGCGTTTGCTCTGGGACCACCTTTGGACCTGAGTGGTATCCCACGCATGAGGGAGGGGAGTCGGGCTCTCAATGTCTCACAACCCAAAAGCAGTTGGCGTCCTGGGTCTGTCTTTATACAATTGTAAAATCGGGGTGCAGCTGCTGCCAATGTGTGGAAGAAGCCCTTGCTGGAAGTGTTGCTACTTCTTCCCTGGGCGACTTCCCACCGGCTCACATCCACTGCTGCTCCTGGTCGCCAAGTGGCGCCAGAGAGTGTCTCAGGCACCCCCAAGCTCTGGCTGGCTGAGGCGTCCTGGCTTGGCTGGCACCTTCGCGAGTAGGGGAGGGGGCGCTCGCGATTCCCCTTTCCAGCCTAGTCCCTCCAGAGTTCCTGGGGCTCCGCTGGGCGATGAGGATCTTGGCTGGGATAAGGCTCTGATGCAGCAAGAGAGAAGAGGGGCGTTGTTGTAGCGCGCATCCCGGCGACCCCCGGTCCCCGAGGAGCACAGCGATCATCTACACCCTGGGGTGCTAGAGTTTGCTGAGTTCCCATACCCCATTTTACAGAACAAGGACTGAGGACCTAGGAAGAGCAGCAAGCCCCACACCAGCCCCCTCGAGGCTAGCCTGTAACCTGGGCTCACCAGCCAGCCATGCCCAACCCCACCCCCAACTCCTCCTTTCTAGCGTCAGTCTGGGGGAAAGAAGAAAGGCTTGGAAACGCTTTCTAAATAGAAATATACTCAGCTCTGCAGCCGCCCTGGCCGAGGGAACTATGGAAACGCAGGCTCAGGAGAGGTTGGCTCCTAGTTGTGGTTCTTAAAGTCTTTGCAACCTAGATTTAACGTGTTTTAAACAGCAACACATTAAATGCTGTGGGGTGATTTTCCCCACTAGGCGGTTCAGGTTGGAGAAAGTAGCCTCATCTGTGACGGAATCAAGCATGTCTGGAAACATGAATTTGACCTAAAGCAGGTTGACTAAGGGTTGTTCACTGCAGTCTGAACCTACAGGCGCTTTCCTCTGTGGACTGAGATGAAGACATTTAGCTGACTCCTCCCCTCCATCCCTTTGGTCACGATCAATGAACCATGCCCAGACCCTGGGATGAAGTGTCACTGAGACCTGACAAATAAATAACCCAATAAATAAACACCTCTGGGGACTGTGGGTTGGGGGTTGGGGGGGCTGGGGTCTGGGGGTTGGGGACTGGGGGCTGGGGGGTGGGGGCCTGGGGTGGTTCAGTCAGTAAAGTGTTTTCCTTGTGCGCACAGGACCTGAGTTCAGATCCCCACTGAAAGCCAAGGGCTGAGTTTCCCCAGGCAAGAGGTCTAACAGGAGTCTCCCTGGTGCTCCTTGACCAGCTGTCTAGCCAGTTGGTGAGCTCCAGGCTTAGTGAGAGTATGCCTTTAAAAGACAAGGTGGAGAGCCAGGGAGGAAGAGGCCCGATGAAACCTCTGGCTGCACATCTGCATGCACAAGTTCGCACTCTCATACAAACACGTGAATCACATGTGACAAACACACCAGAGCAGGGTGTCTCTGAAGGAGTCTGAGGGGAACTCTGGAGTGAAGGTGGAGGCAGACGATCTGAGAAACAGTGTTCTTTCTCATCAGGGCCAGGAGGACGGAGGCAAGGTTGTCAGAGAGTCTGGTGGAGAGATGGGTGTGCCTAGGGCAGAGGTGGAGACCAGGACAGGTTGGGAGGACCAGGCTGGGAGGGTCCTGAGCAATGAAGGCAGATTTATGTATTTAGTCTCATATGCTCCATTATCTTCCATGGAATGTAGCAGACACCATACAAGCCTGGAGTGCCTGGACAGAATGTGCAGAGACTTAGAACAGCAGCCGAGAGTGAGATCGTCCAGCCACAGGCACAGCCTCGCTCTTGAAGAAAGCCAAGGGTCACGTTGTGGCGGGGGCCGATGTGATGTTCCCGGCTGAGAGACAAGGGTGGGTGGAGGTGAATCTGAAGGAAACACTCCAGCTGCTGTGTATATGGCAGGTGATGAAGGGGGTTGGGACCCTGGGTCCTGGGCAGAGGGACGCTGGAGGTGTGGCCCCGACTCTGTGTGTAGATGGTGGGTGGCTTCCCACCTGGGAGTGACAGGCAGAAGCTTGAAAGGCAGGTAGGAAGAAGGGAAGGGGAGCGGAGGGGGAGAGGAGGGGAGAAGAGGGGTGTCTCTGTCCAGATCCCAAGGAGTGGCAGCAAGAAGGAAGAGGAGGAAGGGGGGTGGTTCCCCACAAGAGGCAGGGTCGAAGGACCAAGTAGGATGCCATGGAGAAGCCAAAGCTGACGAGGACAACTAGAAGCTGAAGGAGGTACACAGTGAGCCAGGCACTGTAGAGGCACACAGTCAGCCAGGCACTGTAGAGGCACACAGTCAGCCAGGCACTGTAGAGGCACACAGTGAGCAGCCTGTAGAGCACTGTAGAGGCACACAGTCAGCCAGGCACTGTAGAGGCACACAGTCAGCCAGGCACTGTAGAGGCACACAGTCAGCCAGGCACTGTAGAGGCACACAGTCAGCCAGATACTGTAGAGGCGCACAGTCAGCCAGGCACTGTAGAGGCGCACAGTCAGCCAGATACTGTAGAGGTGCACAGTCAGCCAGGCACTGTAGAGGCGCACAGTCAGCCAGGCACTGTAGAGGCTCACAGTCAGCCAGGCAGGCACTGTAGAGGCACACAGTCAGCCATGCAGGCACTGTAGAGGTACACAGTTTACAAAACGCACATCCCTGAGTAGTGGGGGAGAAAGAGGTCAAGTGGGGGGAGTACACTGCGTGTGATGACCATGAACAGGAACACAGGCGTGGGGATGATGGAATGGGTGGCGAGCTTGCTGGAAAGCACACACAGGCCGGCTAGAGGGCCCTCTGCCTAGATGTCCAGTGTGTGAACTCGCTGTGTGCTTAGGAGAAGAGGGTTTGCCTTTCTGCCCCGAGAAGGGAGATATCACTTTGTGAGTTGTATTCTGTTCTGTCTGCCGTGAGGTGGAACAGACACGACCGAATGTGAAACGCCCTTCACAGGCTCTCTGTTAGAACTCTGGGTCCCAGCACCGGGGCTGCTTTGTGAGGCTGTGCGAGGAAGCAGCTCCCTGGAGCAGGCCTGCAGGTTGCTAGCCGGGCCCCACGTCTTCTGCCCCACTGAGATGCAAGCCCAGGAGCTCCAGCCCTCCTCTGAAGCTCCCTGCTGCTTGGCCCTCCACGTATCTCTGTAGACCACAAGCCCAAACAAATCCTCCCTCCAGTTGCTCCCAAGAGCAGAATGAAAAAGGCATTGACCTTTCTGTGGTCTCTACTGCCGCCCCCCGAGATCCTCAGAAGGACCCCAGAATTCCCCAGGTGGACCCTTCCTGCCCCGTGAGAAGGACCTGCAACATCATGTCCAGTAGTTGCATTTGAAAAGAAGCAATGGGAGGAGAAATATACACCTGTTGACTTGTTTGGGAGTCTAGAAATTTCTATGTGATTGTGGTGATTAAAAAGTTTAAAGTGATGAGAGGGGAGTGGCTGGGCAGCCAAGAGCGCTTGCTGCTCTTGCAGAGGACTCTGGGTCGCTTCCTAGCACCCACACGGCGGCTCACAGCCATCTGTCACCCCGGTTCCAGGAGGTCTGAGGCCCTCCTGTAACTCCTCAGGCACCGCACATGCGTGTGGTCACAGGCATACATGCAGGCAGCACACCCACACGCAGTAAATAAAACAAATTAATCTAAAGAACTGTAGTAAATGATATCCCATCAGACTTAGGGGTGTGCCAGGATGTCCGTGACATTTGAGCACAGGACTTCTCCAGTCGTGAGAAGCGTCTCGATGACACAGGTTCGTTTGATAGCGTAGAAAACGTCGTGGGATGTCCGGGAACAAGCGGGAGCCTGATGTACTCTTCGGTGGACTTCTGCTTGTCTCAGCGCATCCGTGTTTAACGGAGGGCACGAGGGTGTCTGCTGTGCCTGGAGAGGCATTGGTTTGGCGGCTTCTGTTTTAGGTCCTGAGGGCTTCTTTCTCCTGGACACACTTTAGAAATACCACATTGGTTATGTGGTTTTGCTGGGGCAAAAATGAAGCGTCTGTTTTCTCCTTGGGTCTTGCAACTCCGGCTTCTGGAAGGAAAAGGTTCAGTTGAGAGACAGCGGCAGAGTAAGAGGTTTATTTAGTGAAGCGTTGAGTGGAGCGGGCTGTCCCAGGGGTGGATAGAGAGAGAGGCTTTTCCACTGTGGGTTTAAAGATGTTTTTAATGACAAAGGAGGGCAGCACATGTCCGGGAGGGAACGACCCCTTTTCTCTCCTAAATTGTGGCAAACAAGATCTCTTCTGTAGGATATTTTTTCTCAGGATTCTCTATAAAGAGAACCCCACAAGGGATACAGTCTAAACTGCAATGTAAGTGGTGTTATAACGGGGTGGCGACCTTTGGTTAGCACGCAGGTGTGGCAACTGGTCCTTACGCTCTGATGGAGCAGTCACAACCTAACTGGCGCTTCACAGATGTCTGATAAAGGGATGATCTGACACAGCTGAGATTGCCTTGGTTGCCTCACATCTAGACCCCTGTCGGACAGATCTCATATCCACCCACATAAGGTGGCTGCAGACAGACCAAAGGAAGACCCTGACCAGCCCAGCTTGGCGAAATAAACGAGTGTATTGGGTTTACTTATAGGAGTGCGCGTGGCCCACAGCGGCTGCCTGACCCTGCCCAGCAGGCTCCTGTCTTATCCTGCTCCACTTCTGCAAACCTGGGTCCAGGGAGATGTCTGGTGTCACGGAGGGAGATGTGACCACAGGCTCACACAACCGAGGCACATGGTGCCCAACTCGGAGACAGCTACACTCGAGTGTGCTCAGTCCTCGCTCCAGCAGGATTTCTGTTCACCTCAGGAACCATTGTCTAGCGTGGGAGGGGTGATCTTTCGCTGCGCTCTGGCGCAGAGGGCAGCTAAGTGGCACTTTGCAACAAGGTAGAGCTCCTCTGGCCAGGATTCAGGCGACTGGTCTGACTCTACCTTGCTTTGTTAGTAGGAGACCTGGGTGGTCACGGCCCTCAGCCTTTGTCTGAAATGACTCCACAGGAAAGAAGGGAGTAGCCATGGCCTTGGAGGGCAGTGCCTCCTCTTCCCAGAGAGGGTCCCCTTAGGATACTTTGTCTCCATTTGAGTTCCTAAAAAGCAGAGCCCAAGACAAGCACCCAGGGGTGGGGATGGAGGTGAGGGTGGGGATGGGAGTGAGGGTGGGGTTGGGGTGGGGGTGGAGATGGGGGGTGGAGGTGAGGGTGGGGCTCGGGGTGGGGGGTGGAGGTGGGGGTGGGGCTCGGGGTGGGGCTCGGGGTGGGGGTAGAGGTGGGGGTTGGAGGTGAGGGTGGGGGTGGGGTGGGGGTGGAGGTGGGGGGGTGGGGGTGGAGGTGGGGGTGGGGCTCGGGGTGGGGCTTGGGGTGGGGGTGGAGGTGGGGGTTGGAGGTGAGGGTGGGGGTGGGGTCGGGGTGAGGGTGGGGGTGGGGGTGGAGGTGGGGGTGGGGCTCAGGGTGGGGCTCGGGGTGGGGGTGGAGGTGGGGGTGGGGGTGGGGGTTGATCTTTGATGGATCCCAGGAATCAGGACTGAGGTAGGAGGCAAGGGAGGAAGAGTACCAGAAAGTGTGTGTCCCTTCCTTCTGGAGACTGAGGCTCCTCTTAGAAGGTGGCTCACAGAACCTACTTGAGCAGGGACTACAGCCTTGACCATAAGTCACCTACGCTGCCAGGACAGAGTGCCCCAGACCAGTGG